>CM053771.1:282699318-282761676 GCA_028658325.1 Potorous gilbertii
GGGGAGAAAATTTTGGAACCCAAAATCTTGTGAAAATGAATGTAAAAAGTTAAATTTATTTTAAAAAAATAAATAAATAAATAAAATAAAATAACCACTACCATCTCCCAGCCTCTCCTTCAATAATCACAGTGGAACAGCTAACCCATTATAATGTATATCTTACCCTAATACTAAGAGTCAAAGGGACAAATATCATGTGTTATGCCTCTATCCGAGTCTTCCTGATTTCCTTCACTGCTCATTTGCAACCAGGCACCTCTGCAATGTTTCTGGCATTCATCCCGCCACTCAAGAAGCTTCTCCTCTGCCTACAGTCAATTATAGTGGCCTCTTCACAGGGTTTTTACCCTTTATTTCCTCTTCCTTATAATCCATGCTCCATTCTCTTGTCCTAACAATTCCTCTTATGCATGGGAGGTCTGCTTATTTTATTCCCCTGCGCAGAAATTTTTCAAAGGTTCCCTAAATACTTACTGTATAAAGTTTGGACTCTGCTGCCTGGCATTTGGGGTAATCTGTAGCCTGGATCCATCCTACCTTTGCAGTCTTACTATGCTTAAGACAAACTGGACTCCTTTCTGTGTCTGAGCGATTTGCCTGGCTTTCCTGCCATTTACTGATGATGTTGCTAATGTTTGTGGAATGTCCTGCCTCTCCTACCATCCCTTATTGAATTTCTAATCATGCTTTAAAACCCAACTCAATCAAACATTTATTAAGTGCCCACCATATGCCAGGTATTGCATTAAGGGTTGGGGATACAAAGAAAGGCAAAAGAGATTCCTTTTCCTCAAAGAGCTAAGAGTCTAATGGGGAAGACAGCATCAAATTAAATATATACAAAGCAAGCTATCTATGGGTAAATAGAAAATAATTAACAGAGGGAAGGTATTAGGATTGAGGGGTCTGGGAAAGGTTTCCTATAGAAGGTGGGATTTTAGTTGTGTTTTAAAGGAGGTCAGGAAGGTCAGTTGTCAAAGCAGAGAGAGAGCATTTCAGGCATGAGAAAATATTTGGAGTCAAGACAGATGGAGTGTAACTTGTTCTTGGAACAGCCGAGAGGCCAGTGTCACTGGATAGGAGAGTAGGTAGGATCAGGAAGTAAGGTGTAAGAAGACGAGAAAGGTAAGAGCAGGCTAGGCTACTAAGGGCTTCAAATGCCCAACAGGGGATTTTGCATTTTCTCCTGGAGGCAATAGGGAACAATCGCTGGAACTTAACTGAAGAGTGCGGGAACATGATCAGATCTGCCTTTTAGGAAAAATCACTTCAATGGCTGAACAGAGAAAGTGGGGAGAGACTGGAGGCAGGAAGACCCGCCTGCAGGCCACTGCAATAATCTAGGTGTGAGGTGATGAGGGGTGGCAGTGTCAGAAGACAGCAGGGGGCCTAACTCAAGGGTTCCATCCTCCACAAAGACTTCTCTGATCCTCATATTCATAATGACTGTCTCTGGACATCACACAACGCTGCATCTCAATGTGGCTTAGCCTCCCCTAATCAATCCGTAAGTATTTATTAAGCAGCTACTGTGGGCCAGGCATTGTGCTAGGCGCTATAGATACAAGTACAAAGACTACCAGACCATAAACTCCAGGAGGACAAGGACTGTTTTAGCCATAACACTAACAAGGTGGTAATGGGGAACGTTTAAGATTTACGAGTACTATCTCATCTTATCCTCACAACCCCATGAGTTGGGGCTGTTATTCCCATTTTACAGATGAAGAAGCGGAGGCGGTGAACCATTAAGTGACTTGGCAGTATCTGAGGCAAAACTGACTTGAACTAAGGGTCTCCCTGCCTTCAGGTTCTGCCCCAGCTGTGGCGTGTAAGCTGCCAACCTGTGGCTAAGACGGTGCTCTGCCATTTCCACCTGGCTCAGCTCCTTTGAGCTTCATCACGCCCCCTCACAACTTCGTCTCCCAGCAAGGTCAAATCGACCCTGGAACTCACGTTTCTTCAGTAATCCCTGCCCTGGGGGCCTCTTTCTTTCTGATGGAAGATGGAAGGCTTCTTTCGGATCCTCCATGTAGGGAGGATGCCCAGATCAGCCATATTTTCATTTTCCACTTCTCTGGACTTTATCATTCCCTACCTCTTCTACTTCTTTCTATGAGTTGTCTTCTCCCACTAGACTGTGAGCTCCTTGAGGACTGGGACTATCTATTGCCATTCTTTGTATCCCTGGACCTTAGCACAGTGCCCAGAACATACATAAATGTTTGACTGACTGACTTGCAAACAGTATGAAGTGCTTAATATCTGTTGACTGAGGAGGCAAAGTACTATGCAGAGTCATCACTTCTCCTTGCCTCAGTTTTCTCATCTGTAAATCAGATAGCTAGGTAGTGCAGTGGATAGAGAACTTAGATACTTCTGTGTCTGTGTGACCCTGGCCAAGTCACCTACCCCTGTTTGCCTTGGTGCCTCATTTGTAAAATGAGTTGGAGAAGGAAATGTCAAACCAGTCTAGTACCTTTGCCAAGAAAACCCCACAAGGGGTCTTCACAAAAAGTCACAACTGAAATGACTGAAAAACAATTGCATTCAAATACAACCTATGCCACTTACTAGTCATACAATTCTGGGCAGGTTACCTAAACTCTCTGGGCTCAGTTTCCTTGTCCATGAAATGAACTAAACTAAATGGCTCCTGAGGTACCTTCCCATTTTAAATCTATGATCCTATTAATATTTCAGCAGTACTAGCAAAGTACTTGAATGCTGAGAAAACTCTTAATCTCATTACATGACAAGTCCTCATCTCTTCTTTTTCAAAATACGTATTTAATTTTTAATTTATGGGATAAAACAAGCATTTCCATAACCTAGTCATACTTGTCCTTGACAATATATTAAAAGTACTTCTTACACATATGTCACCAAGGGTAACAAGTTGCAGCCTGCTTATGTCCATTTCCATTGCCCTTTGGCATAATTTGGATTCAGCAGAGAGACTGCAGCCATTCTGCACCACTGGAGAAGTAGGGACTGATAGAAAAGGGATTAGCTTTTATAGAGAGTCTTGGAGTTGGAGATCACTAAGCAGATGGCCCAGTTCCCCAAAGGCAGTGCAGCCCAATTTCCTTCTATTCATTGCAGAGCCTGGCTCACTCTGAAATATTGAGGCAGTCTTGCTCAGAAAGCAGGCCTTGAAGCTGAAAGATTAGGGTTCAAAGTCTGAATCTGACACATATCAGCTATTTCCAACCTAACACTGTCCAATTTCATCAGGAGAAATCCCTGAACTGGCTAGAGAGGATGCTCTGCTTTGGGTTATTATAATGCCCCACCCAGCAAAGTGGATGTTCTGGGGAATGGGGGGAGAGAGAATCATTGAACTTCACTCAAAACAAAATTAAAACTGACCTTTAAGGAAATTCCCTAAAAACCAGTGGTTTTCTTCTTTATAAATGAAGTCTCCATCAATGCTGGGCTATATAGATGGGGTGTTAAGTCCCCAAACATGATTCTTCACCCTTAAACCTCATGTAGCTAAAAATCTCTCCTGGTTAAACCAGCATCAGTATAGAACCCAAACAAAGAGTTTGCTGTAGCAGCGTGAGATAGGAATACTTATCATTTCCATCTCAAGGGCATATGGTTCTAATGAAACATTGTGCATTGTGAAGGGGGAAACTGCCTGCCTGAACACACTGAAGGCCTTGTCAGGCTCCCACAGTGGGTGAAGGCTGGCAGGCCCTTATCACCTGGAAGCATTCAGTTTAGCCAAATGAATGAGAAATGGAGGGTCCTTTATTCTGGGCAAATCAGAAGACTGAAAAATTCCATTCAACAAGCTGTGGATAGCTTCTGAAATAGCTGGGAACAAAATTGACAGTGGGTCAAAATAGAGGAAAGAAAACCATTTACTCATACATAGGCTCTCAAAAACAAAGTCACCGCAATAACAATAGTGAGCACTTATATAGTGTTTGGGGCTTTGCAAAGTGCTTTACATGCCTTATCTTATTTGAAAGGAAAGCTGAAAAGCTAGAGAAATTCCTTGGCTACTGACTGCCCTACTGAGTAATGGTTAACTTTAAAAAAAAATGGATAGCTTTTGTTTTTCCATCACTTTCATTTCCAAAAACTTCCCTCCCATGAGCAATCCCTTGGGACAACGAATTTTAAAAGAGGGAGAAGGAAGTTGTTCACCAACACTAACAAACATATCAACCAGTCTGTTCCATATTCATTGATCCCCACCCACACATCTGCCCAGGAGAGAGGGCTGAGGTACATTTTCTCTAATAACTAACTTTTCAAGTATCCAATTCTACAACATTCATGAAGGAGAAAAAAATTTCATTTCAACAGATTTTAGAGGGACATATGAATATACTTCACCTCCCCAATAAGTGATATTGCCACTGTTACTAAGATATAATTACTCATGAGGGAACCTGGAGCATCTCTTTCTAGGATGTCCTCTGAAAACAAGAAATATACTCACCTACCTGGGACTGCTTAGGTGCTGTCCTAAAGGCCTTAGAATAGACTGAACCAAAAATATGTTTCCAGTGCCAGGAATTAATCATTTTAATTAAGAGAACAAGCCATTGTTTGGTCTTGTCATTTAGCTCTTGCTCTAACCTTCAACAATGAACAAAGAATCCATTTAAGTCCCACGTCCTTGTTGAACTACATGTTGTTCCCTGCCAGGGAATGGCACTGAGGAAAGAGAGCATCCTTGAAAGCAAAATTCCAAAATATACAGATATTTCAAGTGCTAAGGAAGCCAACCTAGGACTAATAGTCAAAAACATTAAGATCTCTCTCCAAGACAGACCCAATCTTTAAAACACAACTCAGATGGCATCTCCTTCAGAAAATGTCCTTAACATACCTAACAATATGCTTCCAATCTGTCCTCAGATGTCACACAGCACAATCTGCTTATGCCTGTCTTGGGCACTTACCAGGTATTGTTGTGTGTTTGTCCTTCATTGTTGAAGACCATGCCATCAGAGAAATGATGACATGACTTGCACTTGACTTTGTTTTGAGTGAGGGAGGGCTGTGCAGGTCACCAGCCTCACTTCTCCTCCAGAGCCATCTGAATCCAGTGACCAGATATTATTAGGATGACTGGAGATGACCCAGGATGAGGCAATTGGAGCTAAGTGACTTGCCCAAGGTCACACAGCTAGTGAGTGTCAAGTGTCTGAGATTTGAACTCAGATCCTCCTGACTCCAGCACTGGTGCTCTATCCACTGCACCACCCAGCTGCCCCACCAGGTATTATAGTTACTTGTATACAGAACAAATTCCCTGCCTGGATTGTGAGCTCCATGAGTTTGAAGGCTATGTTTTAAAGTCTACACCTCCCCTAGCGCTTACCACAGCACTTTGCACACAGCAGGTACTTAAAACTGTTTCCTGAATTGTTTACCAAACCTGTAAAGTTAGGCGCTGACATATGTGCCTCCTTTGATTCCTTGGTTCCTTCCAGTTTGCTTAAACTCATAAAACCTCAAGAATTCTGTGAAATCAGGGTTGGGTCATCGTGGGGAAGAGACCACCCTTACCATCCCTAACTGAAACACTGGAGGCCACCTAACCAGGGCTGTGTGCTGAGAGGGGTGGCAGGATCTATAATGTTCACTACAAAGACAGGAATCTATCATCTGGCCACAAGGACTTGTATCAAATGAAGTTGAGAAAATAGGATGTCCTTGGGACCAAGAAAAAACAGAAGAAAATGTCCCTGCATATTTCTTCTATCACCACCATGATCACCATATTCCAATATACACAAGGCCCTTGATTTATTTTTTTAATGAAAAAATACAATGTATGTCGTATCACCTTGTCAGGAATCCATAAGGGTAGGAAAGAGTGTATCTTTGCCATAAGGTATGAAATAGCTTCTAGCCCAACCTTACTCAGCAAGCTGTTTGAGGGCAAGAACTCTATAAATTGAGAGTAGGTGGTTTTGTTTAAAATTTAACAAACAAGTAAGAAGAGCAATAAATACTCAGCTTCTCTGTCCAAATCTGGCCTCCTTTTACTATCTACAAGTATAGTTATTTCTTAGATCAATGGTGTTCTAAGTCATGGGCCACAGACTTTGAGGGAAGGGATTCCTATTCCTAAGGACATGATTCCTATTAACTTTTTGTCATTATATATTTTCTCAGTCAATGGATACTAATAGTATAACTATTATCCTGTGTTAGACTGTGAAATATTTTTTAAGTTTAAAAGGAGTTGCCATACTTGTAAAAATTGGAGAATACAACCTTAGATAATTCTTCTTACCCAATCTTCCTGGAGCAGTCAATAAACCATGATCCTCAAAAGCCATTTATACATTACTATGTCTCAAAATATTCCATCAGGCACTTCCCACCTAAGATTTTCTTCTTCTCCCCATGATCTCTTCATATTATAGATTAATAGGAGACAAATGTATTAAAAGAATAAAGAAACATGAAATTTATTTCATTCTCTTCCAGGTGAAGATTTCCATGGAAGCTACAGTCACAATGTGGTATCCCAAAAATCATCCCAGAAAGCTCCTTGAGCATCACAGCATAAATGAAGTCAATTCTTTTCCCTTAAAAGACAATAAACAAGTTGTTCACGCACATGAACAGAGCAGCACTTTTCTGTCCAAAAAGTATCTCACAGCCCCACCCAGGGACAGAGACACAAATCCATCACCCTACAGATGTGTACTGCCATGGATCTACTCAAGGTTCTTGCTAAGGCACACCCTCTGATGTAAACAGTGGAAGACAGCCATGGGCTGGAGTCCTCGGGAATTTGTGTGAAAATCTTGTGTATACAAAGCAAAACCCCACAGAAATATAGGCACACACACACACAGAGCTTAATTTACTCACACACACTGAAAGAAACTTACCTTGCAGACAGCTGCCTGGAGTATTGCATCAAAGCCCCCTTCCGGAGCGTCTCTATTTCTGGACACCCTTTGCTTTTTAACTTCTTCATTGAAGCTATCGACTTTATCCGTTAAAGATAGCAGATGACGGAAGCCAAAGGATGGGACGCAGTGTGGAAACAACTTGTAACTGAGGAGAAATAATAGTCTCAGAGACACTTTGTCACCCACATTCCCATGTCATAAGCAGAAACACGCTCAGTGCATTCTCATCAAGTGTACAGAAACACTGAGACATTCCACAATTATTATTATATGTGGGAAGTACTGTGGGAGGCATAAAGGCATAGTCCCTGTCCTCATGGAGTTGAGCTGAGGTAGGATAGACACCCATAACACTTTATGTACCATATGATTGAAACATGTGAGAAGGGCTATGGGAGTATCAAAGAAGGAAACATTTACTAAGTACCTAATACGTGACAAGCACTTTGCAAGTATCTGTGAGATAGTTGCCAACATATGTGCCTCCTCATATATGATGCTCACACAACAATTCTGGGAGGTAGGTGCTAGTACTACCCCCATTTTACAGATGAGGAAACAGTTAGTAGGTATCTGAGGCAGCATTTGTATTCAGGTCTTCCTGATTCCAGACTCAAAACTATCCACTGTACCTACCACTTGGCTGCCTCTGTGAAACGCAATGAATGGGGAAAACTTTATGGAAGAGTTCAGACCTAAGCTAGTCTTTGAAGCCTCATACGGAAAGAAGAGTAAGGACATCAGCGAAGAAGTAGAAGGCTACAAGAACATCAGACATTTACTTTATCTGCATTATCTCATTTTGTACCCTACAGCAACCCTGTGAAAGTATTTAGTAGCCCCATTTTGTAGACAAAAGAAACAGACTCAAAGAGTTAAAAATAAAAACAAAAAACCAATATAAGGATCAGAGGCAGAAATTAAACCCAGATCTAACCTGATACCAAGTCTGCCACTATTTTCATCACAGCAAGCTGCCTCTCATCCTTGCTGCTGAGAAATGTAAACCTTTCTCAGATAATCCCCCATGATAGGATACCAGAACACATTCCACAGTCACACAGTTATCTAACCTTGCTGAGAGCTACAATACAGCCAGGCCCATTTTGTTTTTTTGTCTATATATACTTAGCACACAACATACTTGGCCATGCACAGAGTGGGTGCTTAATAATTATTTTAGCTGAACGTGATCCAGCATCTAGCCCATGCTTAATAAATGCTCATTGAAAGACAAGTCTGTCTCCCAGGTGAACTGATTTGAATTCACCTTTTTCATCAAATGCCTAGCAGGTGCCCACTGTGCTAGGCGCTTGAGTTACAAAGCCCAGGCCTAGGGCTCTATCCAATGAGCCACCTTTTGTATGTAGTAAAAAGCAAAAAGGAAGCTGTAACACTTGAAAGGTCTAGTATTAATCCTGATCATAGACTCTCTCAGCTGAGAAAAAGCATAGCCTCTTATCATTGTGCCATAATTTCAAAATAGAAGTTGTGACTCAGTCCTCATCCTGTCTGGAGTCAAGGGGCCCAGAGAAAGATTAGAAAGTTAGCAGGTATTGACTATCCCTACCAAGACTCCCCTGCCCCCTCATTCTTTCCACTCTCCTTCACCCCTACCCCATCTTCATTGATCCTTATAATACACAAAATGTGAATACATTTTCAAGTGAGAATACATCTCAATGAGTGTACAAATCTTTCACTATCATGGATTTCTTTTTTTTAAAGACAGTACAGAAATGGCAAACCATTCCATGATTTCTGTCCCCAACGAGTTAACACCCTAGTAGTTAATGCAATGATGGGTAATTAAAGATGAGAAACCATCAAGAACAAATCGAGGGGTGTGTGTGTGAGACAGGGCAAGCTGTTTGGCACAGGATGCTAAGATGTACCTTCACCCTTAATGGAAGAGATGAAGGCTTAATTGAAATGCAGGGGAATCCAACCTGGACCCAATGCAGGCCCGGGCAAACACAAGCTACAGGATGCAATTTTCAGATTTCCAAGTGGGATTGGCAATCAGTTCTCCTTTGGGAACTACAGACACTTTTCTTCTTATTGTCATAATTATCCCCATCAAACTCTGTTGGAACAAATGCTACCTACCATAGGCAGAATTCTATTTATGTGAGCTGAAAAGGACAGCAAAATGATCACATTATATAATTAAAATGCAAGCCTATTGCTATAGTACAGGAAAGAGATAATATAGCTTTAAAAAAACTTTTTAAAAAATTGTTTGCACAAAGCAAATGCTCCATATACACTGTAACAAGTAAGCACTAAAGGATTTGAGGAGGGACTATCTTGATGGTTCCGTATATCTGAGGATAAGTATTCCACCATCCTTCCTTGTGGTACACAGTGTTTGAAGGCAATCTGATAAGAGACAGTACTTCCTAGTGGCTAGAGAGCTGGCCTGGGAGCCAGGAAGATCCCACTTCTGACACTTACTAGTTGTGCGTCCTGCAAAAGTCACTTAACCTCAACATTTTAGGTAAAATTCTAGGACTTTATGCTGCAGAAAAGGTGACAACTTGTGTTAGTAGAGTTTCCTTAGATGGGAGTTCCCTGTACCAATGAAATCACAGGGCCAGGCCCAGTCCCCTGTGAGATATTTTAGTACTTCAAGGATCCGGGATCAGATCAGTGCAGATTGTTGGCTTTTAGTAGCCGATTCTCATGAATACTGTAGATTTGAAAAGATTCATCACTTGGGCCACATAAGGACGGGAGCAATCATTTACTTTGGCTGTTAGCCTTGTTAAAAATTCAGTTTACTAGGAAATTGTGTTTGTTGTTGTTCAGTCATTCAGCTGCGTCTGACCTTTCAGGACCCCATGGATCATACTGTCCATGGGGTTTTCTTGGCAAAGATACTGGAATGGTTGGCCATTTCCTTCTTCAGTGGAATGAGGCAAATAGAAGTTAAGTGACTTGCCCAGGGTCACACAGCCAGTCAGTATCTGAGGCCAGATTTTTAACTCAGGTCTTTAACTCAGCCCAGGCCTAGGGCTCTATCCAATGAGCCACCTTTTGTATGTAGTTAAAAGCAAAAAGGAAGCTGTAACACTTGAAAGGTCTAGTATTAATCCTGATCACAGACTCTCTCAGCTGAGAAAAAGCATAGCCTCTTATCATTGTGCCATAATTTCAAAACAGAAGTTGTGACTCTCAGTCCTTATCCTGTCTGGAGTCAAGGGGTCCAGAGAAAGATTAGAAAGTTAGCAGGTATTGACTATCCCTACCAAGACTCCCCTGCCCCCTCATTCTTTCCACTCTCCTTCACCCCTACCCCATCTTCACTGATCCTTATAATTACACAAAATGTGAATACATTTTCAAGTGAGAATACATCTCAATGAGTGTACAAATCTTTCACTATCACGGATTTCTTTTTTTTAAAGACAGTACAGAAATGGCAAACCATTCCAGAATCTTTACCAAGAAAGCCCCAAATGAGGTCACAGAGAGTCAAAAATGATGGAATAACAACAGAAATGCAAGGATCACAGGATTTAGAGCTAAAAGGGACCTTAGATATTATCTAGGTCAATCACCTCATTTTAGATAAGGAAGTCCAGGTCCAGAGAGATTAGGTAACACACCCAAAGTCACACAGCTAATAAGTAACTGCAGAGACATGGATTAAACTCAGGTTTTAGACTCCAAGTCTAGCAGGAGCTGTGCTCTTCTGCCACACTGCCTATACACAGCTGACAGCAGCTGAAGGAGAAACAGCTGATACCCACAATCTAAAAGTGGAAACTGTTATAAATCCAAGAGACAATTCAAAAGAGATCTTGAGTTCTTTCTGTTGACCCCTCTGGGCTCTTGAGTGTTGTTTATATTATGCCATTATAATATAATTATAACTATTATTTTATGACAATATACTTACATTAAGTACTATTGGTCAATCCAGGATCTTAACTGGATTTTTTCGATGAGGATTAGTTAGGATGTTTTGAGGCACTCAGCTACAATTGATGACATCTAAAATTTGCCCCTCATGGAGAAAGCAATGAATACTTTCTCAATATGCAGAGCTAGTGTTATGGGCTAACAAAAAACTAGAGAAAAATGCATTTCATCATAGTTTGTTCAGAATCTGAGCATCAGGAGGGACTTCAGAGACCATGTCACCCAGGAGTCCCTAAAACTTCTTTGGACTTCAAATTCTTTGGCTTTCAGTTAACCTTCCTATAACCCCCTATTCAACATAAAAGTAAATATATTATAGGCTTCACTATGCAGGTTTGCATTTTAAAAAAGAGATTAATTAATTGCAATGAGTTAAGAGTTATTTCCCAAATATTCCATGTACCCTCTTGCTAAGTTTCTGGTACCCTCTGAGGATGTGTGCACCGAAGGTTGAGAACTGCTGATCCAGTCCAATCCATACTTTGCCAAGAATCTCTTCCAAAACATCTCCAGTGAGTGGTCACCCAGCCTCTGCCTGAAGACCTCTAATACAAGAGAGCTCACTGTTCCCCAAGCAGCCCCTTCTACTTGTGAAATGTCTGCTTGTATTGTGTGTTAATCTGCTTCTCTGTAGCTTCCCCCAGTTACTCCCAATTTTACCCTCTAGTATAAGGCAAACACCTCTTCTCCATGGTACCCCTTGAGATCCTTCAAAGAGAGTCATCATGGCTCCTCTCTGCCACTATGTCTTCTCTTCACCAGGCTAAATGCCCCTTACTCCTTCAAACAATCCTCCCATTGAAGGGTCCTCTCAGCATTTCTGTTACCTTCTTCTGGACACACAGAATGTATGTATATATATATGTATATATATACGTATATATATATATATATATATGATAGATAGATAGATATAGATATAGATATCAATAAATAGATATAGATAAATAGATACAGATCTTTCCTATATCTTTCCTAAAAATGTGGTGCTCTGAACTTCATATGAGATCAGAGTAGAAAAGAAGTACTGCCTCTCTTGTTCTAAATACTGGGGAATATTTTCTGGTCACCTCTTACCACCACTGCCAATCACCACCTTCTTTGTTACTCCCAGTCTTAAAGAGTTGCTTAAGGCAATATTACCCTGTGATGTCATTTGTCCTCTTTGAAAATGAAGGACAAAGTGTCAAACATGCACTCTAGGTGCAGCACAAACAAAATTAAAATGTAATTGGAAAATAATAATTAACCAACTAAAATACAATAAAATATAGAAAATATTACATTTTAAAAGTAACTCAAGGGAGTCTTATGTCGGGATTAGTGGCCCCCATTTTAGAGTTACAGTGACTTTCTCAGGATCTCGTAGTTGGTATGTCCCAGAGGTAAAATTTGAATCCAGATCTTCCTGGCTCCAAGAGCAGCTCTATCCAGTACACCTCACTGCCCATGGACATTATCACCCTATAGACACCATTATGCTTTGCAGCTGCCTTTTAGGAATTGAAATCTGGACAGCACTTTTCTTTGGTATACTTTTGAAGTTTATTTCTTTGTTTTAATGTAGGACTTACATTTAACCCTATTAAGATTCACTTTATTTGATTTGCCCCACTATTTTTGGTTGATCCATTTTCTTGAATTTTGACTCTGTCATGAAATGTATTGGCTATCCCAAATCTACCCAATGACAAGGGTGCCCCTTTGGTTTTCAGACTCTTAAGTCATTCATTAAAAAAAAAATCTGAACAGCACAGGGTCAAGGACAGATTCCTAAAGCATTCCACTAAAGAGTTTCCTTCCATTTGACATCAACTACCTAATGATGACTCCTTGGGTTCCAGCATTCACTCATATCTGAATTCACCTAACTAGACCAGCCAGTTTTCATTTAGCCCAGAATTTCTCAAAGACCTGAGCAACTCAGTTCTCAACATAAAGTACTCTTAAAAATTACTGAGGACCCTAAAGTACTTTTGTTTATGTGGATAACAGTTATTAATATTTTTAATACAGAAAGCATTACAAAATGTAAAATGGATAATTTTGATTACAATAAAATTAAACAGTTTTGCAAAAACAAAACCAATGCAAAATTAGAAATAAAAGAGAAAACTGAGAAAAAATTTTACCACAAGTATCTCTGATATATATATATATATATATATATATATATATAGAGAGAGAGAGAGAGAGAGAGAACTGAGTCAAATTGCTAAGAATATGAGTCAATTTATTATATGGTCAAAATAATAAATGGTCAAAAGATATGAAGAGGCAGTTTTCAAACAAAGAAATCAAAGTTATCTATAGTTAAATGAAAAAAGGGCTCTAAGTTACTACTGATTAGAGAAATGCAAATTAAAATAATTCTGTTGCTCTATCTCACAGGCTAAAAAGGAAAATGACAAATGATGGAGGGGATATGGGAAAATAAAGACACTAATGCACTTTTGGTGGAGTTGTGAACTAATCCAATCATTCTGGAGAGCAATTTGGAACAATGCCCAATGGGCTATAAAAATTGTGCCTATCTTTTGACCATCAATACCATTACTAGCCCTATATCCCAAAACATATCAAAGAAATAGAAAAATGGCCTATTATGTTCTAAGACATTTGTAGCAGCTCTTCTTGTAGTAGCAAAGAATTGGAAATTGAGGGGATGCCCATCATCTGGGGAATGGCTGGACAAGTTGTAGTATATGATTACCATGGAATATTATTGTGCTCTAAGAAATGATGAGCTTGATACTTTCAGAAAAACCTGGAAAGACTTACATGAACTGATGCAGTGTGAACTGAGAAGAACCAGGAGAACATTGTTTACAGTAAAAGCAACATTGTAAGAATGATCAATTGTAAATGACAGTTCTTCTCAGCAATATTATGAACCAAAACAATGCTGAAAGCCATAGAATGAAAAATGGTATCCCCTTCAGAAAAAGAATGGCATCTGAATACAGATCAAAGCATACTATTTTTTCACTTTCTTTTTAGTTTGAATTTTCTTCTATGAAATGACTAATACAAAAAGTTTTACATGATTGTACAAGTATAGCCTATAGTAGCTTACTTAACATGTCAGGGAGGAAGAGACAGAATTTGGAACTCAAAACTTCAACAACAATGAATGTTAAAAATTATTATATGTAATTGGGGAAAAATAAGATATTCTTTTGTAAAACAAAACAGTTTTGACCTTGCAGTCCCCTTAGTAGGGTCTCTGGGGTCCATAAACTATACTTTGAGAACCACTAATCTAATCTAGCCCATCTTAAAGCATTCTGTCCAGAAGCAGAACATGAGAGATTCTGCCAAAATTTTAGTATACCTAAATTTCAACAATGTCTACACTCACTTATTGTAATCAACAAACAAAGTACCATTCTATGGCTTACCCATGGGGACACAGATATAACTATATTGTAAGGAGTAAAATAAATTGGTTTCATGGGATTAACCAATTCAAATTTTAAAACTAGGTTTGTTCAACCATTTAACTGAAGCCCATGGTGTAATATCTTTTTCGGTGTATCTCAGTCTGAAGCTTTCCCAAAGTTAGCACTAATGCCCATCTCACTCTGCAGAGTACACAGTGCAATTAACATGCAGGTTAAAAAATAAGAATTTCCACAGTAGCTCACAAAGCACTTTCTTCACAATAACTCCATGAGTCCAATAGTACAAGCTTTGCTATACTTATTTTATGGTTAAGTAACTAAGTTTCTAAGAGGTTCTATCACTCGCCTAGCAAGCACTATCATCTGCTTTCTATAGAGGAGGCAAGGTCAAAGTTCAAAGAACCTGTCAAGGTTTATCCTGCTACTTACTATGTGTCAGAATCAGGGTTCAGGCACAGGTTTGCTGGCTCCAAGTTCTCTCTTCACATTACATCAAGTCCTCTCTCTAAGCAGATGTTGAGCTTTCTCAGAGAGGACCAAAATTAGAATAGATTTTTATATATTTGAGAAAACAGGCATATTGCTTAGCAGTGGGTAATGCTTTCTTGGTAATCTTTTATTTATCTATCTATATATCCATCCCTTTATTTAGTCACTCATTTATTCATTCCAAATCTTCTTTTTTTACATCAATAATCTCTAAATGCTACAGAGTACTACTTCGTAAAGTCCAAAGCTCCCTCATAAGCACCTTACTATTACTATCAAGGATATGCTTTTTGTGGGATCCAGACCAGCATTTCATAGATTTAGGGAATTCCTAAATTTCCTTGTTTAAGGAAGCATATGCAAATCCATATCTGCTTTGTAAAATATTGTCTTTAAGTCTTAGTTACCCCTAGGCGCTGAGGGTTTGAGCGACTTGTCAGGGATTGTACAACCCTGTGTGTGCCGAAGATGGTACTTGAACCCATTTTCCTGACTCCAAGATTAGCTCTCTCTTATCTACACCACTACATTGCCTCTCCATGTGTGCATATAATAACATACTAAAGTCCACTCTGATGCCTCACTGTATTTTAAAATGATTTTGACTGTCACGTAATTCAAAAGACCAGTCATTGCACAAACTTTCCTTCTTTGAGCTAGGGGAAAATTAGTAGGAATGTTTATTTCCATCATCACTTCCTGTCACTTGTAGAAAATTAGGCCATGGGCATGACCACCTCTGATGAACCTCTTAGTCACTCTTTAACCCTCACCAACCATTCAAACTTCCAGACCTCAAATTTGGAGGGTGATAATGATGAAACATGTAATCTTTGGATTATGATTAGATCATATTACAAAACAACACTTTTGATCTCTAAGAAGGAAGTCACAAAAAAGAGGGGGATAACTTCCTCCAACTAGCTAACCACTTATCATTAAAAATGCATTTGATCTGATAAAGCAAAGACTCTCCTCCAAAAAGCCATCTCCCATATGTGCGTCAAAATCATGAGATTCCCTGAAAAATAAAACAGCAGGGGTTAACTGTTCCACCAACGTCTGATTGTTGATAGTCACTGTATGTTCTCCAGAGGTATTCACTGTTGTACAATGTCCAAGAGTCAAAATTTCTCTTATAGACAGTAAGATGCTTCAGAGGTCCCTTTGCTGATGACAGCAAGACCTAAGACCCAGGGCACTGTAATCTCTTAAACAAGATACCCACTGATAAGATAAATGCTGCATTGGTTGAGGGAGTTTCCTAGCTAGAATTTCCCTAGATGGATAAAAATGTAGGTCTAGATAAAAATAAAAAAACTAATCAAAAGAATTTTCTCTATCCAATTAGTCAATCAAAAAGCAATTATTAAGGGCTACTCTGTGTGAGACACTATGACTTTGAGGAAGCAAAAACAAAAATGAAGGAGTTTCCATTCTGTCAGAAGAGGAAATGTAAACATAAGGAAAATATAGAAAATAGACACAAAGTAAGTACAAGATAAAACTGGGTAGGGAGTGGACATTAGTAACCTGGGGTGGGGTTGCATAAAACCAAGAAAAGTTTCATGAAGGTAGTACTTGCACAGAATCTTGGAGGAAACAAGGGATTAAGAGATTTTCCACACAGGAAAAGCCAAGTGAATGAAGAATGCTTTTTATCCAAACTATGATAAACAGTTGGATGTACAACCTACACAGCTAGTTCATTGGTACATATAATTTGGGCAAACATTACAGATGGACAATAAGCTAGGCCCGGAAATGAAGAGGAGGGAGGAGAGTAGATTGAATTGACTTTGGGAAATTGCAGGATGCTTTTTAACGACCCATTGCCTCTCTTGATTGCCTCTCTTGAAAATAGAAGCCTATCTATTCCACTTGATATTCTTCCAGTGATGACTTAGGGCTATGATTCACAAAATACCACAGAATCTAAACAACTCAAGTTGTGGATGATGCAATGGACAGTGGAAAGGTGAATGTCAGGAGACAACGGACTGCAACAATGAAGAATTGCTAAAGGAAAGCAGCATTGGAGGGGTGTTGGACAGAAAAAGGTGTTAGGTCAGCAAAGATAACCCATGGACAACACGTGTTCCACAAGTAATCACACGATGTCACAAGATCAAGAGGAATCTTCCCAATTCACTGGGTGGACTCCCTATGCTAGATTTATGTAGGATATGGATAAGGATCAGAAGGCATGGAGAAAGAACAATCAGTACTACTAGAGGAGTATGACCAAGGAGGAGACCTAAGTAACTAGCTTGGTAACAAGAAAACAACACATTTACTTTCTCAGGTACATTTCAATGAGACATTTTATAGTGCTGAATCTATTAAAACAATTCAATTCCTCTACCAAAACAGAGAATGGAATAATGTATTATGTCAAACCAAAATGGAAACAGGAGGCACTAAACTGTAAATGAGGATAAAAAAACAACATATTAATGTTATCTATGTTCTATTGTAATTTTATTTATTTTCTCAATTGGTCACATGCAGGAGTAAACAGCTAGTGTGATGGGCCTAGAGTCAGGAAGATTCATCTTCCTGAGTTCAAATCCGGCCTCAGACACCTACTAGCTGTGTGGCCCTGAACAACTCACTTAATCCTCTTTGCCTCAGTTTCCTCATATGTAAAATGAACTGGAGAAGAAAATGGCAAACTACTCCAATATCTTTGTCAAGAAAACCCCAAACAGGGTCTCAAAGAGTCAGACTGAAATGACCGAACAACATCAGGAGTATCTGCTAGGAGCCAGCTTGATATGTTGGGCTTGGTGGACTGAATGCTAGATTTGGAGTCAGGAAGGCCCAGGTTACTGTACTAGATGTGTGACTCTGAGCAAGTCATTTTGGAAAAAAAAAACAAACAAACCTGTGCCTCAATTTCCTCATCTGTAAAATGGGGATAATTATAGTACCTACTTCATAAGGTTATTGTGAGGGCCAAAGGAAATAATATGTGTATAAATGCTAGTTATCAGTATTATTGTTGTAAACATCAAAACCTTATACAAATGTTAGCTGTTATTATTTTTAAGATCCTAGCCCTCTCAGCTTGAGCACTGTCACTTTTGAACAGAAAGAATCATGTCATCTCTTGTATGTCCCCTTGAAAACAATACCATTCCCTACTGGTTTCTTTTATAATCAGAGAACCATGGATCAAGTATCTTATACCAATTACAGACTCCCCACTTCCTGGTATCTATAAATGTGGATGGGCAGGCAGCTAAGAGAAACAGGCTTTAACTCAATAACACCTAATCACTTGAAAAGTTTAAATAGTTCATGCTCTGGGCTGGCTCTTCATCCTCTGCCAATTTCAAATAGCCTACATCTATTTCCACAACACAACCATCTCACATTTATTGGAAGCTTTCCCAAAGGGTGAAAGCAGAGAACCATGTGCAGGGCTATGGATTACTGCCCTATGTAACAGGTCCTCCATTAGTGTAACTGGTAAGGATTGCACACTCAGCCTTCTGCCCACCAAGCAACCACAGGAACTGTTGGCTACAACAGAGACTGGGCCCAAGCAGAAGAACCAATTAGCCATAGGCTGAAATTTTGTTTTTAATAAGACATAGTAATGTTTTATTTAACTTATACTTCAAAACTATTTCCTACAGGAGGCATTGTGATCCAATAGAGGGCATAGGGAACCTTTTTCTGAATTTAGAATAATGACTTTGGCTTCAAATATCAGCTCTGCCACTTAACTGTGAGACCAGGGGCAATTCACAGCCTCTTTGGGACTCAGTTTCCCCATCTATAAAATGAGAATTAGAATAGAGGATTCTAAGGTCCCTCCCAGACTCAAGTCTCTGTTCCTATGATCTCACCTAAAACTTTTAATTGGGTCCACGAAACTCAGTGTGAGGAAGAGCAGAAGAGTTAAGTTTAGGAAAATTTAAGCCATCGTTCACTTGACTTTCCCCACCCCAACATGACGCAACTGAGACACTGCCAATCATGAGGTAACCATAACCAAAGGTAATAGTATCCTTGGGACATCTTCTAAACCATGGAATCCTTTTCAATAATGGAACCATCACTCTGAGGAGGAATTATGGCATGGGCAAGAAGAGAACTGAGGTCTACAGAGGATCCCGTTCCATCTCCAGCCATTGTTCCTCAGAAAAAACTGGAAGATCTTCACCCAGCCTCAGAATAACGCACTTCTTCATGGATCATGGGAAGATAGAACTCAGTCATTGTTAATCAAATCAGCAGTCAGGGTCTTAAGAGCCAGATCACACAATTCATTCATATCTTTTCTTCCATATCTTCATTGAAGGTAGGTAAAAAAAAGCCCTGCTATATCATCCTCACCATCCACTCCCACCCCTCCCCATACCCACGCTTTGTAAGCCCAACCCAAGAAAAGGGGGTTACTTACCCAATGCATGGATTGGTTTGGTATCTTGGTGCAGTGTAAGAAAAGGGGGAGATGTTTTTGTCAACAAAGGATCCAAAACCCAAACGGAAATTGCTGGTGAGTTTCCTCATCTCCTCAGCCAGTTTGGTGCCCAGATTCCTGATTGTGTCCAAATCATCCTTCATGGACAGAGAGAGGTCCATCAGATAGTATAGGTCCACAGGATAATCTTCTACCTGTCGCACCTGGACTCGGAAGGGTGTCTTGACACCTGTACCAAAAGAAAAATGTAGAATCTCAAAGAGAGAAGGAAACCAGAAGAAGCAAATAGTTTCATCAAACTTGATTTACCCCAGATTTTCCTCAGTGAGTATATGTGTCAAGTCAAAGTATTTGTGAAAAATACCACGAGAAGGCAGAGAACAGAAGAAGGTTTTGAGAAATCAATATGAAGCACTTTTAGACAGAGGAATCAAGAAAGCCAAGAGTTCCAGAAGGTATGAATTCTAATTTGGTGTCAGGTTGTTGTCATTGATCAATCATACGCAACTCCTGGTGACCCCATTTGGGGTTTTCTTGGCAAAGATACTGTAGTGGTTTGCCATTTTCTTCTCCAGCTCATTTTGCAGGTGAGGAAACTGAGGCAAACAGGGTTAAGGGCCTTGCCAAGGGTCACACAGTAATATATCTCAGAGGTCAGATTTGAACTCATGAAGATGAGTCTTCCTGACTCCAAGCCCAGCACTCTGTCCACTGTGCTACCCAGCCATAGTGTCTGAATTACCTACTTAAGGTGAGCTCTAGACCTCAACTCTCCCATCTGTAAAATGAGGGCGTTAGACTTAGTGATGTCTGGGGTCCCTTCAAGCTCTAAACATCTATAACTTCCCCCTAACATCCAGTTAAGCAATCAGTGCTAGTAGATTGATTCTGAACCAGGTCCTTAGGCCTCAAGCCCCTACAGATATCCTCATGACCTGGGGGTAACAGGGTAATTAGCCTAGAGTGAGGAGGGCAGACATTCTAGGAATTAATTGGCCATATGCAAGTGTGTCTGGACAGCTGGTGTGCTGGGCCTGGAGTCAGGAAGATTGCCAGGTTGGGGATATAGGGCAATCTCAATCTTCCAATTCACAAGTTATTTCCAAACAAATGCTTTTCCATTCCATATCTGTAGAGATCATCTCTGATCAGAACAAATGAGGTATATTTAATTTGATTAATAGTCAATAAATACCTAAGAACTCCTAGGCATTTCTCTAGGAACCTAGTATGCAAAGATAAAAAATGGCAATTCTCATTCCAAAGAAGCTTACAAATCAGAAGCCAACACATGACTTTAACCATTCCCACAAGTCTACTGGATAACCCTGAATCTGAGGTTGGCCTTTGGACTCCAAAAAGGAAAACATAGCCAGCCTTAACACTTGCTGGCCAAAGGCCAGACAGAAAGGAAATTAGCCAAAGAGAAAAAAGGAAACAGAGAAACTGACTGAATTTCATTTTATGACCTTTGCCTCAGAGTTCCAAATCAGGACAACCTATGGCCTGGAAAGTTAACACAAAACCTTTTTATGGTTTTGGAAAGCAATCTTTTGGGATGGAGAACCATGCCATTTTCTATTCATCCTGACAGTAAAAGGTATCCAGATTTTAAATGAAAACATTTTCCTTAAGTGTCCAAGCACAAAATAACCATAGCAGGCTTAGTATGGCAGGTAGCTTGTAGTTCCTGTAGTGGGCAACCACAGCTCTCCTCTCTTTCTTTCCTGAACAGACAAGGAGTTACTCTCTGTGGTTACAGAGCAGCTCCCTACATTTCATGAGAAGTACTTTTTTCATGAGAAGTATCCTTTGGTAGGACAAAATGCAGTAGTTCTAAGAAAACTCATGCACAGCTGCCTTAATGTGTACTATAAAATAATTTGGTTTGGAGTCTGAAAGTACCTCAGAGATCATTTAGTCCAATCATTTTATTTTACACACCAGAAAACTGAGTCCTAAGAGAGGGGGCAGGGTCAAAGAGCTCTCCGAGGGCTGCTTCAGTCCCCTGCATGGTTTCTGGAACAACTCTTTCTCATTTGCCCTTTCTGCCAGGGGAAGTCTTCACACACTTGGGGTAGACACCACCCTAACTCGCCCATGGGTTTGAGACCCATCAGTTACTCTCAACCTGGTTTAGCCCATGTACCCATAGGTTTACACTACAGCTTCTTGGAGCCACAGGTGAGAATCAGGTAAATCTGGACACCAAAGGAGAGTGAGCAGCTCCGAAAAGGGCTCGGCAGCCTTCACACCAGAGGTGTGAGGACTCAAGAGAGGGGAAATGATCTGCCCAAGGTCACACAAGTTGTAAGTAGCAGAACTGAATTCAAACTCAGATCCTTTGACTCTAAATAATAAAAGCTAACACTTAAATATCATTTTACATATATTGTCCTGCTTGAAATCTGTACTAAAGCACTGGACTAAAAGGCAGAAAGATGTGGGTTCAAATTCTGGCCCAATCATGAAGCCAGTCAATAAGCATTTATTTACCACCTGTGTGACTCTAAGCAACTCACTTAACCTCCATGAGCCTTGGTTTCTCCATCTGTAAAATGGGGGTAATAAAAGAACTTACTTCCTAGGGTTATTAGACAATATGAATAAAATACTTGGTAAACCCTAAAGTGTCACTTATTACTAACTATGATTCCCTTTTTACAAATGAGGAAATTAAGGCTTGGAAATTAAGTGATTTGCCCATAATCATACCCAGCTACTGTGTATCAGAGGTGGTATTTTAATGCAGTTCTTTGTGCCTCTGAAACCTACATTTCATCTCTTTCTAATCTACCATCTTTTTACCCAGGAAACCCAAAGCTACTCTTTTAAAGCACTGAGATTTTGACTCAAATAAAAGAATGTCAATGTTTTTATTACTGATAAAATCATGAGTCTTAAAGTCTACACATGACTCCCCACAGGAAGTCATAGTACCATTCCCAGCCTATATATAGTGCAATATCACATCTGGGAAGCCGCATTCTCTTCTATTTCCACCTAGAACCTGTGCCAAGAAGAGTCTATAAGACCAGAGCTACACTTAATAGCTGAAGGAAACTGAGGAAGTTATTAAATTTTTCTTAGCCTCAATTTCCTCATGTGTAAAATGGGTAAAAACCCTACGTCACCAGGTTGTTGTGAGAATAAAATGTGAAAATATTTATATAAAGAGTTTTGTAAACATTACGGCCCTTTCTATAAATGTTAATAGCTATTAATATTATTATAAATAGGGCAGCAAGATGGGGCAGTGGATAGGCATCAACCCTAGAATCCAAGAGAACCTGAATTCAAATACAGTTTCAGACTCCTAGATGTGTGACCCTGGACAGGTCACTTCATGCTCTTAGTTTCCTCATCTGTAAAATGAACTGGAGAAGAAAATGGCAAACCACTCCAGTATCTTTTCCAAAAAAAAAAAATCAAAACAGAAATGGAGTGACAGAGTCAGACATGACTGAAACAATTCCACAATAACAATATTATTATTAATACTTGCCCCTACATTTACTTCTCCACAGACCAGATTTGAACAGGAATACTGTCAACCAGGGCAAGTCTGCTAAATTAACTTCTATCTCGTTCCCAGGTTAAGGTCAGAAAGCATACAAACAGCAATTGAACCATTCACTTCTTAATCTCAGTTCTAATCAAAAGGAGTAAAAATATTAATTCATTGCCTTAAGATAGGCACCAGAGATCCTTGTTCTACACACAACACTGAAGTTAGACACACAACTCTACCAGTCTTGCCTCTTAAACCTTTCCCTTAAAAATAAGATGCTTTCCCAGAAAAGCAAGATTTCATAACACAGATGTCCCACCACCAAATGGCATTTTTTGGATTTGAAGAAGAGTAGTGAATTGCTTGTCTCTTAAATTTTCCTGAAAATTTTGATTTTAGGAGTATTACAATTCTTTTAGTAAGTAGCACTGGGGGATTTTTACCAAAGCAGCTGACAAAAAATGCAGTTTCTAAAAGCTACCCACCTTTAGTAACAACCAAAGTCCTAACCAACACTCGGCAGTTACAGAGAAGGGCCATTGTACTGAAATTTCAGTTTGCATCTATGCCAGCATCTATCTAGCTTTAGATTTATGTCAGATTAGGAAAGATTTTTCTTTTCTTTATAATAGAAAATTGTTTCATACAGCTTGGGGAGGAGGAATGGAAATAGTCTTTTAATTCTCCTGATTTTGACATAAAGACATAATTATGTGAGTATAGTTCCTCCCTACTTCCACTGGGTAAAGAGAAAAAATATGTGGTGTCATCAAATAGGAGAAATAAATAACAGATAAAGAGCCCAGAAGAATATACTCTAGTTGCCTCTTTGCTTAGAGGCAGCAAGGCAACACGGTGGATAGAATATTGGGCTTGGAATCAGGAAGACTCATCTTCATGAGTTCAAATATTACTCAGACACTTACTAGCTGTGTGACCCTGGCCAAGTCACTTACCCTATTTGCCTCAGTTTCCTCATCTGTAAAATGATCTGGAGAAGGAAATGGCAAACCATAGAGTGTGCTAAGCATAGAGGTAGGTGCTAAAGATATAAAGACAAAATTGAAACAATACTTACCTCAAGGAGCTTACATTTTAAAAGGGGAGATAAGGATATCTACCTAAGCACAGTATATCCAATAATGATGAAGTAGTAAGACAGGTAGAAGACAGAAGCAGCAGCCAGACAGGCAGAAGAACCAAGAAAGAGTAAAGTGTCATCAAAACCCAGACTAAAAGCTGGTCCACTGTGTTAAATACTTCAGAGAGGTCAAGAAAGTTGAAGACTGGAAAAGATCAACAGATTTGGCAATCAAGGGATCAATGGTAACTTTGGAGAGAACAATTTCACCTGAGTGATGAGATTGAAAGTCAAGTTGCAAAAGGCTGAGGAAAGTGAAAGAAGAAAAGATATGACGTGAAGACATAGAGTATACTAAATATAATATATGTGTACATATGTGTGCATAACATGCATGTAGCTATATGTAGGTACATATGAACATATATGTATGTGTACATATATGTTTGTGAATATATACACACATACACACAAATCTCATATTTAGAGATTTGTTCCGTGAAGTTTGGATTTAGTCAAATATCTGAACTTGAGAACCTAGAGGGCCACATGTGGTCTCGAGGAGCCAGGTTCCCCACCCTTGGTAGACATTTTAGGAAATAAAGGTGTTGTTCAGTTGGTTTCGATTGTGTGCAACTCTTTATGATCCCATTTCTTGGCAAAGATACTGGAGTGGTTTGCCATTTTCTTCTCCAACTCATTTTTCTCCTCCAACTCAAGAGGAAACTGAGGTAAACAGAGTTAAGTGACTTGCCCAAGGTCTCCCTGACTCCAGACCCAAGCACTCTATCCACAGTGCCACCTAGTGCCTCAGAAATCTAGTACAACCCCTTAGTTTTCTAGGACTCTAAGTTACTGGACAATAACTTGAGGGGATGGTAAGGTCACACCATGTTAGTAAGCTATCAAGGAAGGAGTCAGCAGAGTTGGAGAGAGGGAACAGAAGATCAAGGGAGAAGAAAGAGAATGATTATTGAGGAGCTCTGGGAGTAACAAAGCTAGAATTTGAACCTAGGTCCTCCCCTAAATCCAGTGCTCTGTTGTGACTTGTCCCAGTTCTCCAGAAAGCACTGTTATCACTGCCTCGAAGAAAAAGCCCCCCACTCTTTGGAGAACCATGGGAAGTGAGGGATTCGCTGTTAGCAAACCTTGAATTTGGAAGGATTTTTAGTAAGAAATTATTCAGCGCAGGAGGTAAACTAGTTAAGCCAGTGGTGTATTTATGCTTCAACAGATGTAGCTCTCTCCAACCTTAATAGATTTTTTAAAAATTTAAACCAACCATTCTGGAGTTATTTCTACAAGAGAGGTTTCCAAGATACTGATTCTTATTTTATGTAAACTCCATTCATCAGTGGTCCAAAAAGTCAAGCTCCTAAGACATACATATATCTTTGTACTCCTTACTAAGAATTATCCTCATTATGAACTTCTTTTCTCAGCAACCCAGCCCCCTTTTAACAACATAATATGTTCAATCCATCAACAGGTATTTGTTGAGAGCCTGCTGAGCTGTCAGTGGGTGCTCCCTGCCTTTGTTTTCAAGGTTGGTTCTGTGACCTGCCTCTCTCTTGTTTCTTCATTTGCTCACCTCAAGTTTTGTCCAGACTTGTCCTCATCCCTTCTCTTACCTTCTCAGCAACTGCGTCCCTACAGCCTCTTGGGCAGTTTGCCAACGCTCAGCTTGTACCCCTCCCCTACAGCCTTTTAAGGTAATCCCAGCCTCTGGAACAGGGGATGATCAGAAAACAAGATGAAGTAAGCTCACTTGGCAGCTGCATCCATAAAAATTATAGCCTTCTAGCAGAGAAGACTTTGAGAGTGCTTTCAGGTGTTCCCCATTTCAAACCCCCCTACATCTGGACTTCTGCACAGAATTCTTACCACTACAAGTCTAAAAATGGCATATTTTCCCATCATAATCAAGTATATGTGTACTAATGTATATTGAGGGTGGAAGGGACTCTTAGAGGGGTGGGTGGGATGGGGAATGACAGAGTACGAGAAGATAAGTTAACAGGAAATCGGGCAAAATGAGAGGCTAAGAAAGAAAATAGTGAGAAAACAAAAATAAGATGGATGGAAAATAGTAATTATAACTTTGAATGTCAATGGGATGTTTATAGTAGCTCTCTTTGTGGTGGCAAAATGGTGGAAATTGCAGGATTGCTCAACAAGTGGGGAACGGCCAAACAAGTTGCGGTACATAGTTGTGATGGAATGCTATTGTGCTATAAGAATGATGAGCTCATCCATCTTAGAAAGGCATGGAAAGGCGTGCACAAAATGGTGAGGAGTGAAATGAGCAGAAATAAAAGAAGACTGTATACAGCAATAGCAATGTTGTTTTAAGAAGTATATTTTTCAAAGTCCTCCTTTTCCCTGGCTCTCCCCTTAATTAAAAAGGAAAACACACTGAAATATTCATAACTCTACTTTTTAAAAAAAATAACAAAGAATTGGAAACAAAGTAGATACCCCGTTGACAGAAGAATGACCTAACAAATTATGATACCTGAATGTAATGAAATATTAATGCACCGTAAGAAATTACAAACATGAAGAATACAGAGAGTCAGCTAATCAAGTGGTTAAGTATGTATTAAGTACCTACTATGTACTGGAGACACAAGGGATGCATGGGAAACCTTTTATGAACAGATGCAGAGTGAAGTAAATAGAGACGAGAAAATAATACACATAAAGAACTATGGAAAATGGAAAACTATGGAAATGGAAAACACAAAAACATTAAAACCAAATGCAGTGTAATTACAATGACCAAGATCAGCCCTGAAGAAGAGATATGAGAATGTACCTTGCTCTGGAGGTGGGCTAAAACCAGCTTATACCAACGGTTGATTGTTAATTTGAAGTGAGAACATTTACATCTGGGAAATCTCAAACTACAAATCAGGGCTTTGTTACTTTGTTTATTGGAAGGAGGTGGTACAGAAAATGTTAATAATGCAAATTAAACTTAAAAAGGTGTTCTATTCCAAGAGTTAGTTGTTAAACATTTACTTCCCTCCTTTAAAGAGCCGGAGACCAAATATACTGTTGGCTGCTAGGTGGCACAGCTTGGCATCAGAAAGATGGTAGTTCAAATCCCCTCCTAGAAACTTTCTGTGTGACCTTAGGCAATTTACTTAACTTCTGTCTGCTGAAATTTTCTGAACTATAAAACAGCACTTACTTAGCAGGGTTATTGTGAAGATCAAGTGAGTTAATAATTGTAAAGCAGTTAGCACAGTTTCTGGCACATAGTAGCCCCTATATATAAAGGCTAGCTGTTATGCTGCTGTTGTTGGACACGAGCTGGTTTGTTTTACTGAACTACTTTTTATTTTTTGTTGTTCTTTGTGGTTTGTGGTTCTCTGGGTAGCAGGAGGGGAGAGACATATTGGGAAATGAAAGTGATGTAAAAACCGGTTATCAATAAAACAATTTTAAAATTAAAAAGAGGGAAATTGTCAATGATAACTATCAAACAAAAAAGAATATGATCTGATGATTTGTTTGGAGGACTCTTGGTGATGAGAAAGCATAGGTTTCCCCCCCAAAATCGCAAAGAAATACCTAAGCAGATGACGTTTCATCTATTGATAAATTCAAATGGTCTTTTACCCCCAGACTTAATTTTCTGGGATCAGAGATGAGAAACATTAGTGTAGAGATGTGGGGGTTATGCCTAATTACAACAAAACTGTTGATATATGGGAGGTAGGAGAGAAACAAGCATTTATTAAGTGCCTACTGTGAATCATACTACCTCATTTTTATGATCCCAACAGTCTTGGGAGGTGGTGATGCTATTATTATTCTTTTTTTAAAGTTGAGGAAACTGAGGCAGAAAATTAAATGAAATTTCTGGTTATCAATGGGATCCTTAAAAAATCATCAGTGTTGTACATTTCATGTTTTTGGATTTTTTTTCAACGTACTGATCATACTGATTTTTTTCCTCTCTTTTTACTCTTTAAAAAGTACTAGTAAGGGGCTAGGTGGTACAGTGAAGAGAACACTGGTCCTGTCATCAGGAGAACCTGAGTTTAAATCTGATCTCAGACACTTACTAGCTAGCTGTGTGATCCTGGGCAAGTCACTTAACTTTGATTGCCTCCTCCCCTTCACCCCCGCCAAAGAAAAGAAAGCACTATTAAATGAGATGGTGAGTTGAAAAGATCCTGGGTTTCTATGATAATGGAAATATGATAAAATAAGAAACAGAAGACATTAATAAAACCTTTTAAAAAAAATACCACTGAGCCCTAGTTAATCTAGCTGGGCTGGAGGCTGGGGGTGAAGGGGAGGAATAGTGTGGTACGGTAGAAAAAGGCACTGAATCTGGACTCAGAGGTCCTTACTTTCTGACTCTACAACTTAATAGCTATTTGATCTTGGATAAATCATTTCACTTCCCTAATCCCCAGCTTTCTCAGTTGGGGAGGATGGAGGAGGAGAGAAGAAAGAGGAGAACTAGGAATTGCCTCCTGCAAAAAGGTGGATCTTGAACTGAGTCTTGCAGGAAGGAAACTGGAAATTTCAAGATGGGCTATGCTCCCAACTCAACCAAGTTTAGATGCCAGTCTAGTGGAATCTAATGTGTCCCACTATAAAGAAAGCTGATGGGGGCAAAGCCAAGATGGTGGAGCAGAAAGATGCACCTACTCTAGCTCTCCCCGCCATAACCCATAAAATACCTGTAAAAAATGACCCCACACAAATTTTAGAGCAGCGGAAGCCACAAAATGACAGAGTGAAAGAGATTTCCAGCCCAAGACAACCTGAAAGGCTGACAGGAAAGGTCTATCACACTGGGCTTGGAGAAGAGAGCATACCAGCCTGGGCCACACTTCATCGACAGGATTGGAGCAGGCTTCAGGGTTCAAAATTATGGACAACATCTGTGGTTCTCAGATTACTCAACCCTCAAATGCTAAAGACAGCTTCAAAGGTCAATGAAAAAGCTCTTTCACCTAGGTGAGAAAGGAATACAATCTGGCACCAGGCCCAGGGTGGCCAAAAGCCACTGCAGTAGGGTCCCCTTTTGGAGCTCTCCACATAAAGACCCTGGGGGAATCAAGCACCTGATCTGAATCTCAGCCCTGAGTGGCAGTCCTGGACTGAGAAGGAGCACTGGCCTGATGGGCCTGATGGAGGCTCTGGAGAGGAAATTCTACTTGTAGATACTGGGCAGATAAAAGTGCTTGTGGTTGCTCCCAGACCACAGCATAGGCTGGCCTCTCCCTTGATTGTGCCCCCTTGGAGGAACGGAGAACTTACAGGTCTCTAGAGTACACTTGACAAAGGACTCAAAAGTCAAGTTACAGGCTGTGAAAATGTCCAAAAAAGAGAAAAAAATAAGACTATAGAAGGCTACTTTGTTGTTGAACAGGTATTTTCATCCATCCTTTCAGATGAGGAAGAACAAAGTATACCATTAGATGAAGACATAAAAGTCAAGGTTTCTACATCCCAAACCTCCCAAATAAATATAAATGGAAGATCTCAAAAAGGATTTTGAAAATCAAGTAAGAGAAACAGAGGAAAAATTGGGAAGAGAAATGAGAGAGATGCAAGAAAATCATGAAAAAAGAGTCAATATCTTGCTAAAGTAAACTCAAAAAAAATGCTGAAGAAAATAACACCTTTAAAAATAGATTAATCCAGTTGTCAAAAGAGGTCCAAAAAGCCAATGAGGAGAAGAATGCCCTAAAAAGCAGAATTAGCTAAATGGAAAAGGAGGTTCAAAAGCTCACTGAAGAAAATAGTTCCTTAAAAATCAGAATAGAGCAGAAGGAAGCTAATGACTTTATGAGAAACCAAGAAATTACAAAACAAAACCAAAAGAATAAAAAAATTGAAGACAATGTGAAATATCTCACTGGAAAAAACAACTGACCTAGAAAATAGATCCAGGAGACACAATTTAAAAGTTATGGGGCTACCTGAAAGTCATGATCAAAAAAAGAGCCTAGACATCATCTTTCATGAAATTATCAAGGAAAACTGCCCTGATATTCTAGAACCAGAGGGTAAAATAAATACTGAAAGAATCCACTGATCACCTCCTGAGAGAGATCTGAAAAGAAAAACTCCTAGGAATATTGTAGTCAAATTCCAGAATTCCCAGGTTAAGGAGAAAATATTATAATCAACCAGAAAGAAACAATTTGAGTATTATGGAAGTACAATCAGGATAACACAAAATCTAACAACTTCTACATTAAGAGATGGAAGGGCTTGGAATATGATATTCCAGAAGTCAAAGGAACTAGGATTAAAGCCAAAAAATCACCTACCCAGAAAAACTGAGTATAATAATTCAGGGGAAAAATTGGTCATTCAATGAAATAGAGGACTTTCAAGCATTCTTGATGAAAAGACCAGAACTGAACAGAAAATTTGACTTTCAAACACAAGAATCAAGAGAAGCAGGAAAAAGTAAACAGGAAAGAAAAATCATAAGGGATTTACTAAAGTCAAACTGTTTACATTCCTACATGGAAAGATCATATTTGTAACTCTTGAGACTTTTCTCAGTATTTGGGTAGTTGGAGGATAATATACATAAAGAAAGAGGGTGAGCTGAATAGGAAGGGATGATATCTAAGAAAATAAAATTAAGGGTGGAGAGAGGAATATATTGGGAGGAGAAAGGGAGAAATGGAATGGGGCAAATTATCTCTCATAAAAGAGGCAAGAAAAAGCTTTTTCAAAGAGGGAAGATTACAGGGGAAAAGTGAAGATTACTCTCATCGCATCTGACTCAAGGAGGGAATAACATGCACACTCAATTTGGTATGAAAATCTATCTTATACTACAGGAAAGTAGGGGAGAAGGGGTAAGTGGGGTGTGGGAGGATAATAGAAGGGGGAAATGGGAGGAGGCAGTAATTAGAAGTAAATACTTTTGGGGAGGGATAAGGTCAAAAAAGAGAATAGAATAAATGGGGGGCAGGATAGGATGGAGGGAAATATAATTAGTCTTTCACAACATGACTATTATGGAAGTATTTTGCATAACTACACATGTATAGCCTATACTGAATAGCTTGCCTTCTCAGTGGGGATGGGTGGGGAGGGAAGAAGGGAGAGAAGTTAGAACTCAAAGTTTTAGGAACAAATGTTGAGAATTGTTTTTGCATGCAGCTGGGAAATAAGAAATATAGATAATGGGGTATAAAAATCTATCTTGCCCTACAAGAAAAGAGAGAAGATGAGGATAAGGGAAGGGAGCAATGTGATAGAAGGGACAGCAGATTAGGGGAAGGGGTAATCAGAATGCATGGTGTCTTGGGGTAGGGAGAGGGAGAGATGGGGAGAAAATTTGGAACTCAAAATCTTATGCAAATGAATGTTGCAAACTAAAAATAAATAAATATTTAAAAAGGAAAGCTGAAGATAATGAGGATTTTAATACTGACATAGAACACAGGAATTGCTGGACTGGATCAGATAAATGGTCTATTCAGAATTCTACTCCTAATGAATGAACAAACTGTGGTATGTGGATGTGGTGTAGGAAATATTACAGCACTCTAATAAATGATGAAATGATTTCAGAGAATCTTGGTTAGTATAAACTAACACAAAATAAAGTGAACAGAATCAAGAAAACAATTTACATAAGAGAATAACAACACTGTAAAGAAAAAACTTTGAAAGAATGAAGAACTCTGATGAATGTAATGACCAACCACTTTTCCTTTGCAGATGAGCATTTCTACTCAGGAAAAATGTTACATAGTAGGGGAGGGTGATAGTTAAAAGGTGTTGACATACATTTTTTGATATAGCCACTGTTTGGGTTAGTTTTGCTTGCTTACGTTTATTTATTACAAAGATTTTTCTTTTCCCTCTCTTTCAGTATTTAAAGGAGGGAGGTTGTGGAAAGGGGAACTAGAAATAGTGATACCATGAAAAAGAAGACAACTAGAGTATCGGCCCTGCAGTCAGGAGACCATGCGTTCAAATCCAGCCTCAGATACTTATTAACTGTGTGATGCTAGGCAGATCATGTAACTCTGACTGCCTTAAAAAAATAGCCATTGAAAGATTTTTTTCTTTAATGACCAGAAGGAAAAAGAAGAATGCTCAGAAGGAAACACAGACAAGCAGGGCAATTTTGAAAGCAACATGGAGAATTTATTGTATGCTTTCTTTTTAAAGCAAATGGTATGAAATAGAGATCCATATAGAATTCTTTTTGCATGTTTTACTGTTAAGTAGAATGCAATTTTAGGGGTATTAGTTCATAATTTTTTTAACAATAATTTTCTCTGAAGCAGATTATGGAAAGTCATAGTTTTTCTCTGACTTAGACAATATCTGCCTCAGAAATGGTCATGGATTTACATTCCTGTTTTCTCTTATTAATGACAACTTACATTTATATAGAACTTTATGGTTTACAAAATGCTTCCCTCACAACTTGTAGGTGATACAAACCACTTCATCTCGAAAACCCTCCTAATGGGTATGTTCTGGTCCACTATCCCAGTGCTCATCAGGGGGTGAGGGATACTCTGAGGAGTTTGGGAAAGTTGTCTCTTCTCTAATGACACTCACTAAAACTCCCACAGCTATGTTCCCCTAGGTTAGCTACCAGTTCCATTTAATCGCATAACATAGATTAGTTTTTACAAAGGAATATTTACTTCGAAGGCATAAAAAGAAAAAATGTATGAACATTTCTCACCCAGAGCTGCCAGCGCTCTCCACTATTCCACCCCAGTCTCAGTCTCTGGGGACTGAGTGGGCTCAAACTTATTAACTCAGATCCTAGAAAGCATGGTTCCCACCAATATTCCATTCAGAATGCTCACTTCTTAAACAGCCTTAATCACTGAATGGGTGTTGCCTCAGTCAAACTGAGACCTGTTTGAAGACCATGGCTTAAGAAGGCCATGGTCTCCCACTGCCTCCAGGGCAAAGATACTGAAATGGTTTTTCCATCATTTCTCCAGCTCATTTTACAGAAGAGGAAACTGAGGCAAACAGGATTAAGTGACTTGCCCAGGGTCACACAGTGAGTAAGTGTCCAAGGGCAGACTTGAACTCAGAGGAAGATGAGTCCTGGCATAGCACTCTGTGCACTATGGTGTCACCTAGCTGCTCATTTTTCAACCTCAGTTGCCTTCTATTATAAAATGGGAGATAATCTTTAAGGTCTTCTTCTGGGGCAAATTCTATGAACTTCGTTATGTAAAATCAACTAAGAGCTTAAGAAATTCCCTGACATTTACATTTTTGTCATGGTTACTCAGGGTCTATGGGTGTACAGCTACAGTAGGGGTGGGAAACAGGGCATGATCAGCATTGGGTCACTCTATAGAGATGCTAGGGCAGGCTGATGATCCCTAGCTTGAGATGAATCACCAACCCTGGTGGTTAGGATCACCACCTCCACAGGGCATTCTCCTGCGCTTGTCAACATCCTTCCCACGCTCAGGACGTTCTCATCTGATTCATTTCCTGACTTTATGCCCTGCCAGCTAAGTAACAGACCAGTGTATTAACAGCTTGGATCTAGGATCGCACCATTCCATTCTTTCTCCCTAACCTAACTGCCTCCGTTCTTTAGGACCTTAGCCCTTCCACTCTCTTCTACCCTTTAGAAACCAGACATCAAAACTATTATTTTTGTTTGAAAAGTACTTTCTAAATTGTTTTGTAGAACTACCTCTGGATTCTTACATTTTTAATGTATATTTTAATTAAAAATTATATCATTTCTCAAGGTCTTCTAAAACTTTCTATCTTCTTCCTGATTAAAGTTTGGGGAAAGATCTGTTTCCTTCTATGGTTCCCTCTCAGACAACCCTAACCTTTGTTTGTTTTTTAATTATTTTTTTTTAGAGTCCTTTCTCAAAGGCTGCTGACAGTGCAGTTGGTTAGTCTAATTTCCAGATTTTCTGACTGGCAAATTTTTCTTTCAGTTTCTTCAGTAAGTACTTTTGGTAAACCTTAGGAAAACCAAAAGAAATACGTCTTTAAATACATAACTGAGAATGATTCTAGTACATCTATGAACAGATATCTTGTCTCCTTGATGGAGACAAGTCCTTTCGTCTACAGGGAGAAATTGCCCTGACAAGTGTTACTGTTTAAATGAGCTCACTTAAAAAAAAAAAAAGAAACAAGAAACAAAAAAAAATGAGAAAAGATAAAAGCATCAAGGAAATATTTTTCAAAAACCAGAATAAAGTAAAAGGAACCTCTTCAGGGAACACTGACAGAAAGAACATTTTGTTATTTTCATATTAAGCTTAATATGCATTTTAAAAAACTGTACACACTAGAAATTCAGAGTATCATATGTAATCTTTTTTCTATTCTTTGCATATTAAAAATGTTCATTTATGTATTAAAATCTTTCACTGGTTTCTTTTTGTTCTGATTGGTTTCAACTCCATTATCATTTTCATTATGCCAGGTCCAGGAAAATCTCATCACTGGAAAACTCACCATCATTATCAGTATTGTCACCTGCTCCTGCCCCTCTGATTGGAGAACTGGAGGGTCAAAATGCCAGCCATCTCTTCATTTGCCACCAGATGCTCTGCTTGGTTTCAAATCCACCTTCATCTTTATCATGCCCCTGGACAGGGCACCTCTTGGCACCCCCCCCTTACTTCTTTCTGCTTCCCCCATTGGAATGCAAGCAGCTTCAAGGCAGATGCTTTCTTCTTCCTAATTATCTCCTCAGCACTTAATACACTGCCTGGTACATAATAGGCACTTAATAAATGTTTATTTTATAATTTTTTTACTATGCATTAATTCATAGAAGTCATCATTCTTCTGACATCCAAATACCTTAGACATGACTGTTCCCTTATTTTTCCAAAAACTAATGTCTTCCAGCTTCCTTGAATGTCATTTCATTCTAGTATTTACTATTAATGGTTATAACGAATATTTATATCATGATTTAAAATTTAGAAAGCACCTCACATATATTTGAACCTCACAGTGAGCCTGTGAGATAGCTACTATAGGTTATTGTTACTTCCATTTTATAGAGAGGGAAACTGTAGTACAGGGAGGCCAAGAAGCTTGCTGTGCTCACACAGCTAATATCTGTGACTAGTAAGTGTGAAGTAAGATTCATTCTCAGGTGTTCTACACTCTAAATCCAGGTTCTACTCCTTGAGCCTCCCACCTGCATAACTTACTGTAAAATACTTTCCTTCATGGAGGGTGGAACCATAACCAGTTATCCAGAATTGTTTCTTTATATGTAACAATGTGACTGCCTTTTGTATAAACTGTTCTCCTGGTTATTTTCACTTTGCTGTATCAATTCATATTCTCCAGGATTGTCTGAAATTGTTTCTTGCCTCATTACATCACAGTAATATTCCATTATATTTGTATGGCACGGGTAGTTCAGCCTATGGAGACAGAACTAGTAAGACCTGAATTCAAATCCAACTTTGACACTGGCTACATGATGACCCTGGGCAACACAACTACTCTGAGCTTTAATTTCCTCATTTATAAAATAGAAATAACAGTATCTGAAATACTTACCTCATGTGAATATTGTTAGTGCAAGAATGAGATAATACATGCTTTGCTAACCTGAGAGTACTACGCAAGTATCAAATATTATTAGTTATAGTCTTATTTAAAGCATTTAGCACAGTGTCTGGAACATAGTAAGCTCAATAGAAATGGTAGTAGTAGTATCAGTAGCGGTAGTAGTAGCAGTAATATTTTTCCAAAAAGGCCATATAAAGTAGAAAGAAGACAGGGCTTGGATTTCAAAAACCTAAGTTTGATGACTGACTCTGGCATTTCCCAGCTGAGTGAATGTGAAAGTCAATCAACCTTAAGTGCCTCAGTTTCCCACACTGGTAAAAGGAAATAGCAGGATACTTTCTGATTCAATAATCAATCAAGAAACATTTTTTAAGTTCTTTCTTTGTACAAGGCTCTAGGATACAAAGATAAAATAAAAAACAGACCCTGCCCTCATGGAGCTTAGGTCCTACTAGGGGAAACAACCCTCCAAAAATAAAGTATATTTGGAATTTTTGTTTGTCCTGTTTTCAAAGGGGACTGATGACATTAGCTTGAATTTAAATTTAAGTGAGGCAGAGCTGCACAAAGTCATCAGCTTCACTCTATCTTCCTGAGTCACTGAAGTCCCGAGGCAGGACAAAAGTGAGGATGACTGGAGATGGCCTGGGATGCAGAGGATGACCTTGGCATCTTTGATGTCTGACCAAGTTCTAGCTAGGTGCTCCACAGTGCCTGCTTCATGCCTTCATGGGCTTTGGAACAAAGGCTTCTCCTCTGCCCATTCTGCCTGGGGAAATCTTGTGCTGGGCATCTCCCTAACTTACTGATAGGTTTGAGGACCCTGATTAGCCCATCTGTCGAGGCAGTTTTCCTGGAATACGGCCTCTGAACATGTTATAGCTTCTTGGAGTCACAGGTGCTCATTCACCTTTGGCATCCATCTGTCATTCAACTCTCACTCTCAACTCTCTCCATATACTGGATAACTTGATGTGGAAGGAGGACACATTAAAAACTAAGAGGACAAGGGGAGACTCCCATAGGAGCTGGCACCTGAGTACTTTCCTTAAAGAAAGTGAGAGGTTCTAGGAAGAAGAACATTTCAGGTACATGGGACCACCTATGCCAGGCCCCAGAGGCAGGAGATGAAGAGCCGAGTATGTGGAATGGCAAGTAATCCATTTTGAATGCAATATAGGAAGCATACAAGAAGGAAAGTAATATGTGATAAGCCTGGAAAGGTAGGGCTACAACCATATTGTAAAGGACTCTAAATTCCATATTTTATCCTTGAGGTAAAGTTTCTTGAGCAGGGGAGTGACATGATCAGGCTTGAGTTTTGGAAGACTGCTCTGGTAATTGCATGGAGGATGGATTGGAGAAGAGAGAGATGGGAAGCTGAAAGTCCAGTTGTACAGCTATCAAGGTAGCAGATGAAAGAGAGGATGAGGGCCTACTGTTCCTATGGATGAAAAGGAATGAACAGATGTGAGAAATGTTGGGGGATGGAATGAAACTTTGGCAACTGTTTGGAGATGGGGATTGAAGGAGGGTGATTGAGGCCGAGAATACCAGGCACATAACAGGTGTTGGGGTTCTGAGGGTGTGACTAGGACAGTGATGCTCTCAATAGAAAAGGGGGAGTGTGAAGGAAAAAATGGTTTTAAGCAGGAGAGTGGGATCCATTTTAGATATGATGCTAAAAGATACTCACAAGATATCCAGTCAGAGATGGTCAACGGTAGATAGTGACACAAGCCTAGAGCTCATGTATGAGAATAGAATGAAATATATGTGTATGTGTGTATACACACACATAGATATAGAAAGAGGTATGTATGTGTGTTTGTGGAAGTCATCTGAATATAGTTCAGTAGTTTCAATCATGTCTGACTCTTTTCGACCCTATTTGGGGTTTCCTTGGCAAAGGCACTGAAGTGGTTTGCCATTTTCTTCTCCAGCTCTTTTTACAGACGAGGAAACAGATGGAACAGGGTTAAGTGACTTGTCCAGGGTCATGCAGCTAGTCTGAGGTCAGATCTGAGCTCAGGTCTTTCTGACTCCAGGCCCAGGGCTCTATCTCCTGCACTCCCTAGCTACCCTTTCATTGGAACATAGAGGATAACTAAGCTCATGAAAGCTGATGAGATCACTAAGAGGACAGGGTACACAGAGAGAAAAAGACCCAGGTCAGAACCTTGGGAGGACCCCACTGTTAGGGGACAAGACATGGATGAAGAATCAGCAAAGTCTATGAGGAGCTGACAGACAGGCAGGAGGAGACAAGAGAAGTGTCAGGCAACCCATAGAGGAAAGAAAGAGAATTCAGGAGGAGATATTGGTCAATGATATCAAATGCTGCAGAGAGCTAAAGGATTAAATCTAAAAATAGGTCATTGGATTTAGCAATTAAGAGATCATTGGTAATGTTTCAGAAAGGGACTGGAGAGTGTGGGAGAAGAAAAGGGAGACAGTTTCTGGGAGAATGACTTTTTTTAGGAATCTGGTTGCATGACAGACTGGGCCTGACTCATGCTAGTCCCCTCATAGTTCAGGTCCAATACTGGAACAAAATAAGATATTCATAGGTGGCTTAACTTTTATCAAAAGGAGATTTACATAGCCATGGCTTAGAAAGGATACAGCCCTCCACTCAGGTGGATAGTCTGCGGGCTGGGGGAGGAGTGACTTGAAAGGCCTTGAGACATCTATTAATTCTGAAGGTGAAGACTCCCTTAAGTGTCCTTAAGTGACCAGAAAGTCACAGTCAGATGTCTCCAGAAGCTATGAAAATAGCTGGGCCCAAGCAAGACTTGGGAATACTTTCCTTGGCTTTTAGGAAAAGAATTAGCCTAACATATTGGAGGGGGGGAGGGGAACCATGTAGAGAGCCCATACCTCCCCTAGGCACAGAGATGCTTTCTCCCCAATTAGACTGGGAGCTCCTCAAGAGCAGAGACTTGCCACTTCTTTGTCTCCCTAGTATTTAGCATAGTATCTGGCACATAGTAGGCATTTGATAAATGCTTGCTGACTGGACTGTAAAATGGAAGTAATAACATTTGTACTGCCTACCTCAAAAAAACCTTGCAAACTGCAAACATTTCATATAAATAAGAACAATTATTATTAGAATATTATGCTAGGCTCCACAGCACTTTATCAAAGTAGGATAAGAAGAGCCTATCCAACACAATCCAACAAAGATGAAATCACATGCCTACTATGTGCAGGGGATGGAAAGATAATGAAAAACTGTCTCTGATTTCAAAGAGCAGGCATTCCATTGAGAGGAATGGCAAATAAAAAGTGTATCTCCAGACTCAAGTGTTGAAATGCCAGTTCCTGGGCACGAGAATGTGTCCCCTTCAGAATGCTGCTAACGCAGAATGGAATGTGCTGACTCGAATAATTACAATCTCTGTTTTCTGTAGAGGTATCATTTTCCCCTAAAATGAAAGCCATTTCATTAGCTTGGAAGTGAGAACATCAATATACTCCCATATAAAAATTAGGAAAAATCTCTGCTGTTATTAACACTCCCCGACTCCCTGCCCACACCACCAATCAACCAATGCCTTCATGTTTTTCTGGTCCAGGGCAACTCACCAGGCCGAAGATTCATGGCAATCTTCTGGGGTGTCATCTGTATGACATCTGCATGAGAGGGGCTGGAGCCCTTGGTACTTAGAGGAAGGTTCTTCAGGACAGTGATGCTGCTATCTGGGCTCTCAATTTCCCCTTCACAACCATTTTGGAGGAGATTTGTCTTCAGATCACACCGGGAGGTGACTGACCTCAGATTGCCAAAATCCTAAGAAGGAAGGAGAGATAAGGATTTAAGAAATCAGACCACTCTTACATTTGTCACCTTTTTTTTTCTAGACCTTGATACTTGCTAGCTGTGTGACCCTGGGTCAATCATTTAACCACTCTGGGCTTTGATTTTCTCTTCCGTAATATATGAATGATGATTCTTGCATTCCCTACCTAATGAAGATGTTGGATTCCAAATAGTAGTAATAATATTAGTGTTTATGTAGCACTTTGAGGTTTTCAAAGCATTTTAAAAATATCTAATTTGATCCACACAACAACCCGGCAAGGTAAGTAGTATTATTAACCCCATTTTTAGAAGTGAGGAAACTGAGACAGATAGCAGTTAAGTGACTGGCCCAGGGTCATACAGCTAGCAAGAATCTGAGGTAAGATTTGAACTCAAGTCTTTCTCACCCAGGGGTAGAACCCTAGTCATTGCACTACACATATAACACACACTTATTGGATAATCAGACTGCATATTCGGGAGAAACAGAATTGATTATATCTAAGAAAAATTAAGCATTCTTTCTAGGATGAGCAATTCTGATGTGAGCTTAACAGAGCCACCCAGAGCATTTCAGTTAAACTAGCCTTCTCTACAAAGAGGCCACTGTGATAGGTCAAAAGGAAGATTCGATTTTGTGCCTGGAGATAGAACCATAGAATCAAGGACTCTCAGGGACTTCCAAAGTCATCTGGTCCAGACTAAACAGGAATCCTCTACAGCAGAGATATTAACTATCCAATCTACTCTATCAATATTTATTAAGTGCCTATTATATGCAAAGCACTGTGCTAAGGGATGGGGATATAATTAATAAAGAGATAGTACTTTCCCTCAAGGAACATACAATATAATGGAGTGTAATGGTAATTATGAGATTTAAGATCTTCCCCACCCATTAAAGGAAGTTTGATTAGGGGAGATTTGTTTTGTAGGAAGGCTCACACCATTTGTTAATTTCTAATGAGGCATTGGTTCTCAAGAGTTGTGATGCCCTCTGCTCTGAAAAGTATATAAATACTCTGAGATAAGGTTTTACTTTAGGGCTTAGTTTTTGGAAGAAGGTTTGAATCTCTGGGCAGTTGCTAAGGAGTCTCCCAGCTTTGAAAACCCAGATGTCAATGCTTCTCTTTCTGGTAACTATGTATGTATGTAATAGTCAAACAGTTGAATCTTGTCTGTTGAACTGTGATGTATGTATTTCTTACCGTCAGACAGTTTAAAGCCCTGTCTGTTGGTTTTTATTTGTATTTTCTCTGAAGGTCAGGGTACTTTCTCCCCTAAACTAAGTGAACGATATATGTGCTTGATTAAAGTAGATTGTTGACTCCTCAAAAGTTGCTTTCCTTTTAGAAAAGCAGATCCAAGAACAGATGCAGCAGATACTCCTGTGAATGCTGGGGTCCTTGCTGATACATAGAGACAACACACAAAAGAAAGTAGTAAAGTGAGTAGGGGGAGTTCAGGGGGTAGCTGGAGAGCTGGCCTTGTTCTAGGGAGTTGAAACTAGGCAGAGTAGGAGACTCTTTTTGCCCACAAAATCCAGCATAGCAGAGACAGATTAAATGTAATTGGGAAATGTTCTACAAAATAAATAAATATAATCTGACATAGATGCTATATCATGTTTTCCAAGTCAATATGCCACCAGCAGGGAACCATTCCTATTTGTGTTTGATACTGAACATTCTACAGCAGTCCATCCTCAACATGAAAACCACTGGTGATGGAGAGGCCACCCCGTCCAGAAGCAGTTGATTCTACTTTTGAGATAGTTCAGTGGTTATAGGGATGGGGAACCTGCGGTCTCAAGGCCACATGTGATCTTCTAGGTCCTCAAGAGCAGCCACTGGATTCAGTCAAAGGGCCACACCTAGAGGGCTACATGTGGCCTGGAAACCATAGGTTCCCCAGCCCTGGGTTAAATGTTTTTCCTTACAACAGGCTTAAATCTGTCTCACTGAAACTTCTATCCCTTGCTTCTCAGTCTTCCTTTGGGGGCACCAATCAGACCAAACCTCTTTCAGTGTAGGGCCCTTCAAATACTTAAAGACAGCTATTATGACTTCCCTCCTATCAACCCAAGGTGGGATGATGCTAACTAGCATTTATATAGCACTTTATAGTTTGTAAAACACTTTACCAATATTCTCTTTTCTTCTTACAACAACCCTGCTAGTTCCATCATTTTTCAGTCATGCCTGACTCTTCATGACCTCATTTGGAATTTTCTTGGCAAAGATACTGGAGTGGTTTGGCATTTCCTTTTCCAGCTCATTTGAAAGATGAGGAAACTGAGGTAAACAAGGTTAAATTACTTGCCCAGGGTCACACAGCCAGATTTGAACTCAAAGAGATGAGTCAGGAAGACTCCAAGTCCTGATACTCTATCCACTGCAGCACCACCTAGCTGCCCCAACAACCCTGGGAGATGGGTGCTATTAGTATTTCCATTTTTACAAATGAGAAAAATGAGATTGAGAAAAGTTAAGTGACTTGCCCAAGGTCACACAGTTAATAAGTATCTGAGGCCAAATTTGAATGAATCTTCCTGATTCCAGACAGCACTTAAACCAGAGTTTTACCTAACTGCCTCTAAGTTAAGCAACCCTATTTCCTACAAATAATCCTTGGTGTTTAATCCCCTTGCCATCCTGGTAAGTGATGATCTCCTCCCCAAATTTTCATTTAAGAAGGGCACTCAGACTAACCATTTCTTCTTTTCTCACTAAGATATACTCCTTTGAACTTTTTCATCATACCCCCATCCTGGGTACATACATTCTCACACACACACATGCACACTTCAGCTTTCTTACAGTTTTTTATATTGCAATGTCCTTCCTAAACTGAGGTGCTCAGAACTGAACATAATACAATAGATCAGATGTGACATGACCAGGATAAAGTCCAAAGGAACTCTATAGAGGTATGCTGGCTCCCAAGCCAATTATTAAATTTTCACTTACATTGCATTGACATCTTAGAAATTGGCAAACATCACAAATCATGACTTGATTTATTGTTTTGCTGATTGCCTAGACTTAAGAAGGTGATGGAGAAAATGTTACTATAAACTTAAAAGTGTGTTTGTTAAGAGAGAAGTTTGTTAAACATTTACCATCCTACCACTGCATTATGGCCTCTTCCATTCTAGACATTGACCTTCTCTTAATCCGGCCGAATATCACATTAGGTTTACTGGCTATCATGTCATTCTGTCAATTTATATGAAGGTCCACTAAACACTTTATATATCTTTTTTCACAAGAATAGCTATCCAGTCATACCTACCCTCTCCTGTACTTGGTGAAGTAGATTTTTTTTTAATCCAAATGCAGCACTTTACACCCATCTCTATCAAACTTTATTTTATTAGATTTAGTCTAAAATCTTTTTGGGTTCTGACTCTGTTACCTCCCATGTTAACTATTCCTCCTAGCTGTGTCATCTACAAAGGCAATAAGCATGTTGCATCTGCCTTCCTCTAAGTCAGTGATAAGAATGTTGGGCCAAGGACAAATCCCTGGAATGTTTCACTAAAGAAAGACTTCTATATCATCCCCATAGGAACCTCATCAAGAATTTCAACATCCTGAAAGATCTCATCATCAGTGATACACACACACACACACACACACACACACACACACACACACACACACTCTATCCTCTGCAGCCCTAATTGGATGGTGAAGTGATGATCATCTCCCCAAATTTCCATTTAAGAAGGGCACTCAGACCAATCATTTCTTCTTTTCTCACTAGGATATATTCCTTTGAACTTTTTCATCATACCCCCACGCTGGGTACACGCACGTGCACGCACATACACACACATACCAGCTTTCTTGCAATCTTTTAGATTGCTAGCAACCGTAAGGGACTGTCTTTCTTTTTTGTATCCCCAGCAGCGCAGTGCTTAGTACATAGTAGGCATTTAATAAACATCTACTGACTGACCTTTCTCCAAGTTGACAAGGTGCCATTACAAATTACTATTAGAGAATAGCTGAACAAGTTGTGGTATATGAATGTAATAGAATACTATGGTGCTTGTAAGAAATTATTAGCAGAGAGAGTTCAGAAAAACTTGGAAAGACTAACATGCACTGATGTAAAGTGAAGTGAGAAGAACCAGCAGAACACTGTACCCAGTAACATTAACATTGTACAGGGATCAGCTGTGATACTCAGCTCTTCTCAGCAGTACAATGATCCAAGACAATTTCAAAAGACTCATGATGGAAAACGCCATCCACATCCAGAAAAAGAACTGATGGAGTCTGAATATAGATCAAAGCATATCCTTTTCACTTTGTGTGTGTGTGTGTGTGTGTGTGTGTGTGTGTGTGTGTGTGTGTGTGTTTCATTTTGTTCTAATTCTTTCACAACAGGGCTAATGTGGAAATGTTGTACGTGTTTACACATGCATAACCTACATTAGATTGCTTGCTGTCTGAGGGAGGGAGAAAAATCTGGATCTCAAATCTTTCAAAAAAATGAATGTTGAAAATTATCTTTACATGTAATTGGAAAAAATTAAGTACCATTAAATATTTTTTTAAAAAACAAATTACTATTTGAGATGAGTAACCTAGCTTCTAATATAGTAATCCTAGGCTATTCCTCAGCCCAAATGTCTCCATCCTTCCCGCATTGATAGCAGGAGTGACTGTGAAATGATTTGCTAAAAATCTTTGTTTACAGTATTCCCTTAACCTGTGAAATCCTGAGAAAAATGAAAAAGATTAGTACCTCTCTATGGTATTAGTACCTCCCACTCTGGACTCTGACCTTCTCTGCTAATCACCTTTCCATCCAGAATAAACTTCTACCCTGGCCTCTTTTCTGTTTCCCCCAAACTGGGGTGACTAATATTTTTTTTAAAAGACCCAGTCAATCTTCACTTCACTTAAGACACTCAGGCCTTCTCCTCACAGTCACCTTACCCCCTCTACCCTGCCCGCTCCAGTTCAGAGTCACAATAGTAATCAAATCAATTCTAAAGTAGTTCCTCGATAGGGAGAAGCAATTTTTAAGACCAAGTTGCCCCTCCCTTGCCATCACTAGGGCAGTTAGGTGGCAAAGTGGATGGAGTAACTGGCCTGGAGAGGCTCATCTTCCCGAGATCAAATCCAACTTCAGACATTTACTAGCTTTGTAACCTTGGACAAGTTACTTAACCCTGTTTGCTTCAGTTTCTTCATCTCTAAAATGAACTAGCAAAGGAAATAGCAAACCACTTCAGTATTTTTGCCAAGAAAATCCCAAATGGGGTCAGAAAGAGTTTGGCATAATTGAAAATGAATAACAACAAACTTTATCTCCTCAAAAGACTTATATGAACTGATGCTGAATGAAATTAGCAGAACCAGGAGAACACTGTACACAGCAAGAGTGGTAGTATGAGATAACTGACTTTGATAGACTTAGCCCTTCTTAGCAATTCTAAGACTTAAAACAATTCCAAAGAATTCATGATGGAAAATGCCATCCACATCCAGAAAAAGAACTATGGAGTCCAAATACAGAATAAAGCACACTATTTTCTTTTTTTTATGTTTTAGTTTTTCTTTCTTTTTCATGGTTCTTCCCATTTGTTCTAGTTCTTCTATACCATATGACTAATGTGAAAATACATTTGAATAGAAATGTATGTGTAGATCCTATACCAGAGTGCATGATGTCTTGGGGAGGGAAAGGAGGAGAAAATTTAAAATTTGTGGAAGTAAATGTTGAAAACTAAACATAAATAAATTAACTTTTAAAATAAAATAATGTAAGTTCCTTGAGGTCAAGGGACTGTCTTCGTTTTTTGTTTTATATTGCTAATCCTAGCACTTAGCACAATGTTTTGGCTGATAGTAAAGCACTGAATAAAAACCCACCTAATAAATGAATAAACAATAAAAAAATGACTTAATAAATTCATTCCTTACACATAGTACTACACCTTAGTAATCACTGTGCCTCCCTTTCTAAATGTACACAATTCATCCCTTTAATAGTAATTTTAGTATTTTGTCTGAAATTGGAGCTCACTAGCTTATAAAATTGCAGAATTCATGATCTTCCTTGGGAGTATGAGGGCAGAGAGAGGGGAATATCTGTCAGACAAGATGAGTTGAGCTCATTTCCAGCTCTAAATGTATCAACAATGATTTATTACACTCCTAATATATGCCAGGCACTGTCCTAATAACTGGGGGTACAGAGACAAAAATTAAGTTGTCCTGTCCTCAAGGAGCTTCCATCCTAACAGGGGAAATGACATGTACATATGTAAGTACATACAGAGTATCTTCAAAATGAAACAAGGTAGTTTTGGAACGAAGGGCATGGTTCGTGGAGGGGACTAGAAAAGGTTTCCTGTAGAGGTAAGAGTGTTTGAACTAGATCTTGAAGGAAATCAGGGATAACAAGACTCAGGTGAGAAAAGAATACATTTCCTACACAGATATAGGTAGCCAGATATAAGATACAGATATAAGTATAAAGATACAGAGATAAGATACAGAGGTGGAACACGACTAGTTCCCTATGAGTTTCTTTTGAAAAAATGACTGAGAGGCCAGGAATAATTTCCACAACTGAATCCCCCAAATTCCTTACCCCAAAGGTTTCTTCTTTCTCTCTCATCAGCCTATTTCAGATCAGCACTGGTCCATCTCACCCCAACCTCCTTGGAATTTGAATTTCTCCTAACTCTCTGGCTAAATATTCCCTTCTTTAATTTGACCCAGACAAGGTTGAGGTTAAAAATGTTGCTTAAGAAGTAAGGAAAAAAGCTAAGTAATGTCAAGTTGCAAAGGTCACAATACAGGCATACCTTGGAGATACTGTGGATTTGGTTCCAGATCACTGTAATAAACTAATTATCACAATAAAGGGAGTCACACATATTGTTTGCTTTCCTGGTGCATATAAATGGTATGTTTACATTATGCTATAGTTTATTAAGTGTGCAACAGTATTATGTCTTTAAAAATGTACATACCTTAATTAGAAATACTTTATTGCTAAAAAATAATGCTAACCATCATCTGAGATTGCAGCAAATCATAATTTATTTTGATGGTGGAGGGTCTTACATTGACGTTGAAGATCAGGGTAGGGGCTGCTAAAGTTTTGGGTGACTCTGGCAACTTCTTAAATTAAGACAACAATGAAATTTGCCATATTGATTGACTTTTCCTTTCACTTGAACACTCGGAGGCCATTACAAGGTTACTAGTTGACCTAATTACAATATTGTTGTGTCTCATGGAATAGAGAGGCCTGAGAGGGGAAGAAAGACTGGAGGATGGGTGGTCACTGGAGCAGTCAGAACACACGTATTAATCAATTAAGTTCACTATCTTATATGGGCACAGTTCTTGGCACCCCAAAATAATTACAACAATAACATCAAGCATCACCCATCACAGATCACCATAACAGATACAATGACAATGAAAAAGTTTGAAATATTGTGAGAATTACCAAAATGCGACACAGATGTGAGCACATGCTATTGGAAAAATGACTTAATACAACCTGCTTCATGCAGGGTTGCCACAAACCTTCAATTTATAAAATTTGCAAAAGTTCGTGAAAAAAATTGTAAAATTTGTAAAAACACTGTATCAGTAAAATACAATAAAATGAGATATACCCATATTTTATCACTGAACCCTTCTGAGCCTTTAGGCACAGAGGCAGTCGCACTCTCGGTCCAAATTTGCACTCAGGTAGTGCATGCCTTATTATAAGCAGCCTCCATCCTTATGGGTCTGGGACATATTAATGCTCTGAAGCATGACTTTTCTGTGTGCTTCATCAGCTAATTCTTAAAACCAAAGTGCACACCTGCTGTACCACCCCAAAAGTTCTCACATATGGGCTTTTACTCACTAGTAAAGCCAGGATAACATGTACTCTCAGCAATCCATTAACAAATATTTGACCTACTATGTGCCAGGCACTGCGCCAGGAATAAAAATACAAAAAATGAAGTCATCCCTACTCTCAAGAAGCACACATTTTAAAGGGGAAAAAAATGTATTAAAAAGGATTAAGAATTCATTAAGAAATTAATTAAGGTTCTCTTTTCCTCCTCTGCTGCTTGAGAAGATAGAGGCCACTAGGAACAATAATGAGATGACCTTCAGAAATAGGGAGGTCATGACAAACAGGCTTCTTCAACCTACGCCGATGGTTATAGATGCCCCTCATCTTGGAAAGGCCACAGAGTTTATGACTGAAATTTGAGGAACCACTGGCTGAGATGAGGTCATTTTTATCTTTGGTTCATTCAATCAATCAATAAACCTTAACATTTTAATCTATTATTTTTTATTTAATATTCTTTTCTTTTTAAATTTTAGGTTTTAAATTCTCTCCCACTCTCACCTCCTCCCCCAGCCACTGAAAAGGCAAGAAATAGGATAGCAATTATATACACGAAATCATGTGAAACATCTTTCCATGTTAGCCATGTTTCGAAAAAAGCAAGAAAAATAACAAAAGTAAGAAAAGTGCAGTTCAGCTGGCTCTCAGAGTCCATCAGTTCTCTCTCTAGAAGTGGATAACGTCTTCATCATGAATTGTTTGGAATTGTCTTGGATCATTGTATTGATCAGATTAACTAAGTCTTTTACATTTGATCATCATTCCAATGTAGCTGTTACTGTGCACAGTGATCTCCCAGTTCTTCTCACTTCACTTTATATCAGTTTATATTCAGATCTTATCATATTTTTAATAAACATTTATTAAGTGCCTACTATGCACCAGGCACTATGCTAAGTGCTGGTTATACAGTGGGGTAGAGGAGGATATAGTCCCTGCTCTTATGGTGCTTATAATAAACAACATTCAAAAAAGAGGCTGAAAAGGGGATGGTGAGGGTGGGGCACTGGTAGAACGAAGGTATCCATGAGAGAATGGCGGAAAAGACCATAGGAGCGATGTTGGGTGGGAAATGAAGAGATGGTTGGCCTGAGCCCTTCCTTAAATGGAGGTTCTGAGAGGAACTCTCCACTCACCAGTGGGAGGGAGGGGCCTGGAGACAAGGGGGTACCGATGAGACGCATACCAGGGCTGAAGGGATCTTACAGGATGAGGAGATTTTTGCATGATGGAAAAGTCCAGATGAGGGAGTGCAGCTGGGTGAGAAACTATTCTGGTGATGGAAAAAGAACAGCTTTGGGTGTGATTTATGATTCCTTTTCTATGCAAAGAAAAATCAACCAAAACACAGGCTTGCAAGGCACAAGAATCAAGAAAATAGTGAAAGGAATGTGAGAATGGAATGAAGTAAGTCAGGGGTACTGCACAGGCACATGTTGGTGCTGGCAAGAAAGAGAACTGGCCCTACAGTGATTTTTATCAGAGAAGACAGTATGGACTTTTCACCAGAGTATGGTAAGAGCTTTTGTTTTACTTTTTTTTTTTGGTTTCTTAAGGTACCTTTGTTTTATTTTGTTTTTCATTTTGTTTCTTAAGGTACCTTTACCATGGCTTACAACTATAAGCTTCTCTACTCCCTCACTGGGGGATACAGTCCCTTTATACAACCCTCCCTTGCTGCTTTACAATACCACAACCTAAAAGTAAACAGAAATAACAGTGGGCAATTTCCACTATCAATAAGAGAAGGATCATTTAATTTCTATTCTAGACAGGTGAGTTTTAATTATATCAAGTAAAGTGATGAATGGATTAAAGTGCATGCCAAAGGGTACAGAACTCTTTACTTCACATAAAATACAAATAATAAGTGTGACATGACAACATGACTGTCGTGGTTCAGTTGTTTCAGTCCTGTCCAACTCTTTGTGACTCCCATTATGGGATTTTCTTAGCAGAGATACTGGTGTGGTTTGCCATTTCCTTTTCTGGTTCATTTTACATATGAGGAAACTGAGGCAAACAGGGTTAAGTGACTTGCCCAGGTCCACAGCTAGCAAGTGTCTGAGGCCAGATTTAAACTCAGGAAGATGAGTCTTCTTGACTCTAGGCTTAACACTCTATCCTCTGAGACAACTTAACTGTCCCCACAATATTGTAAAGGCAAACAATTTTTAAAAGTGGGAGAACTTTGATCAAGACAGAGACTAACCACTATTCCAGAGGACCAGAGATGAAGTGAGTATATTACCTGCTTCCTAACAGAGAAGCTTATGGATGCAGAGGAGAGACACAGAGACAGAGACAGAGAGAGGGAGAAACAGAGACAGACCGAGACATAGAGAGATAGAGACAGAAAGAGGAGAGAGAAAGAGAAAAGGAGGGGGAGTGAGGGGAAGAGAAAAAGAAAGAGGAAAGAAGATAAGAGGTTTTGTATACAAGTATGTAGCCATATTATGAATATATGTATATATAATTACAAATATATAATGAATACATTATATACTATAATATGTGCTACATATGTATTTGTATATAAACATACATGTATATATAGCACATATTGTAGTATGTAATTATGTATTCCTTATATACATTATACATATAGTCAATGGGGGAATTTGTTTTATTTGATTATGCATATTGTTTACAAGAGTTTGGTTTTTCTTTTATTAATATTTGGGGAGAGGAAGAAGGGCCAGAAAAGTTTTTTATTCATTAAAAGATTTTAAATAATGTTACAAATGATCAGGATTCAGGCAGATGCATGTTGGCTAGAGTTCAAGTCAAGTCAATTCAATTTAATAGCATTTATGAGGCATCTACTTTATACCAAGCACTGTACTAGATGTTGGGGATATGAAACCAGCATGCACAAGACCACAGTGCCCATCTTCAAGGAGCTTGATTCTAAGAGGTGCAGGAGCAGGCAGCATGCACACAGATAAGTAAATATACAGTATGTAACTAACATGGGGGAAAGATGTGGAGAGCATGAACAGGAAATGCTTCAACTCAGAAGTGACACAAGCTGATTCTTCAAAAAATGCTCTGGATTCCAAGGGACCCCAAGGAAGGAGAAGAGCGTGGGGATTAAAGAAGGCTTCAAGAATCAGGAAAGCTCTTCAGTGCACCTTAGAGGATCACACAGAGTCTGAAGGCACCTGAGAAGTTTCCTAGTAGAATCACCTATTTTACATATGATGAAACTCAGGCCCAGGGTAGTTAAGTGACTTGATCAAGGTCTAGAATTGAAACTCAGATCTTGTGATCCAAGTTTAACACTCTCCCTGGTACCAAGATGGTAGCTGAGGTTTGTTAGTGTCATACTGTAACATAAATGGCCAAGAATAAGACAACGATTGTTATGTATGCCAGAACTAGGAGCAAAAAAATCAAGCAATTATCAGGAGTTTGAGGAAGCAAAGGGAGTCAAAAGAGAAATACCCTTGACACTATCCCTACAAGCTCAGACCTCTACCACCTAGCAGAACTTTTTAAAAGGGGATGAAATTAAATATTTCCTGCCTGGGATCAGAATCCATTTGGTGTTCCTGCCTGATACACACACGTTAGTGTGCCTGACCTTTTCGATACTAGATCCTTGCCTTGACCTCTGGGACTTTTTCCTTTATTTCTAAAACTGTTTTGGTAGATATGGGGCCACAGACAAATTAATACCTATGAGAGAACTCACAGATTTATCTGATTCTGGCTGGTGCAAAAAGGCCAAAAATAATGGGAGGGCCTGGGAAGTGGACGGAAACTAAAACTTTTTCCGCCACATCATTATTTTCCATATTTAACAATCATGTTGAAAATTAAAATTATTATGCAATACTATAATGAACAAAAGATGATGGAAGTGATGACTCAGGAAGATTAACCTCATGGTTGTTCCTAAGATAGAGTGAAAAGAAAATAGCCTACTTGTTATTGTTGTTTAGTCATTTTCAGTCATATCCAACTCTCCAGGACCTCATTTGGAGTTCTGTTGTTTTGGGGGGGTGGGGGGGTTGGCAAAGATACTGGAGTGATTTATGCCATTTCTTTCTCCAGCTCATCTTACAGATAAGGAAACTGAGGCAGAGTTAAACAACTTGCCCAAGGTTACACACCTAGGATGTATTTGAGGGGTGATTTAAATTCAGGTCTTCCTAACTTCAGATTGGGCACTCTATCTACTGTACCACCTAGCTGCCCAAAAAGTCTAGAGACAATAAGATTAGTTTTAACTAGTTCAAAATAATTAGGATCCTCTACCTTTCTTTCTAAACCTGATCCAGAAAACTATTTTTTAAAGAATTATTTCATTTATTTATTTTTATTTATTGAAGTAAAATAATATTAAATAATTTATTTATTTTGTTTCTCGTATGAGTGGCTAAGATATGTCCTGTCAATCATATCTCTTCTGACAAGTCACAAAGGAGAGAGAGGAATGTTGCTACGCCTCTGGGACCAGCTTGTCCCCCTTGCTCCCCAGGGAAAAATCAACCCACCAGAAAGATGTCAAAGAGTTTTTCAGTTTTGTCCTAAGAGACAACACCCAGTGCAGGCGATCACTACAAAGCTAACAGATTGCTGGCAGGCAGCTTTGTTTAAAGACTTAGAAAGAGCCCCAAGGTAGAGTGGGAGATGCAACACAGGTGTACGATGGGATCCAAGAATAGAAAATTCCGCATAATAGCTATTCATCCACTTGTCACTTGGCAAGTCAACCTGCATGGAGATGCCACCTTAGCACAATTCCCAAGGCATTAGTGTGAAGAGACTTAGAAGGCAGAAATCTAGGGCTAGAGAGCGAGTTCCCACGTATACTGGCCACCTTGTTAGAGCAATATTACTAACTTCTCTATTTCTGACTTTCCTCATTTAAAAAATAGGGACAAAAATACGCTCACAGGGAAGGTGCTATGCAAACATGTCCCAAAGCAAAAGATATCAAGAAAATAAGATTTTTTAAAAAGACAAACTATATGAAAGATAGATGATGACCATCTATGATCATATAATATACATATATATGAAAACAAGACTGATGATCATTTTTTAAAGATCTCAGAGGAGAATTTCATCTACATCAAGGTAGGTCATCTCCTTTGCAAAACTGAGTGCCTTCAGCGCTCACATGTTAAAAATTTACCCAGAGAGGGCAGCTAGGTGGCACAAAGGATAAGGTACCAGACCTGGAGTCAGGAAGACTCATCTTCCTGAGTTCAATTCTGGCCTCAGATACTTCCTACCTATGTGACCCTGGGCAAGTCACTTAACCCTGTGTGCCTCATTTGCAAAATGGGCTGGAGAAGGAAGTGGCAAATTTATTATCTTTGCCAAGAAAACCCAAAAATGAGGTCACAAATAGTTGGACATGACTGAAAATGACTCAACAACTCAACTTGAAGACAAAGAAGATGGCACTGTTCAGGTACCATTGCTCCCCAGGTTTTAAAAATTACTGAGGATCCTACAGTACTGTATCCTAAGCTATTTACATACAAACTACCAGGGAGGAGTTTATAAACAATCTAAGCCTTCCCAAATACAATGATCCATCACATGAAAGGTTCAGAACCTCTTTTCCAGGATTCTAGAGTGAACTCAACTCAAGATGAGATCCCCACTCACGAGCTACTGGAGGTGTTCCTACCTTTAAGACAGGTGAACATTTATGCCTCCAAAGTTGGTAAACACTATGAATCCAAGCTTGATATCTTATTGTGTTGATTGTCCAAACTGAAGAAAGTGATGTAAAAATGTTACTAATACAAATGAAATTGGAAAGATTGTCTTGAATGCATTCTTTCTTCTGGAGAGAAAATGTTTGAACATTTACCAGCACATCTCTCTTTGTCCCATCTAATACAATGATTATTACAGAGTCTTTATTACTCCTCCCCTCATGAGGACTCTAAAAATGGAAACCACCAGAAGTTGAACAACTGGCAATCTGTGATCCCTAGAACTACGGCTAAGCTCTGAAGCTGAAACAATTTTAATTTAGGGTAAGGAACTGTTTTGCCAAAGGCTATTGACTTATGGGAATTGGAAAATGATCAAATATAACCTAACATAAAGGAAACTCCCATTGGTTTCAAACTGGAAATCATCTAAATCATCTAATACAAAACTTTCCTTTTAGAGCTGAGGAAACTGAGATTCAGAAAGACAAAGTGCTGTGTTCAAGGTCACATGGAGGAATTCTGCTTTATGGGAGAGGAAGGAAGGAAGGAAGGAGAAATTAAGAGAAAAATGGAAAGAGAAAAGGGAGAGGAAGGAAGGAAGGAAGCAAGGAAGGAAGGAAGGAAGGAGGAAAGAATGGAAGGAGGGAGAGAGGAAGGGAGGGAGGGAGAAAAGAAGGAAGGAAGGAGAAATTAAGAGAAAAATAGAAAGAGAAAAGGGAGAGGAAGGAAGAGAGGGAAAATAAAAACACAGAAAGGAAGAAGGAAAGAAAGAGCCAAGATGCTTAATTAAAAGCAATCATCGAATTAATTTACTAAAATAGCTATTTTTAATCCTTTAAGTTTTTCTCAATGGTATATTTATAGAATGTTACAAAAAAACATTTCACCTCCCTATCTTACCTAAATTTTTGAAGAAACAGTCAAATCATCTCTTTTCCTTTCTATTTTAAAAACCTCTCATTTCCTGGACTAGAAAAAAAGAGGTTATTAAATGTTATTTTACAGGAGGAAGGGGAGTCCACTTTCAAAAGGCTAACCCTTCATCTTTCAGCCTTTCACTAGGTTTTTACTGAAGAACTTAGAAGTTATGCTTCATTTTAAAACCTATAAACAAGAGGAACAAGAGAAGAGAACAAATATTTATTAAATACCCATTATCTGTCAAGCACTATGCTAAGTACTTTACAAATATTATCTCATTGGATACTTTAATAGATATACATGTTGCCCTTGTTAATTGTGTTATCGGCTAAAGAAACTAAGAAGTAGGCTAATGTGGCCCATTAAGAGTCCCCAAAATGTTAAAAATTAAGCTAGCAACTCTCTCTGCCTTTCCATCATCATTATACCCAACAAACTTTAATCATATGATTTGGTTTACCAGTATTCAGAGTTAATGATATGATCAGGTGGAAAAAGCTGAGGATCAGGGAGAAAAAGTGAGACCTGGGTTCTTCTACTCCTGTCTCTATCACACACTAGGACTCTGGGAAACATGGTTAGTCTGTATAACGGGCTAGAGTTTTTTCACCTGAAAAATACAAAATTTCAGTTAGATGATCTCTACCATTCCTTCCAGGTAGAAGTCTTTATGAGAGACAGCTTGGAGTAATGGGTACAGTACAAGACTTGAAAACTGGAAAGATCTCGCCTCTGACACTTATTAGCACTATCATCCTGAGTAAGTCACTTAATGTCTCTGAAACTCAGTTTCCTCTTTTGTAAAAAGAGAGGAGTCAGATAAGATGGTCTTTAAGGCCAGGGTCCTTCTAGTTCTAAATGTAGGTCTAAGGGGACCAATGGTTTTTGACTGAGCTAACTGTTTAACTGTAGTGAATCAGGAGCCATTCTGAACATTTATGTACACTGGGTAGGTATTAGGAAATTCAAAGATTAAGACAATCAAATTCAGGTGGGCATTTCAACTCACACACTATAATAAGCCATGGCAATAAATTAATTTAACCAAATTGTCTCTTGATTGACAAACACAAATATTGTGAACATTTGTAATCTCCCACTATAGACCCCCTCCCCGCCCCAGGACCCTCAAAAATTCCTCTGCTAGGGTCAGGAATTTCATTCCTTTCTAGCACGTTATAGTCAAGCAAGGGATTGTCCTGTAAACAACATCATTCAACAACTGTCTTATCCCACATATCTAACAATGTACTTCTGTATATGAATGCATATAAAGAGGACTGTAGGAAAAAGAAATTAGCTCATCATAAATACAACTCACTGCCCCAGTGTTATGGGTGAAGAACCTACTTCTGTGTCCCAGCAGGTCACAGAGGTGATGCTTTGTTATGTGGTTATAACTAATATACCGATGTAATGTAAACCAGTCTTTTTCTGGTTCTGGCTCTACCTTCTCTGTAACAAAAGAGCTTAGGTATGTGCTGTTTGTGTTATAGATAAGACCACAGGAGTATATGTTTGGAGATGGAGTGACTTTAGAGGTCATTGAGTCCAATCCCCTTATTTTACAGATGAGGAAACTGAGACCCAAAGAAATTAAGTAAGTTGACTTGCCCAAGGTAACATAGTTAGAAAGTATCAAATGTGAGTTTAGAACCCAAGTCCAATGTAGACTCCAACTCTCAATCCATATTGAAATCTTTACAGATTTCAAAAAGCTAGACCCAAATGCAGCCCCACCAGGTCAAAATTTAATTGGGAAACAGATGGCAAAGTAAACTACAATGGGGCAAGATAATGTTCATATGTGGTTTTCTAAGTCAATAAGTCTTACCTTATGTATGGTTTAGTGGCCCCCGATGCTACTGCATAGGGGTTTTTGAATTAGAGCTCAGGAACTACAACACCACATGCTAGTCAAAGATTTAACAATTTTACAAATTTGACAATTTCCAAAGCCCTTAGGGATATATGATCTCATCTCATCTTCACAGATTTGCTCTATAGGGCAGTTATTCTTATCCCCATTTTACAGATGGGGAAACTGAGGTTCAGAGACCACTTCTTTGGAGATCTTCAGACAGAGGCTGGATGTCAATTACATCACAATAGGGATGCTTGCCATCATCAATGCGTTGGACTCAATGGCCACTGAGGTCTTTTCCAACTCTCAAATTCTACAGTTTTGTGATTCAATGAAGATCGTCCTCAATGCCTAAAGTCATTCAAGATTTGGTCTGCCAGAACCAGAAACTAATAAAATCACTACTGAGATCAGAAGAAAACTTTGCTGGAAACTGTACATTTGGCGGGAGGGGGGTGTGTGTGAAGGGGATGGTGTCTGGATCTGTGGTGAAGTCCTAGAGTGGAAACTCCCTCCATCAACACAAATTAGCAACTCCTCAAAAATGTATCCTCTTAGAGGGCACTAGTACCTAGGGCACTAACAGGTTAAGTGACTTGTCAATAGCTATCAGAGGCATATCTTAAACCTAAGTCTTCCTGCCACCAAGGCCTGCTCTCTATACACTATGCCATCCTGCCTCTATGGAGAGGTTTTAATTGTTGCTCATTCATTTCAGTCTTATCCAGCTCTTTGTGACCCCATTTGGGGTTATCTTGGCAGAGATACTAGAGTAGTTTGCCATTTCCTTCTCCAGGTTGTTTTACAGATGAGCAACTGAGGCAAACAGGGTTAAGTGACTTGCCCAGGGTCCCACAGTTAAGTATCTGAGGCTGAATTTGAACTCAGGAAGATGAGGCTTCCTGACTGCAGGCCTAGTATTTTATCCATTGCATCATCTAGCGGTCTCTTTAAAAATAATAGACATTAAATAAATGTTCATTGGATTTTATTCAATGCACATTGAATACTGATAATCCAAAGATAACTGATATGTTTAACAAATCACTTTTTCATTACAAAAGATGGTGGGGAAGAAACCACAGGGTGAAAAGGTGAAAATACAAATTTCAGATGGAGCAGGAATGTTGTTTTTTATCCTTCGTTCACAAAGAGGACCAGTGACATCAACTGTAGTTTGGAGGAAATAAAGTAAAAGGACGATGAAGCAGGGTAGTTACTTCCAGGCTCCAAATCTCTCTTATCTTGAGGCAGCTAGGTGATGTAATATATAAAACACTAGGCCTGGAGTCAAGAAAATCTGAGTTCAAATCCAGCCTCACACACTAATTGTGTGACCTTGGACAAGTTATTTAACTTCTACTTGCCTCAGTTTCCTCAAATGTAAAATAACAGCACCTAACTGGAAAGGTTGTTGTGAGAATCAAATGAGATGTTTGTAAATTACTTAGTATAGTGCCTAGAACATAGTAGAAACTATATAAATGTTTATCCCCTTCCCCTTTCCTCATTCCATTCTCTTCTTACATATGTGTGTGTGTGTGTGTGTGTGTGTGTGTGTGTGTGTAGGCTAAAGCTGTCACTTTCACTGAAGTTTAGTTTAGCAAAATTCAGTATGCCCCGAAAGGGTGGACCCCAATACTCAATGGAGAACTGTTCTCCTTCAATATGTTTACTCCATTATATTCCACTCCCAGACTTAAAACACATAAAGTGGCCCTTTCATCTTCTGGCTGGGTATTAAGCAAAACACATTGGATTTGTTTAATCTCTTTCAATTCATTAAACTCGAGCTCCGAGTACCTAAAGCCCTGGGGGTACCCTGTGATGTATAGTTCATTATAGCTCACACTTTCTACTTTTCTTTTCCTAAGGCATTCTTAAACACAGTGATTCCAAGGATTTGATTCTACTTAAGGGAAAGTGTTTTGAAAGGTAAAGTGTTTTTCAGAGAATTCTGAATAACAAGGTGGAAATTTAAATTTCCTAAAGCTATCTTTAACAAAACAAACAAACAAACAAACCAAAAACAAACAAACAAACAAAAAAACGCTCCTTCCTAACAAACAGGTTTGGAAAATTAAGTCATAGTTTCTTTTAACTGGGACTTCTTAGAGGCTTTTTTTTTCATTCTTCTGTCTGTCCCTAGCTATGTGCCCTTGGGTAAGTCGTTGAACTTCCAAGAACCTCAGCTCCCTCATCTGGAAAAAATGGGGAAACCAAAAATGGGCCTCCTCAATTTTCCAGGATCATCTGTGAGGCTATGGGAGTGGCTGGTCTTTTTGATCCTTGGCACAGATTTTCATGGGCCTCCAATAGGTTAAGTTATTTTAAGGATTTGTGAGAGTTAAATTTAAATCATTTCTTTCCATTCTTTTCTAACTCGTGCTTATATTTTATTAGGTTCCCTTTTTCAAAAATTGAATAATCACATGATAGATATCTATTATTCTTCTCCTGCATTTTCCTAGACAGTAGGTTTGAAGTGTGGCTATCAAAGCATACTTTCATCAATCCTTTGTTTAAAACTGATAAGCATGCATTCCTTCAGCAAACATTTATTAAACACAGAATACAAAGCGCTCAACTAGATGCTAGAGAAACACAAAGTTTAGATAAGACCCTATTGATGGATGTTACAATTTAGTAGTAGAACAAGACACCCAGACAGCTCTGGTCTATAGCCAAAATATAAGTGCATGAGAGAGTACAAAACAAAATGCTAGAAAAGGCCTGTACAAGAAGGTTATTAAGAATTGTAGAGTTCAGAGAAAGGTTCCTGAAGGAATAGAGATATGATCTCTGCTTTCAAGGTTGGACAGGCATTCAACAAGCAAAGAGAGAAAGGGAGGCATTCCTTCAGGCACAGAAACAATCAGAGCACAGACAGGGGGCTTGTTCAGAGAACAGAGAAGATTCCAGATGCAGCTGAATCATAAAATGCATAAGAGACTAATATGAGAAGGCTAACATGGTATGATAGCACCAAATTGAGAAGACCTTTGAATACCAGAATAATTTGAATTTTCTTTGGTATGCAATAAGTAGCCACTGAAAATTTTTGACATGTACATAAGAGAAAGAGCAGATATGTTCACATAAAAAAGAATATTCTACTCGTAGTAAGAAGGACAGATTGGAAGAAGAGAATGAAAATGGGAAGGTGGCTATCATAAATGCTAATAAAGGTTTGTATTCTAGTGATAGCAATGGGTACAGGAAGGAGACAGAGGTGAGAAATAATGAGGTAGAATTGACAGCAATTCACAACCACATATGAAAGGTGAGGAGGAAAAAGAGTTTAAACATGACCCTAAGCAATGAAGACTTTTGTACTAGGATGGTAGTAGTGGGTATGTGAAAGAGGAGAAATCTTCAAGAGATGGCACAGACAGGAATTAGTAACTGATTGAGTACGAAAGGTGAAGAAGAGGGAAACATCCAAGATATCCCCAAAGTAGCGACATCTGTTCTACAGAGTAGATGAATGGTGATGTTGTACACAAAAATAGCAGAAGTCAGGAGGATCAAGTGTGTAGGAAAAATAAATTTGGTTTAGACCAGTTGGGTGTAAGAGACCTACAGGACATTTAGATAGAGATGCTAATAGATACTGGAGTTAATTACACAGGAGTGGTAGTTGAAGGCAGAAGAATTAAGTAGATTTATACAGAAGGAGAAGAAAGCCTAGGACAGACCCTTGTCAAACATCCACGTGAAGGGGTCCGAAAAAAAAAACAGTGGAAGAGACATAACAGGAAAGGTTGGAGAAACAGGAAAAGAATATGGCAAATATGGTGCCTCTAAAGCCACATGACAAGAAGAAAGTATTGGAGAACAATGTCTAAAGCTGCAAAGGTAATGGAGAAATGAAAAAAGGACATGGAGTTTAGTGATTAGGGAGATATTGGTGACCTTTGGGATTCCACTTTCAGCAGAATAGTGGGACTGAATGCTAGATTTCAAATGGTTGTAGAGAGAGATAGGATATTGAGGAAATGGAGGCATTGAGTACAGATAACTTTTTGAATAACCTTAGCAGTAAAGGCAAGGAGAAGGATGGTGAAGTGTCTAGTTAGAATAAAAGATCATGGTTTGTACTCTGATAAAAAGGATTAGGTGGAGCTGCTGATGTTTAAAGGAAGATGAGAAGCAATCCTTGACTTGGGAGAGATGGAAGAAACAGAAGAAACATAGAATGATTACTGGAGCAAAGTCCAGAGGAAAAAGGAGGAATTGGATTAGGAGTTGAAGTAGCAGGATTAGCTTTCTTAAGGAATGCAGATAGTTCTGTGATCAGCTCTAACCATGTGACTGCCCACTCTCCCACCCCCAGAACAAACAAACTCCAGGGTCAACACCCTCAGGAACAAGTATAAAATCCAAATTCCTTCACAACCAGACCCTCTCCTACCTTTCCAGTGTTTTTACACATGATACAATCCTAAATTCTCTGCGATCTAGCCTAAATACTCCATCTCCAGATTCTGGACATTCTAACTGGAATGTCTGTAATTTTCTCCCTCTTTATCTCCACCTTCTGGCTTCCTTGGCCACCTTTAAATCCCAGCTAAGGTCCCTGCTACAAGAAGCCTTTGCTGATGCCCCTTACCATTAGGCTTTTCTCTGCTGAGTCTATCTTATTTATTCTGTTTATATAATTTGTAGGTAGTGGTTTTCATGTTATCTCTCCTGTTATATTGTGAGTTCTTTAAGGTCAGGGACTGGCTTTTGCCTTTCTTTATATTCTCAGCCTAGCACAGTTCTTGGCACACAGTATGGCACTTAATGTGTATGTTTGTCCTTCGTTGCCAAAGAAGACCATGCCATCAGAGAAATGATGACATGACTTGCACTTGACTTTGTTTTGAGTGAAGGAGGGCTATGCAGGTCACCAGCCTCACTTCTCCTCCAGAGCCATCTAAATCCTGTGACCAGATATTCATCAGGATAACTGGAGATGACCCAGAATGAGGCAATTGGGGTTGAGTGACTTGCCCAAGGTCACACAACTAGTGAGTGTCAAGTGTTTGAGGTGAGATTTGAACTCAGGTCCTCCTGACTCCTGCACTGGTGCTCTATCCACTGCATCACCTAGCTACCCCATGGCCCTTAATAAATACATATTGAATGACTAGTAGGAAGAAACAAGGGATAGCGATGCTAAGAAGTTTGCAGGAATAAAGAAAAAACATTAAAGAACCTCACATCACATACCCTCGTAAGATCATAACTTCCAAGTTGAAGGAACTTTTATGGGCCAAAAACTAAACCCCTTTGTGTAATTTTATTATTTTATTTTTAAAATAGATTTTGATGATTCATTGTTTTTACATTATTACTAGGTATACACTCCACCTCTTCTACCCCCAAAATTGAAACCTCCTGTGTAACAAAGAAAAACAAATAAAAATCAATTGATACGATTGACCCATCTGACAATACATGCAACTTTCTGATCTCACTGTCCACCAGAGTGCTTCATTATTTGCTCCAAGGGACCATTACTGGTTTTTCACTTACTCAGTTTGGCTTCCTCTCATGGATATTTTTTAGTTACATAGTTGCAATCATTGTACCTATTTCTCTTCTGTTTCTGTTTGTTTCACTCTGTATCAGCTCATAGACATTACACCATGATTCTCTGAATTCCTCATGCTCTTCTAGTTAGTATTTTATTTCCCCCAGTTACATGTAAAGACAATTATCAGTGTTGATTTTTTTTTAAAACTTGGAGTTCCAAATTCTCCCCCTTGGAGTTCTAAATTCTCCTTCTCCTCTTCCCTCAGCATCCCCCTCACCCCGCCCAGTGAGAAGGCAAGCAATTTGACACAGGTTATATATACAAAACATATCTATAATAGTCATGTGAAAGAAAACAGTCAAAAAAAACTCAAGAAAAATAAAGAAAGTAGTTTCGATCTGTATTCAGACAACATCAATTCTTTTTCTGGGGATGGACAGCATTTTTCATCATAAGTCCTACAGCATTATCTTGGACTGTTGCGTTGCCAAGAACAACTAATCATTTACTGCAGATCATCTTTCAATATTGCTATTACTTTGTACACAGTACCTTTTACTTTGTGTCAGCCCATGTAAGTCTTCTCAGATTTTTCTGAGAGCATCCTGTTCATCATTTCTTGTAGTACAATATATACTCTTCATCTCTTACAGCACAATAATATTCCAGTTTATTCATATAATAATGTTAATACCTAGCATTTATATAAGGCTTTAAGGTTTACAAAGCACTTCTCAAATATTACCTCACAACAACCCTCTAAGGTGGATGTTACTATCATCTGCATTTTACAGTAGGAAAAAACTGAGGCACAGAATGGTTAAGTGACTTGCTAGTTAGTAACAGAAGCTGAAATGGAATTCATATCTTCCTGATTCCTGAGGACCATGATCATGTTACCTACTTACCTACGCTCCACAGTTTATTCAATCATGTCACAATGGATGAGTATCTACCTTATTCCTAGTTTTTAACTACCACAGAGAGTTCTATTGTAAATAATGGACATATATACTGAATATTTACTGAAACTCTGTTTGTGTCTTTGACCTCTTTGTGGTATAAAAGTATCTTACAGTGGCTGAGTCAAAGAGTAGGAAGAATTTGGCCAGTTTTCATGCATACTTTTAAATTTATCCAGGTCAACAACTCACAAGTCCATCGATAGTACGTTAGTCTACACAACTGCTTCAATATTAACTGTTTTCTTTTTCTCTTCTTTTCTTTTTTCTTTCTTTTTTTTTTTTGGTTCTCTTTGCAAAACTTCAGGGTGTGAAATCATATATATATATATGATTTCATATATATATGTAATTTCATACATATGATTGTGTGTGAAATCCCATATACATGATTTCACAT
>CM053771.1:282762176-282807588 GCA_028658325.1 Potorous gilbertii
TATGTATATATATTTAAATTTCTGCTTCTCTTATTATTAGTGATGTGGAGGATGGTTGCAAAAGGACATTGATATTTTGCCATTCCTTTGAAAATTGTTCATATTCTTTGATACATCTCTTGAATCCATATATTTGTATATATGTGTATATATTTCTATATATATGTGTATACACACATGGATACATATGAATATGTACACATATAATAGCTAGATATAAGCTTGTATACTATATGATATTACATATAGTATATGGTATGTGATATCATCAGTGATGAAAAGATTTTTCCTAGTCTCTTGGGATTCTGTCTGCATTCATTTTGCTGCACAAAGAAGCCTTCATATTACAAATAAGAAGAGTGAGGCCTAGATAGGTTAAATAATTTGCCAGAATCACAAAAATAGCAAGTTTTTAAGGCAGGATAACCTAGAGCTTCCTGACTCCAAATCATCCACAGAGTAAATTTGGTAGAGGTGTTAAGTTTGGGTATTATGTATTTCCTGATTAGATTGCTAGGTTCTGACAATCTTAAGGCCACTGTCATGTAAATATGCTAATGAACAACTTCAAGAATTTTGAGAAATAGCAGCTGCTTTAAACCCAAAGATAGTAAGAGCCAATTTATAATGTTTGTACTCTGATAAAAAGCCAGTGTAACTATTACAAACATTCCACATGCAAATACTAGAACGTTCTGTGCCACAGAGGTAATCCCATAAGGTCAAAGATGCTAGTCTCTGTCTATGAGGTTCAGCAAAGGGTTTTGGCCTTAAGTTCTTAAATCAAAATGAAATGAAAGCACATTCCTAAATGCAAAGAAACAATACAACTAAAAAGCAACTACAAATGATGCTTAAAAGGTTTCATAAAACAACTGCACTTCCTTTGTCTCTAATTTGACAGTGACCAACTTACATATTTGCACAAAATCCCTACTATATGTTGGGCATGGGGTGGGAGTAGGGGAAAGGATGAGTTGGTCTCTATTCAAGCACCTTTAGGGGAAGTAACCAGGTGGCACAGTTGATAAAGCATTGAGCACAAACTCAGGAAGACCTGAATTCAAATCCAGCTTTGGACACTCTTAGGTAAGGCACTTCACTTCTGTCTGCCTCAGTTTCCTCATCTATAAAATGAGAATAACAGTAGCACTTATTTCCCAGCATTGTGATGAGAATCAAATGCAACATAGATATGTACACACACACATATAGTGCTTTGTAATCTTACAACACCGCACAGTTCTTAACTCTGGTTATTAACAGCAACCCTCAACCCTCCTGCCACTCCTACCTCTTTGGAACACCAAGAACAGTTTGGGTGGATGAGCAGACACTCTTCACAGGAGGTAGCACTCCCACTTGTACAGATATTGAGACCTTCAAAAACAACAACAAAAAAGAAGTAGCCAATGAGTTCAAAGCTCTCACTTTAAAGCCTTTGAGTTGAAGGCTATACGCCATTGAGGGACCATTTACTGAGCAGAAAACACTTTAAAGTTGTATCTCTTCCTCTCTTGCTATTCAGCAACAATTTCATAAACATTCATCATTTCATTATTCCATTCTTATCACCACAGATCTCCACGTCACACCCTCACTCTTACCATAAATGTTTATTTTTTGTTGTTTAGTCGTTTCAGTTATGTTTGACTCGGTGACTTAAATTGGTGTTTTCTTGGCAAAGGTACTGAAATGGTTTGCCATTTCCTTCTCCAGCTCATTTTACAGATGAGGAAATTGAGGCAAACTGGGTTCAGTGACTTGACCAGGATCACTTAGCTAGTAAGTATCTGAGGTCAGATTTCAATTCATGAAGAGGAGCCTTCCTGACTCCAAGAAGGAGTGCTCTATTCACTTCACCACCTAACCTGTTTTCAAATAGGCATGCAAGCCTTTGAAATACAGAATCAGTGAGAAGAAAGAAAACAAAATGCCACTCTTATTTTTAGCAAAATTCTACAGTATGTCAAGAAACAATCTGAGAAACTTTTGGTCTTCTAAATTAACTATGGTTTCTTCCTTACCACACTGAAATTGGTGTGGATGTTTTTTTTTTTAATAGAGAGAAATCTATTTTCTTTTCCTCCCCACTCCATCCCAATAGGAAACGAAAAAAGAAATTTCTTGTAACAAATCTGTATAACCAAGGAAAAACCACTTCCCTCACTGGTCATGTTCAAATAACCATATCTCATCCTTCACCCACAAGCTCCTTCACTGGTTCTCTGGGATCACACATGGTCATGGTCTTGATCAGAGTTCTTATAGCTTTCAAAGCTTTTCTAAACACTGGGATTACACAGAAAGGCAACAAACAGCCTCTGCTCTCCAAGAACTCATAATCAAATAGGAGGGACAATATGCAAATAACTATATACAAATAAACTTTATACAAGGTAAGTTGGAAATGATCAAGGAGGATTAGAATTAATAGCATCCCATTACATTCATATAACAAAATTTGTCCAGCTATCTCCAAATAGCTTCAGCTTTAAAAATTAACAAAAATAGCAGCTTCGAAATGAACAGTTTCTTCCTACTAACATTTTTTAAATGTTATCTCAAAAGTCACCATACATTTCTTTTCTCTACTGGAAAGAATGCTGGCCTGGACTGAAGAAAACCTGGTTCACAGGAGAAAACTGTAGCAACATTGTGTGATGACCAACTTTGATAGACTTAGCTCCTCTCAGCAATACAATGATCTAGGACAATTTCAAGGGACTCATGATGGAAAATGCTGTGTTCATCCAGAGTTAGAACTATGAGTTTGAATGCAATTCGAAGCATAGTATTTTCTCTTTTGTGTTTTTTTTTTCTTTTTTATGGTTTTTCCTTTGTGTTCTGATTCTTCTTGCACAATATGACTAATGGGGAAATATGCTTAATATGATTGTACATGTATAACTTAGATTGCTCGCCATCTTGGGGAGAAGGGAGGGAGGAAAGGAGAAAAAAAACCTTGGAAATCAAAATCTTGTACAAGTGAATGTTGAAAATTATCTTTGCATATAATTGAAAAAAATAGAATACTATTAAGTGGTGGGGAGGGGGTGAAAGAGAGGAAGAAAGAAAACCTGGTTCAAATCTTGCCTGCATTTGACATTATGAGCTATGAGACTACAGATAAGCCACTTGAAGCTTTGAGCATCAGTCTCCTCATCTGTAAGAAATAATAATACCTCTAATACCCTCTTGACCTTATTGCTGTGAGGCCCAAATGAGGTGATGTGTATAAAAGGTTTTGAAAACGTTTGAGTACTATAAAAATGTTAGTCAATAGTGTTAGTCCTTAGAATATCTAGGTCAAAAGAGTTCTGACCCCCAGGAAGGCTGACACCTAGGAGATAAGGCTATAACGGACGTTGTGAGGAGGCTGTGTCCCATACTGAACGTTTTGATCATTAACACAGGAGCCAGCAGAAAACCCCTTTATTAGTGATTTGAGAGAAAATGCAGGTGGGATAATGGAGCCAATGGAGATAATTCTCAGAGAAAGGGAATACAAAAGAATAAGTATTCATATAATGGCTACAATGTGCTAGGAGCAACACTATGCACTTTACAAATATTATCTCATCTGAGATTTTTAAATAGGAATCAAATGTCCAGACTCTTTAGGTTTATTAGTCATATGACCTAAGGCACATCCCTTCGCCTCTTTGAAATTCAGTCTCTTTATCTGTTAAAGGGAGATAATTTTCTAACTGGAGAGACTTTCAAGGTCTCATCCAAACCCTAACCCCTTCACTATTTCAGATGCGTAAAAGGTCTAAAGACATGAAATTACTTGTTTAGGGTGACAGAGTAGAGACAAGATTAGAAATCATGTCATTTGTAATATCCCTCATACCACCTCATACAGCAACCTCACAGGCTTGTCGCAAGAATCAAATGAGCTAACACTGCTGAAAAAGCTGGGAGTAGGAGCTGAATAAATGTTTGTTAACTAGCCAACAAGACTGGAAAGGACTTAGCCCAGGGATGGGGAACCTCCCAAATTATTCATTCACTGCCGACAGGTAGCTCCAAATTATATTATTAAGCAGATCATTCAGGGCCTGCCTACTTCTTCATCCTCATCCACTTCATCTACTTGCTCAGTGGAATGGGTGGATGAGAACAATTTATTCCGACGGCCATGGAGGCAGTTGAAGTCAGTGCAGTCAAGCACCAAGAGCTTGTTCAAACATCAAAGATGCAAACAAAGGTCATCTACTGCATCCTGGGCCATGACCACTGGTCCTGACTTTTGTCCTGCCACTGAACTTCAATGACTCTGGAAGAGAGGGGTAAGAATGATGACTATGCAATTCTGCCTCATTTAAATCCAATTCACTCACAAATCCAGACATTACCCTGGTAGTGTCAATGCTCTTCTCAGAAAACAAAGGACAAACAACATTGTCTTCATCCAAGTCCCTGCACTAGTCATAATACTAGGAGATAGAATTACAGACTTATTAGCAGGAAGGGACCTTAGAGAGTCCTGAGGTTCTTAACCTTGGATCTGTGAACTTTAAAAAAAAATAAACTTACTTATTTTTAGTTTTTAACATTCAGTTCCATAAGATGCTGATGCTGAGTTTTGAATTTTCTCCCCCATCTTCTCCTTCCTCCCCAAGACAACATGCAATCTCTATTTATACATTCATATTAAACATATTTTCACATTAGTCATGATGTAAGGAAGAGTTAGAACTAATGGGAGGAACCACGAGAAAGAAGAAACACAACAAAAGAAGAGAAAATAGCATGCTTCGATCTGCATTCAGACTCCAGCCTTCTTTCTCTAGATGTGGATGGCATTTTCATCATGAGTCTTTTGGAGTTGTCTTAGATCCTTGCATTTCTGAGAAAGGCTGTCTGTCAAGGTCAGTCACACAGACTTTTTAAAAATTTATTTATTTACTTTTAGTTTTCAACATTCATTTCCACAAGATTTTGAGTTCCAAATTCTGTCAGCATCTCTCTCCTTCCTCCACCCCAAGACATCTTGCATTCTGATTACCACTTCCCCCAATCTGCCCTTCCTTCTACCACACCCCTCCCTTCTCTTATCCCTATCCCCTTTATTTTTTGTAGGACAAGATAGATTTCTATACCCCATCATATATCTTATTTCCCAGCTTCATGTAAAAACAATTTTTAACATTCATTTTTAAAACCTTGAGTTCTAACTTCTCTCCCTCCCTCCCTCCCCATTCCCACTGAGAAGGCAAGCAATTCAATATAGGTTATACAAGTGTAGTTATGCAAAACATTTCCACAATAGTCATATTGTGAAAGACTAATTATATTTCCCTCCATCCTATCCTGCCCCCCATTTATTCTATTCTCTCTTTTGACCCTATCCCTCCTCAAAAGTATTTACTTCTAATTAACTCCTCCTCCCATTTGTCCTCCCTTCTATCATTCCCCCACCCTCTGCTTATCTCCTTCCCCTCAACTTTCCTATAGTATAAGATAGATTTTCATACTAAATTGAGTGTGCATGTTATTCCCTCCTTAACAAAATGCCGTAAGAGTAAGATTCACTCTTTCCCTCTTACATCCTCCCTGCTTCCTTTCCATTGAAAAAGCTTTTTCTTGCCTCTTATATGTGAGAGATAATTTGCCCTATTCCATTTCTTCCTTTCTCCTCCCAATATATTCCTCTCAGCCTTTAATTTTACTTTTTTAGATATCATCCCTTAATATTCAATTCACGCTGTGCCCTCTGTCTATATCTATATAATCCCTCCAATCACCCTAATACTAAGAGAAGTCTCAAGAGTTACACATATGATCTTTCCATGTAGGAATATAAACAGTTCAAATTTAGTAAGTCCCTTATGGTTTCTCTTTCCTATTTACCTTTTCATATTTCTCTTGATTCTTGCATTTGAAAGTCAATTTTTCTTTTCAGCTCTGGTCTTTTCATCAAGAATGCTTGGAAGTCCTCTATTTCCTTGAATGACCATTTTTTCCCCTGGAGTATGATACTCAGTTTTTCTGGGTAGGTGATTCTTGGTTTTAGTCCTAGCTCCTATGACTTCTGGAATATCATATTCCAAGCCCTTTGATCCCTTAATGTAGTAGCTGCTAGATCCTGTGTTATCCTGATTGTATTTCCACAATACTTGAATTGTTTCTTTCTGGCTGCCTGCAATATTTTCTCTTTGACCTGGGAGCTCTAAAATTTGGCTACAATATTCCTAGGAGTTTCTGATTTCAAATCTCTTTCAAGAGGTGATCAGTGGATTCTTTCAATATCTATTTTACCCTCTGGTTCTAGAATATTGGGGCAATTTTCCTTGATAATTTCTTGAAAGATGATGTTTAGGCTTTTAAATTGTCTCTCCTGGATCTATTTTCCACATCAGTTGTTTTTCCAATGAGATGATTCATACTGTCTGCTATTTTTTCATTTCTTTGCTTTTGTTTTAAAATTTCTTGATTTTTCAGATAGTAATTAACTTCCATCTGCTTCATTCTAGTCTTAAGAAATTATTTTCTTCAGTGAGCTTTTGGATTTCTTTTTCCATCTGGCCAATTCTGCTTTTTTAGGACATTCTTCTCTTCATTGGTTTTTTGGGTCTCTATTGCCATTTGGGTTAGTCTATTTTTCTTAAGTGTTATTTTCTTCAGCATTTTTTTGGGGTTTCCTTCAGAAAGCAGTTGACTCATTTTTCATGATTTTCTTGCATCACTCTCATTTCTCTTCCCAATTTTTCTTCTACTTCTATTACCTGATTTTCAAAATCCGTTTCGAGCTCTTCCATGGCCTGAGACCAATTCATATTTTTCTTGGAGTTTTTGATGTAGGAGCTTTGACTTTGTTGTCTTCTTCTGTTTGCAAATTTTTGGTCTTCCTTGTCACCAAAATAAGATTCTATAGTCTGATTCTTTTCCAAGTTTTTGCTCATTTTCCCAGCCATTTACTTGACTTTTGAGCTTTTCATCAAGGTAGTTCTCTGCTTCCAGTGGGGGTTGGGGGGTAAACTGGCAGATATTCAATCTCTCACAATCTGTGAGCCTAGAGCTCCCTGGGACTGGATCAGACCACTCTACTCTCTCACACAGGTTCCATAGATTTTTTCCACTGACCGTCCAATTTATCCTCAGTGTTTTGGGGTCATAAAGTCTGGAAACCACTACAGGTGCCCGAGATTCAGTCCCACCAAGGCCTACTCAGGTCCCATCTGTGCCTGCTTGGCCTATACTGGACTGTGCTCTGCTCCCAGCATGGCATGATAGACACTTCCCACTGACTTCTAGGCTGTCTTTGACTGGAGATTTGCTTTACTCCATCATTCTGTGTGTTCTGAAGCTCCAGAATTTGCTTACCATTGTTTTTTACAGGTATTTGGCTGGGGTTGGGGGAAGAACGCTAGCAAGTCCATGCTATTACTCCACCATCATCTGGACTTTCTGATCACAAACTTACGTTTTTTAAATTCTTTGATGAGTGTCTTTCAATATAATTAATTTCCTTTTTATTTTATTTTATGCAGTTGAAAAACAATATTCTGAGAAGGAGTCCATAGGTTTCACCAAATTACCAGAGGAATCTACGACACAAAAGAAAGATTAAGAATCCTTGACCTACTCCAACCTCTTTATAGAAGAAAGCAAGGTGTAAAAGTATCAAGTGACTTGGTGGGAGGTCAGAGGTAGCATGTGACAAAGCCAGAATTTAAACTCAGGTTACCTGATTCCAAAACTCAATGCTCTTTCCACCATCTCAGGCAGCAGAAATCTAGCACCATAATGATCCCCTTAGCTTAATTTCTTGTGCCAGCCTGCAAAGACACTTGCGTAAAGGACTCTTTCTGATGTTGTTCAGTCATTTCAGTTGTGTAAACTCTTCGTGACCCCATTTCAGATTGTCTTGGCAAAGGGACTGGAGTTCTTTGCCATTTTCTTCTCCAGCTCATTTTACAGATGAAGAAACTGTGGCAAACAGGGTTAAGTGACTTGCCCAGGGTCACACAGCTAGGACATGTCTGAGGATAGATTTAAACTCAGGAAGATGAGTCTCTATTCACTGCACCACAGGACAGTCTATATAGAAGTCCATTCCTGCCATGTATAGTACTGTAAAGTTTCTGAAAGGCTTGACTATTTGGAGTTAAGAGAGACAAGTGACTTTTAATAGCACTTAGGAAAACCCTGGCATCTTTTATTCCCTTTCTATTTCATTAATTTATTTTGTGACCACAGACACATTGCTTAATACTCTCATATACCAATTTCAAAACCTTTGTAATAATGGTAACATTAGCAATGTTATACATATATACCACAGGGATCATGGACTGGGAGCTGGGAAGTATCTGTTGGGCCACTGAGCCCAATCCTCTCATTTTATTGATTAGGAAACCTGAGGTCTAGGGATATGAAGTGACTTGGAGCTGGGTGTGAGAAAATGAGATGCTTCTAACAGAACAAATTAAAGAAGAATCCAGGCATGACATGAAAGGGAGAGGAGAAGGCTGAGGATAATTAAATGGTGATAAAAATAGCATTTTTAGTAGATCGTTTTGTTTGTTTTTTGTTTGTGTGTGCGTGTGTGTGTGGGGGGGGTGTTTGTCCTTCATTTTCGAAGAAGACCATGACATCAAAGAAATGATGACATGACTTGCACTTGATTTTAGTAGATGCCAAGTTGCTGAATGACTCACTCAAGTACCGGGTGATTCAAGCTAGCTCTTCCTAGCCTTAGAGTAGAAACCTAAACAGACACAAGTGATCTCTCTGGGACAACGGAGAAGGAAATCTCTACTCAATATCATTATCATTAAAATAATACATTTACAGAAACATACTTTCACACCTATAGAGAATATAAACTGTTCTTGGAACCAGGCCAAAGGAATTGTAAACGGCCCTCAGTAAGGGATCTCCCAAAGAGTTAGTGAGTTTCCTAAATTGTAGGTCTGACCATGTCATCTTCCCACCCTTCCCCTCTGTTTAATGAGTTCCCATGGTTACCTTCTGGATCTCACATAAAATCCTCATGACTCATCTTCCTGAGTTCAATTCTGGCCTCATACATTTACTAGCTGTGTGACCCTGGGCAAGTCACTTAACCATTTTTGTCTCAGTTTACTCATCTGTAAAATGAGCTGGAGAAGGAAATGGCAAACCATTCTAGTATTTCTGCCAAGAATCACAGAGTCAACACAACTGAAAAATGACTGAACCACAACATCCTGACTCCAAGTCCAGCACTTTATCCACTAAGCCACCTAACTGTCCCTACACATAATGGTTGGGCAGTCACTTAACTTGTTAATGTTCTAGACAAGTGTCTAAAAAAGATGAGATGCTTGCTGAACTGAATTAGAAGAGGAAATTTCTCCACTTAGGAGAATCAATTAAATCAAAGGTCTGGTCCTTATCCCTAAAAATAAATGCAATAAATTCTCATCTATTATACCAGCCATTATTTTAGCCATCCAGAAGTGCATCCTAAAGAGAATGTTGCCATTAGGACTTCCTGAAAGAGAGTATTGTAGATTCTGACCTCAAATTAAGTAGAGGGTACATAATGGCATGTAGTATCATAGAATTTTAGAGTTGGAAAGGACTTGGAAGATTTGAGAATATGTACGACCACGCCAAATTGTTCCCATATCTCACCAATGTATCCAATCCATTTCCATTCTAGAAATTCAGCCAGGTGATTTAACTTATTTGGGGACTCTCTACTATCTAAACATACCAATATTTCAGAGAATGAGGCATTTGGCTCACTGGATGAGTCCCTCAGGACCACTATATGTATGTGTTCAAAGAAAGGACGCAAGGAATAAAAGCGGAATGCTCAGAATGTCACGCTAGGCTACCAAAACAGGAAGTAGTAAAAACAGACTATGACCACGTTTACTTTTCTATTATACTGTGACCTCCAATCTCAGACTCAACTTAAATACTTTTTTCAATGCTCTAAGGCTCTCAGCTTTACTGCAAGACATAATCTTAAAAATAAAACCAGTGCTATCTTTGCACCACGGTCAGGCTAGAAAAGCAGTCCCAAATACAAGGGGCAGAGAACCCAAGGAATTTGAATCTCAGCTCTGGTACTTACTACCTTGGGCCAGTCTCCCTGTCTTGGCCTGTGTTTCCTTACCTACAAATGGAAGAACACTGGATTAGGTGATTTCTAAGGTTTCTTCCTGCTTTAAATTTATGATAAGTATCTGTTATCCCTTGTTAGATTGCTCTCTCTTCAATAATTCTCTTATCTAGAAAGCTATATAGCACAGTGGATAGAGTGCCTGGCCTGAAGTCAGGAAGACCTGAGTTCAAATTAGTCCTCAAATACTTACTATGTGACTTTATCCTGTCACTTTATCAAGTCACTTCATCCTGTTTGCCTCAGTTTCCTTATCTGTAAAATGAGCTGAGAAGGAAATGGCAAATCTCTCCAGTATGTTTGCCAAGAAAATCCCAAATGGGGTCAGGAAGAATCAGACAGGTCTGAAGCCAGATTATAAATCCCTGAATTATCCTTTGAAAGGATTCCCACCTCCGCTATTTCTTTCCAGTTGTTAAACCCTGATCACCTCACAGCTCAGTTATTGCAACAGTCTCACCCCCAATCCAGCCTGCTGCTGCCTCCCATTAGGGGTGGAATGGAAAGAAAGCTGACTGGTGCTGGTGTCGGAGGACCCTCATTCACATCTTCTGAGGCAGACTGCCTGTGTGACCTTGGGTCAGTCACTTACCTTAATGGGGCCCAGTTTCTTCCAATATAAAGTAAGAGGCGGGACTACATGGTTTCTAAGGTTCTTTTTAGTTCTAGACCGAGGGTCTGATTTTTTGTCTAAAAGGCCTTTCACAACACTGTATTTCTCATTGATGAAATAGGTTATATGAACAGGTTAACTGACTTGCCCAGGGTCACACAGCTAGTAAGTGTTAGAGGCTGGATCTGAACTTATAAACATGAGTCTTCCTGATTCCAGGTCCAGTACACTATCCATTGTACCACAAGGCTATGCCCACAGCAAGCCAAATGGCAGACGTTAACTTACGGTTTCTTAACCTCTTTTGTATGATGGACTGACCCCTCTGTAGTTTGGTGAAACCTATGGACCCCTCTCAGCATATTTTTAAATGCACAAAATAAAATTCTTAGTATTAAAAAGGAAAACAATTTTATTGAAATAAACATACACACATACACAGACACACACATATACATAAATGAAAACAGCAATTTCACAGAAGCTCAGGTGAAAAATCCCTGCAAATCCTTTTGGATTTTGGTGTTGAAATCTTCCATTAAAAAATGAAAACAAAAACAAAACTCTGCAAGGATCTCTGCCAATTAGAGATTCATTTGGATGAACATTCTTACTTTTAAAACTCAACTAGTATTTCCTTAGAGGATTATGTAGTCAGTCCATCAGAAAAGTAAAGTACTTTATGCAAAGGACTTCCTCACACACACACACATGGATAGATATACATATAATATACATATATGCTCACACATGTGTATAGATACATGTGTATACATGTACATATGTATACATGCATGCACATGCAATTTTTAGGCAACTATTAGGGAAAAAAATAGGAGTTTTGATTGTGGTAAAAAGAAGGGTCTGATTTGGGAGCCAGGGCTTCATAGGGGAGGAGGCAGTAGAGGAAGAGGGAGGGAGGAGTAGAGGGGGAGCCAAGTCAGAGGCTTGTGGTTCCTGTGACATAGATGGGAAATCCCTGTGAACTCCAGGAGGCCCTTTGGTCTCAAAGATTCTTAAACAAAGAAAAAGTAAGACCTAACAGAATTCACTGTGTGGCTAGGGAGGAAGAGGAGAAGGGCAATTGGAAAATAAGGATTTTTTAAAATTGTTCAGTCCTTTCAGATGTGCCTGATTCTTCATTTCCTTTTGGCAAAGATACAGTAGTGGGTTGCCATTTCTTTCTCCAGCTCATTTTACAGATGAAGAAATTAAGGCAAACAGGGTTAAGTGACTTATCCAAGGTCACACAGCTAGAACTCAGGTCTTCCCTGAGGTCTTCCCAGGTCCAGCACTCTTATCTACTTTGCCACCTTGCTGCCCATAACTGAGGAGGAAGGGAGATCCTAAGAATGAGGGTAAAAACGGAAGGACTATAAAATGGTAGGGGGATTTGTATGAGATAAGAGACAGTCTTGCAGGAAGTAATGCAGTACCTATATTCTGGATTCTTTTTTTTCCTGTATATCCATAAAATACCATAACATGGCTTATTATTTTTTATTTTATTTTTTGATCATGAAGCAGTCACTTAACATTAGTTTCCTCATCCACAAAATGAGAATGATATTTGCAACCACCTACTTCAGGGACTCGGTGTGTGGGAAACACTTGGAAAACTTTAAGAATGAACTACTTACATGTGAGTTATTTTAACCAGCATTAAGCAAGCAGTCTTTGCTCTCAAGGCAGACCAGTCTGCTCATCCTCCAGCCCCATGAACGAGCCTTACTTAGTATTCCTGCTTCTTTGCCTTCCCTCTGATTAGGAATCAGAGAAAGTGGGTTCTAATCCTGGCATGACTATTTACTTGAAGTGTGACATTGGGCAAGTTCACTTAACCTTTCTAAGCCGCATTTCCTCATCTGTAAGTTGAGGATTGGATTAGATGATGTCCTGACATTCCTTCTGGCTCTGTCTGTGAACTTAGGAGCTTGGTTTTTTTCCCCACCTAGAATGCTATTTCTTTCCCTCTGACTATCTAAATCCTACCCATCTTTTAGGTGATCTCATCACTCTGTAAAGACTTTCCTGATTACTCCAATCCCAATTCTCTTTTCACTTAATTCCTACAGCATCTGCAAATAATTTAACATTAACCACATAAGGATGGGGTACGGTTCGGCTGCAGACCTTGATTCCTTTGGCCGAAGGAGTTCGTTATGGGGAAAGTTCTTCTACCAATCCAGAACTGCAAATTAGAATCTTAAAGAGTTGCCTGGTTCATTAAGAGATTAAGAAATTAAAGTCAGGTTGTGTCATAAGTTGGACTTTGAATGGATGAATAGATGGATGGGTAAAGGGATCAAGGGATGAATGATTGACTGGATAGATGAATGAACAGGTGGATAAAAAAGCATTTATTGTGCTTACAATATGCCAAGCAATGTGCTAGGGGCTGGGCATACAAAAATACACAGTACTTTCAGACTGCCGGCCTTATACCCCATATATATCCTATATATACCTAATTATTTACATATTGTCTCTCCCATTAGAGGAGGGATAAATTTGTGATAAACATCAGAGAAGACACAAAGAATGAGACTGATATCTCCCTTTACTCAACATCAATCCCATGCAATAGTTTTATATTAACTTTTTGTTGTTTATTTTTTCATTGTTTCAGTTGTGTTGGACTCTTCCTGACCCCATTTGGGGTTTATCTTGGCAAAGATACTGGAGTTGTTCACCATTTCCTTCTCCAGCTCATTTTACCCATGAGGAAACTGAGGCAAACAAAGTCAAATGATTTTCCCAGTGTCACACTGCTAATATCTGAGGTCAGATTTGAATTCAGGTCTTCCTGATTTTATTAAGTTTATTAACAGCTGTGGGAAAATTCTTGGAATTATAAATATGATTCCAAACTTAAGAGAGCTTAAAACCCAAAAGAGAAGTTAAACATATTAGAAACATAAATCTTACATTTCATAAAAAATGCTTTTTACTCCAGGATTAGATTTCTAGAGAGGTGCAGTTTTCAACTTTTTGGGGTCTGTCATTACCATCTCCTTTGAAGATTAGCATTTTCCTTGGGAATAATGGAATCTATTTTCAGGAGAATTTTATAAACATCACTAAAACTTGTCATTCTGCCCTAATTGTGACATGTAACGTGTTTATGTGGATTTTTATAAACTAACGCCTCCATAAGCCACAGAGCTCTCTTGCATTCAGGATGACATTCTTGGCTGAATCTCTCTTGGCCAAGCCACAAAAAGGCAGGAGGAGGAGTCACCATAATTCCTCCCCCAAGCGCCTTGATTCTTAGGTCACCTTTGCACCAATCTGGAGACCACTGCCCTCAGGGAGTGAGTAGCCAAAACACATGCAGGATTTAAAAGCATCCAAAACCGAAGCATCCATCCAGCAAATTGAATAGGGAGGAACCAGAGATAATTAGCAATTTAGTGGTGATAATGACTATAACTGTACTATTGCAAATAAAAATTTTGCAAATGAGCAAAGTAGATCTTTAACACAGAAAAACATTCAGTACCATGTTTCAACAACTTTTAAAAAAAAACAACCTTTCTTCATCATCAAGAGAAGTAGTTTTGCGTAGGGGATGATTTTGGTGAAGATAAGAGGGTTGGTCTTGGATTCAGGAAAACCTGGATTTGAATTTTAGCCATACACTAATAGCGTGACCCTGGGCAAGTCACTTAACATCTATAAAATAAAGCAGCTGGACCAAATTGACCTCTGTGGTCTCTTGTAGTTCTCAGTCTAGGATTCTATGAATAACAAAATTTATTAAGGAAAGACCGTACAACGCACCATCCTCATCACTGGGACAGATTCATTCCTGTCTTCATAGAGATTGGACACAAATTTGTTGTTTCTGTCACTTTCGACTCTTCATGACCCCATTTGGGATTTTCTTGGCAAAGACACCTGAATGGTTTGCCTTTTCCTTCTCCAGCTCATTTTACATTAGATTATAAACTCCTTGAGAACAGGTATTGCTAATTACTTCCTATTTATCCTGTACATAGCTTGTATCGTGAAAATTTGTTTGCATGTCCTCTCCCCCCATTAGACTGTAAACTCCTTGTGGGCAGGGAACACTCTTTTGTCTCTTTTTGTAGCCTCAGTGCTAAACATAGTGCCTGGCACATAGTAAGAACTTAATAAATGTTTATTGAATTGAATTACTTAATTGAATTTTATTTTTTTCTTAAATCCCCAACACCTATCTCAAAGTAGGTACCTCAATCAAATGTTTGATTGATAAGAAATACTGGAGTACAAGGTTACAGAAGACATTCTCTCCACCAGCTCCTAGAAGGAAATTAGAGGACAGCTGGGAGTTTGTTTGTTTGTTTGTTTGTTTTGTTTCTCTCAGGTTATTTCCTCTGCCTATCTCCATCCCCACTCTCGGTAAAGATTCAGCCTTCGTTACCTGTGAGTTTGAGTGGAGCCACAAAATCTCTATTTCAGAATAATTCAGAAATTCAGCTCTTAGTGCTGACTTGAACTCATCTATTATTACCTATAAGGTAGCTATGATGATGGTCAAGTGAGAAAGGAGGGATGGGGCCAGGCAGAACCAGCAGACCCAGCTTCCTAATCGCATATGCCAGTGTTTGCCTCATCCCTACATACCCACAGCCTACACATCAAACCTTCCCCCATGTTGCATCTTGGGGGAAATAAAAAAAAAAAATACAGTATTGATCAAAGTGGAGGAGGGGACTGTAACAAACAGGGCCAATACACAAATAGCTCTGAAATGGACCGAATTAATAAGTCACAGGCAAAATTAATTGAGAATTTCGAGAGCGTCATTTATTAGCCAGGCTGGCGACTGCCTCATGTAGAGACCCAGAGGAGACAGCCCCGAACTGAGGTGGGTGAGTGCATTTTAAGCATTTCGGCACTACTCGGTACAGCCTTGCGGTGTCCACAACAAACAGGGTTCTGACAGAGTAAGAAGGGGGCCTGGCTACTAGGCAAGAACCCCCAAAACAAGGAGTTGTCAAGGAGTTACTAGGCACAGGACCCCTAACAGAAAACAGGTGCCAGTAGAAGTAACCAATCAGGAAAGGGGGAGGGGCTCAGCAGAAGGTGGTTACCTGGTAATGGGAGGCTAACATGGTGGGGCACAGGTGGTTACCATGCAAATGGACTAAACAAGAAGTGACTGTTAACAATTTATCAGATATTGAACCAAAGGGGAATAACATTTTGACAGGGGCTTAACAACAGAAGGAAACTGTTACTAGGCAAACTATTCTGCCCAGCAACCTAACAGATATCTCTCAGCCTAGGGGCCCAGGGAGGAATAATGTCCATTTTAGCTCCTTTAAATTTATAAAAGTCATTAATCCAATTCCAAGTGGGGGGATGAGGAAGGGAAAAGAAACGAACAAACTACACCAAGACACCAGTTCCCAATTACTGAACCTCAACCAACAGATAAATGCCTTTGCAAATATCTACCCTCCTATTAACTGATACAAACAGTCCCATTCTGAAGGGCTTGTATTGTCTGTGAACTGTGTGACTGTCCTGAGTTATTAATATATTTGAGCCCTCAGGAGAATATTTCCATGACCAGTCTGAAGAAGAAAAATTAGCTCCCGTGGCAAACAAGTACAAAGGGCCCATTGCCAAGTTCAGTAGATATTTTATTCTCAGTTGCCTCAGTAGCTAAATCAGCATGGAGGACAAGCCAGAGAGGAATACTAATCAGAATTAATTAGCCCCTTCCCTCTTCTGCCACAAAATCCTTCATAGAAATCCTTGGTTCAGGGACAACTGAGTTAAAATGTAAACCCCAGTTGCAAATAGAAGTCCGGTCATGTCTCATCCTGGCATTAGGCTGACTGGAGAGAGAATGCACACTCACTACCAATTCCCAACTTTCTCACCATCCTGTGTATGGAAAATGTGGAAAGGGGGAAGGGAGCTGTCAAAAAGAGTCCAGTATCCTAGAGGAATGGATGCGCTTTCCCTGAGCTCTGTGAAGTCTAATTCTTAGGGTGTTCGGTAAGAAAATGGGCACATTGGTTTTGTTTTTTTAAAATAAAAGAATTGAAAGCCATAGAGTAATTTAAAGATTTCAAAGTACTTGAAAAAAAATTTTCTCATTATAGAACTTTTTTTTTTTTGGCTCAGAACTGTGATTTCATTAACTTAAGGAACTCCCGGTAAAGAAACTCCTTTTAGCAATGAAAATCAGCACTTTCTAAATTTAGGATTTTAGGGAGCTGCCTGGGACACCGAGAGGTTACGTGACTTGCCCAGGGTCACACAGCCTGTGTGTGTCGAAGGTGGATCCTGAATACAGTTGTTCCCAACTTTTTGATCAGGTCTCTTTCTACCAAGTCTCAGCTTCCCTCGGAGGTCTTTCTCCATCCTTTCCCCTCCTCTACCCCCCATAATTAGTGCTTTTCCCCTGACATTGCTTTCCATTTATACTGTATGTATCTTATGCTGTTGTTAAGTTGTGTCCCCATGACCCCATGGAGGGGTTCCTTGGTTCTTTCTCCAGCTTGTTTTTACAGGTGAGAAAACTGAGGCAAACGGAGTGAAATGATATAGTTTGGAAATATCTAAGGCTGAATTCGAACTCAGGTCCTCCATCCCAAATCTAATCTTGCCAGCCAGCACACCTCTGGTAAAAGGGATTTGATTCTAAGTCTAACCAAGACATACTAAAATGTCTCAACAAAAGGATTTCACCATCCCCCATTCTGTTTTCAAGAAATTTCATTTTGTGAAATGGTTAGATAAGTCAAATCCTCAAGGTGTTAAGGTAGCCATTGCAAAGGAAAGGGATATTGCTGGAGGTGAAGTTCTTTGAAGAGTTTTAAGAATTTGTTCCTGTTGCTCAACTGAAGTAAAATAACCACAGTCCTAAATTGGACATTAAGAAGCAAAGCTGGAAAGGGGGAAATGGAACGAAGGTTTCAGCAGCATGGCTTTCTCTCAGCTTTGAAGTCAGAAGACCTGGGTTCCTGCCTCAGCCATGATACTTACTAGTTACATGACATTATACAAGTCATATATCCTCTCTAGGCCCCTGTTTTCTTCATATGTAAAATGGGATTAATAATCCCTGTGTTCTGCCATATAAGGTTTGTGATGGGAAAAGTATATTATAAATTGAAAAAAGGGCCTATAATCCTGCTTCTTTCTACCCCACAATTAGATTTTCCCTTTCAAGCACAATTAAGGTCTTGAAAGCACTTGTGCTGTTTTTAAAGAGCGGGGGGGGGGGGGGCAAGTGGGAGAGGATAACACAGAGAAAAAGGCTATTGACTTTATTGAGAAATCGGGAGAAATAAAATTGGAGCCCTCCTAAGCCAGCATAGTGCAATGGAAAACCGTCAGATTAAGAGTCAGGGAGCCTGGGTTCCCTTCTCGCTCCTCCCCCTGCCAGCTACTATCTGTGTGACCTTGGGTAAATCACTTAGCTTCTTTTCATCTCAGTTTCCTCATCTGGAAAATGCGAGGGTTGAACGAGGTTACTTCAGAATTCAAAATCTATAACCTGTATAACTATGCCAAATCCCAATCCCTCCTGGGAAATCTCAAAGTCTGGTGCACTTCCCTAAGATAGAATATATCACATTCTAATTTTGACTATGGTTAAGAACTCTGGGCTCTAGAAATCAATTTTCTCCATCTAAAGTACACACTCCGTATAGCACGCTGTGCAGCCTGCTAGAAAGAACTGATATTATAACATAGAGCTTTTTTTTCTTAAGCTAAACACCAGACTGTGAAACAAGACTCAGGACACCAGAACCTGGACTTCAGTTTCCCCTTTAGTCACTAACTAGCTTGGTTACTGTGGGCCAGTCACTTAAACTATTATCTTTGCACATTACATCTCCCTCAGCACTTATACTACAATAGCTTATCCAGAGGAGTCACTCAATACTTGGCAAATGAATTAAATGAATAATATCTTTCAAAGTCCTTTTCACTCTAAATTTCTGGAAGCTCCAATCCACTAAGAGAAAGACGACTGCTCTGGGGAATGACAAATTTCCTGTTATCACAGATGTTGCTCCTTCTAAAGGTTGGCTAAGCACTTTTGAAGATGATAAAGATGACAGAAACTGCAGAGTAGCAATGAGGAAAACCACAAAAGGTCATTGGAGCCTATTCATACAGAACTTTCTACCTGTTTTTCCTAAGCTCTGCATTGTCTAGGAGGAAGGTCTAATCAATAATGTTTTTCCTCTGAGGAAGGAGAAAATTCAAAGAAAAAAACAAAACAAATTTTAAATTGCTAGATTAGACCTCTAGGAGACTTTAGAGGTCATTTATTTCTGGCTCTGGAATATTTACTTCCATGAAAACAAACTTGTTACTACATTAAAAACTGAATTACAAATAAACCTTTCCTATTTGCCCAGAGCCAGCTTTCTCTCTACCTCTCTCTCCTCTTCCTCCTCTCCTCTCCTCCCTCCCTCCCTTTTCTTCTTTTCTTCTTCCTCTCTCCCCTTCCCTCCTCCTCCTCTTCTTCTTACTCTCTCCTTACTCCTCCCTCTTTTCTTTCTCTCCCTCCTTTCTCTCTTTTTTCTCTCTCTCCCTCTCTTCCTCTCCCTTTCTCCCTCACACCCCATCCCCAAAATGCTCAGTTCTTTAAAGTGAAGTTCAGGAGTAAAAAAGAGTGAGGGAGGAGATAATCATCCCTCCAGGCTTCTAAGAATGTTGAGGTGGACAAGTGACAACTTGCTAACAATGCACAGTGAATTAAACTCCCCCAAATCCCCAGGGAACCGGTGTGCGTTTCTGCGTGTATGTGGATGCTTATTATTCTCTCTTCCCGTGGCCTTATCTGGGGGGTGGGGGGAAGGGAAATACCTCATTGTGAAAGTTGATTTGCCCATCAGTTTAATAACGCTAAAAGATCTTTATTCCGGGGCTTCACTTATGAAAACTACAAACCCTTCCCCCAAGCTAGAAGGTCATAAAGTCGGAGCCCTAAAATTCTCATGGGAGCATTTGGGGGTAGTGGAAAGAGAAACAACAGGGTCTGGGTTCAAGCCCCTTTGACTCAGAACAAGTCACTTAAATTCTCAGCGCCCTCGGGCAGAACTTTCTAAGACTGCAAAGTTTGGCCAATTAGTTGTGTATCTGCTTTGGTAGCAGTCCTCCGGAGTTCCTGGCACCAAACAAATCACACTGAAATCACACACAGACACACAGACACACACACACACACACACACACACACACACACACACCCCTCCCAAGTCAGATGTCAGATTAAACTGATGCTTCTCTGGATTTCCTGAGAATAGTCCTCAGGATAGGGAATATTAGAGAGAAGTAGTGTATGCAGACAACTGGAGGGTGGCTACTTTAAACCTGGCAATTCTCTTTTCTGGAACTGAACATAAGACTGGATAGAAGGGCATGGGGAGTATGGCCTGGGACCTGGGTCCGACTCCGTTACTCTCTAAAACTGATCCAGGATAGTCGACGCTCTAAACTTCCTCGTCAGGTAAATGAAACTACCTCCAGGCCCCTTACAGATCGGACATTCAAAGATTCTTAGATATTGCCAAGGGAGACAAACCTCAGCCGGAGTTTACAGGCTCCGCCCTCTGGTTCACAAGGAAAACTCAGACTTCTGGCAATAAGCTTTTCCCTGGCCAAGGACATCGTCCGCATGGCTCGCACACTCCGCGAAAGCTCTGCCCACATCCCTCCACAGAGCCTTCTTTTGTGCCCGAGGGTACAGAGAAGCCCAGCTCCCTCTCGCTCCGTGTCCTTCCTCCGCCTCTGTGGGCACCTCCGAGCATACAGCACCGGCTCAGTGAACAGATGAAGTCGCTGTTTACGCAGCAAAAGAAGCCTCCTTCAGAGGAGGAGAGAAAGGCAGGACAACATCCACTCTGGCTGGGGCTGCGCAGCTGGGCAACAAACACCAAGTTCTGTGCGCTACACAAGTGGCAAGCAATCCAACCCGTTTCCCGCCCCTACCCTCCCAACTAAAGGCAACAAGAAGATGCCCTTAGTCCCAAAGCCTTTTTCTCCCACCCCACTAATTCCTTAACCTCTCTCCCGGAGTCCCAGGGCCCGAGCTTTGCCCTGCAAAGTTTCTACTTGCACTCCCAGGGTGCAGCTGGGACTTACCAGGGCTCAGGGGCAGGAGGGTGCAGATCATCAGGAGGCAGGCAGAAAGAGGCCACAGCCTTCGGGACATGGTGAGGGGCGCGACGGGGACGACCCGGGGTGCCCGGCTCCCGGGGCCCTCCTGGGCTAGGCTAAAGAGGGCTCCAGTGGAGGAACGCCAACCACGCCGAGAGCCCCCAGACGCGCTCTCAACAGCGGAGCTGGAGAGCTGAGCTGCGCCTGCTCTTCGGACTGGGGCGTCCGGACTGGGCCGGCAGAGCAGAAGTGCAAAGGACCAGTCCAGAGAGACGAAGCCTCATTCCCGCCGCGCGGGACCCCGCAAACTCTCAGCCCTAACCAAGGCAGAGGGGGAAGGGTATCGCCGCCGCCGCTGCTGTGACTGCAATGGCGCGGGCTCAGCTGCTACCATCCCTTCCTAAGGCTGCCCTGTTGCTTGCGGGGCACGAGCCTCGGCACAGCTCCCCCAGGCTCAGCCGCCGCCACCCACTACTCAGCACTGGCGGGGCAAGCCGAGCTAAGTTATAGTGCCGCAGACTACTATGGCTCAGTGTTCTCCAGCAGGCCAGGCCTGGCCCTGAGCAAGGACCCCGCGGGGAATAGAGGTGGGTGGGCTGGCTCTGCACCCTGGGACTCAACTTCTGTAGCTGCAGGACCAGCTCTACCCCGCAGCTCCCTCGCGCGCCAGCACACTCTTTCCCCCTTTTCCTACTTCGGATTCTCTTCTGCTCTCTCCTCCCCTTCCCTCCCCTTCCTCCCTCCAGGCCGGCCAGCGGGCCAGCCTCCCCAGCCAACTAGCCTCGTCCGATTTCCTCCCCTCCTTTTCTCCTCTGCTTTCCCTCCTCCCCTTCTTTTCCCTCCTCTGGCCCCGCCAGAGCTGACACTCAGCCAGCTAAGTGCGAGGCGGGGCGAGTTCAGCAACCCAACCCGCCCGGCTTAGCCCTGTAGCAGCACGGGTCGGGAATTTATTCACCAACGAGATATCCCTCCTACACCTCTCCCCCCCGCCCCGCACCCCTCGCCCCCGCCACACACATTCACACATTTAAAAACTGACGCCTTTTGTTTTTACATCACATCAGTTTCTGAAGGTATCCTTCCCTCCCCCCCCCCCCCAATTAAGCCAGCTATCCCAAGTAAGAAAGATTTTAAAAGAAGGGGGAGCGGGGGAGAGGAGTAATCTGCAAAACCAACCAGAGAGTAGACGAACTATTGCCACACCCATGCCCCCCAACCCCCTACTTTTGCAATGAAAGAAGAAAGGTTTATTTTCTTAACTCTTCTCCAGGGCCAAGTTTGATCATTACATTACACAGCATTGGGGTTTTTTTGATTATAGAACGTCTTTTAAGCAAACTTGAGGAGGATATCGGAAATCCAAAGTTGAATTCAAACTTAGTTTGCGCAAAAACATTATTGCTATAATACGGGAGGGTTATAGCTGCATTTATTAGGTCAGATTATTTTGCTTTATACCAAAGGTTTGGCAATGCTTACAGATCAAAGAGCTTCACTGCAGCGATATTAGTAATATATTACAGTTAGATCCAGTTTCTGCATCTGAATACATGTAACAACTTGGAAAAAATTTCATGGACTCATAAGAGCAGTAGATCAATCAATAAACAAGCATTTATTTAAGGTCAATTAAGTGATAGGTATAGTGATTCCACTGTAGCCTCTGAACATAATTCAGCCCTGATTCTTGAAGCAAACAGAAGACTGTATTATCTGACCCATTTTCCAGGAGACTGAGTTTCTAAATAAGACTGAGACGTCAACTAGTTAGTAAATCTCAGCTCTGAGCTCAAAGCAAGTGAAGGGCTCTTTTGCACTATCCCAGGAGACCTCAGGCATGACTATTAAGTAATAAGAACACTTTTCCCCAGTGGCTTGTGAAATCATTTTCCTTACTCTGCAGTTTCAGTCTAAGACCATAATTCTCCTGCTTTTTCATTTTGCCATCTGCTCATTCAACATTGCATAACAAGCACCTTGATTTCATTTGTCACTTTACCTCCATCATCTCATTCCTTGAGTTTCCACTTAATGACAGCAAACGTTTGAACTGATCAGTGGATGAATTGTCTGCTTCTCCACTGCTTCGGTTTCCCCTACTTAAAACTAAATAAAACCTCTATCAATCCTACCATCTCCTAAGTTATTATCCTATCTCTCATATCTCTCAACTCTTGTTTTCTTTGTTGAAACCTTCTCACGTTCCATTATTAATCTCCCCTCTTTCTATTTTAGATAGACAGACAGACAGACAGACAGATAGATAGATAGATAGATAGATAGATAGATAAATAGATGGGGCAACTAGGTGGTACATTTCCTAGCTGTGTGACCTTGAGCAAATCACTTCACTTTGTTTGCCTCAGTTTACCTACCTGTAAAATGACTTGGAGAAGGAAATAGCAAACCACTCCAGTATCTTTGTCAAAGAAAATCTCAAATAGGGATACAAAGAATTGGACACAACTGAACAATAACAATATATGCCATTCCTCACCCCAATAGAATTATAAGATCCTTGAGAGTAAGCAAAGATTTTATTCTTCTTTGAATCCCCAGCACCCAGCACAATGTCCTTGCACATAGTAAGCTTATAATCATTGAATTTGCTCAGACTTCTAAAAAAAGAAGTCTACGTTCATTTTCTATACTCTCTCTCAACTCACCGACTCTATGAACCTTTACAACTTAGCTTCTGACCCACTGTTTAACTGATATTGCTTTCATAGGTCACCAATAACTAAGTTCTATACTCAGTCTTCATCCTCAAATCTGCCATATACGACAGTTTAACTATTGACTTCTTCACGGCCCATAGCAAGGCACTCCCCAGAGCAAGGATACTTCTACCAACTCATAGACACATGTATTACTCAGGAGATTTGGGAATTTGCTCATATTATCATTACAAGTTCATGTCCATTGTGGTGTCCCAGTATATAATATAAATAAACTTTTATTAAGTATCTACTATGTGCTGGAGAAAATGGGTATGCAAGTGAGAAAAAGACAGTTCCTGTCCTCAAGCAACTTACAATCTAATTTGTGTCAGACTCTTTCTAACCCCATTTGGGATTTTCTTGGCAAAGATACTGGAAGAGTTTGCCATTTCCTTCTCCAGCCCATTTTACAGATGAGGAAACTAAGGAAAGCAGGGTGAAGTGGTTTGGGCAGCTATTAAGTGTCTGTGGCTAGATTTGAATTCAAGAAGATAAGTTTTCCTGACCCCAGGCCCACTTTGTCACCTAACTGATCTATAATCTAATGCAGGAAGACAATATAAAAAAAGAAATCTAAAAAGGGGGCATGAGGATGATGGTGGAGTCTAAACCAAGCAGAGGAGCTGGTGGCAAATGATATCATTTGACTAGTTATCATCTCCCTCAATATCCATTTGATCAATTTCTTCTCTATGCAAAATGAACCAATTAATATAAATTAATTTTACAAAGGGATATTTACCTAGGAGGTCCTATAAGAACAGCTGTACAACAATCTCAGGAACCAGCAGTATATTCATTGCCACTTCAGTCCATAGGGAGAGTAGATTCAGATTTAAAATGATGACTGACTACCTGACATTCTACCTACAGAGTTCCCTTCTGGGTGTGGCATAGCAACTGGATGAGTCACTCCCTTGCTTAAAGGACATAATGTATGCCACCAAGTTGTTTCATTGCTGTGCACCAAGTCAAGCAAGTTGGTTAAGGGTTGGGTCTCACTGGATTTAACTTACCAACAGGTTCTACCATGAACTCTAATTGTTGGATCTTTGGTGGCTCTTCCAACATTTTGAAGTTTACAATGTCATAACCACTTGGTTTTATCTCTAATACTCATTCACTTAAGATCAAGGCAGAATAAACACAGCGACAGAGACTGAAGAAAGAGATGAGATGACCGTGCATTTATGACCACGTGGAGGCCCTGGGTAGGGAGATAAGGCAGCAGCAGCTATTACTCACTCTCTCTACTAGAAGGTTCTCTCCAGGGCTATTGGAAAAGAGAAAGAGATTTCCTCTGTTAAAGCCTTTTATGTGCACACTCAGTTCTGGTTCAGCAGTCAATTAAAAGGACTTTGGCCACTGCAAATTAAGCTGACCGGAAATAGTTAGGATAGCTACATGTGCTCTGAATGGGGGAAGGAAAAAGCCCCTCTATCATGCATTTCTGGAAAGAGTCATCAAACCTATCAAAGCAAGTTCTTAGGAATGGACGCCCATTGGCTAATTCCGCATTACAAAAGAGTGAATGAAAAAAGCCTCTGTTAAGTATTTATTCTGAGCCATTGGTTAGGAAAGGGTTTCAGTGGCTGAATCTGGAAGATTTTGAAGCCAAATTTCAAGTTTTTTTCTGTAGATAAGGGATCCTCAACTGACTATTTTTTCTCCCACAATTCTTACATTATCAGCTGTCAAATACTTTCAATTCTATTTCTGCAACCTCCTTCTTATGTCTGCCTTGTGTTCCTATACCCTTTCCCAGGTTCAGGCCCTTATTGTAAATTCCTCCAAACTAGTCTCCCTTTCTCTCATCTCCAATATTCCCTATACCTAACTACAAAAATAACCTTCTTCCTCTCTGCAGGTAGGGTTTCAAAGATAATTTAAAAAATGATCTAGTCACTCTCAAACTCAAAAATATTTCTATAGACTATATGATATCAATTTCTCAGCTTGCCATCTGAGGTTCTCCACTATATTACTCCAACTTAACTTTCCAACTTTATTTCAGGTTACTTCTCTTCACATTCATTCATTCAATAAATAATTTAATAAGCATCTTATCTGTTATACACTGTGATATGAATATGACAGCAAAGATAAAATAGCTTAGTCTCAGGAGCTTACATTTTGAGGTGGAGGTGGAAAGGGAGATAGCATGTGCGCAGTAGCTACAAAGAAAATATATACTAAATATGGAAGGTAAGGAACTATTAAGAGAATCAAAGAATACATGGAGGCCAGTGTAAGGAGGGAAACGGATTCCAGGAATGAAGGACAGACTGTGAAATACATAGCATTAATAATAGTGCCTTTGTTGCTGGAGCTGTGTTTGGAAAGAAATGTGAAATTATGGAAATAAAGTAATTAAAACGGCAATATTCTTCTACCCAGAGATTTCACTAGGTTTTTGTCCCAAACCACAGGGGAAATGATATCATCATGTTACCATAAAAACCACTAGGTTTTTATCCCAAAGAACCAGAGAAAAAGAAAGCTCCCATATGCACCAAAATATAACAGCACTTTTTCTGATACCCAAAACAATCAGTAGCAAAGTAAATGCCCTTTGATTGGAGGTGGTTAAACAAACTGTGGAACATAAATGTAATGGACTAGTACCGAGTTTCAAGAAATAATGAATATGGTGAATAATAAGATGTTTAGAAAGATTTACATGAACTGATTGTGAGAGAAGAAATCAGAGACAAGAAAACAGTATAAACAATGACTACAAGCAATGTAAAAACAAAGTACAGATTACAAAGAACTAGCATTGGCTCCAAGGGGCAGCTGGGTGGTGCCATAGTCCACAGAGCCCTGGGGCCTGAAATGAGAAAGACTCATCTTCTGTGAGTTCATATCTGGTTTCAGATACTTATTAACTGTATGACCCTGGGCAAGTCACTGTTCCTCATCTGTAAAATGAGCTGGAGAAAGAAATAGCCAACCATTCTAGCATCTTTGCCAAGGAAACCCTAAATGGGGTCTTAAAGTGTCGACACAACTGAAAGGAGTGAACAATAAAGCATGATTCCAAAGAAAAGAGATGGAGGGCCATTCGTACCCCACTTGTTCTGTACAGGTTGAAAGTCCACAAGTTTGATGCATTGCACATATTTATCAATCAGTTTTCTTATTTTTTATCTTTTCATTTTCTTTAAAAATATTATGTGTTATATGGAATGGTTTTCTGTGAAAGGTGAGGAGAGGGATACTAAGCAGAATGCTAATGGATTGTCTGGGGAAGATTAACATAAGGACCTAGATAGAAATTTGCTCAGGGTGGGAAGGATTGAGCTTCTCAATGTATGGTTGGTTGTTGTCCTTCATCTTTGAAGAGGACCAAAATGACATCACCATTTTAAAGTGTAATGTCAGTGTGTCCGACTGTGGCTGATCAAACCAATATGAGCTCGGAATACTCTACCACAGGTGGGGCACAGATAGTCCATGTGAATATTTGGGGTGGATATCCCAAATTTGCGCATCCTGCGTTTACTTTGTGCTGTCTCAGTTCTGCTTTGCTCAAAGAGCACAGCACACTTTCTGATGTGGGCATGCCATGCTGAGTGGTCCTGTGCCAGTGTCTCCCATGTTGTACAGTCAAATCTAAAGTTCTTGAGAGTATCCTGGTATCGCTTCTTCTGGCCACCATGTGATTGCCTGCCCCATGCGAGTTCTCCATAAAAGTCTTTTCTCAATCTATACAGAAAGTGGGAATTTCCACAGCAATGAGATTCCTGGTCCATCAGAGTCTGTAAACAATGCCAACTCCTTGACAGAAGGGGCTGTGTCATTCTTCATCTTTGCATCCCCAAGGCTCGGATATCTTGTCTATAGAAATAGATACTTAATAATCACTAACACTTATACGGAGCTAGGTGCTGCCTTTATCCTCATTTTAGAGATAAGAAAACTGAAATGGAAAGAGATTGAGTAACTTGCCCAGAGTCAAACATCTAGAAAGTGACAGAGGTAAGACTGACCTCAAATCTTCTTGACTCCAGGCTGAATGCTTTATACACTTTGCTATATATATATATATCTTGGAATGAAATCATAAAGAGAATAGTAGCATAAATTTCAAACAAGCATTAAGGAGGCTGCTACCATAAGTAACTAGACACCAGAGAAGGCATAGAAAAGCATGCAACAAGTAGGTTCTAAACTGCAGTATTCTACTGTTAAATTCTTTGAGGTTTGGGGATACATCAAATTTTTTGTCTCTACCAGGGTCTAAAATATCAATTGTTGTTTTTCAGTCGTGTCCAACTCTTCAGGACCCCATTTGGGGTTTTCTTGGTAAAGATCCTGGAATGGTTTGCTATTTCCTTCTCCAGCTCATTTTACGGATGAGAAAGCTGAGGCAAACAGGGTTAAGTGACTTGCCTGGAGTCACACAGTTACTAAGTGTCTGTGGCTGGATTTCAACTCCGGTATTCCTAACTCCAGACCTCGAGCTCTCTCCGCTGCATCACTGAGATGTCTCCAACTGAAAACCTGGATTCAAGTCCCAGTTGTGTCACTTATCCATGTATGACCTTAGGTTAGTTACTTTCTCTAGACCTCTCTTCTCCCATCTCTAAAATGGTCCTTTCTAGGTCTAGCATGCATGATATGATTCTATTTTTTTCACTTAATAGTATTTTTTTCCAATTACATGCAAAGATAGCTTTAACAATCATTTTTATAAGAGCTTGAGTTTCAAATCTTTCTCCCTCCTTGCTCCTTTCTCCCCTCCCCAAGACATCAAGCAATTTGATATAGGTCATATGTGTACAATCATGTTAAACAGAAATATGTTAGTCATGTTATGAAAGAAAACTCAGAACAAAAGGGAAAAACCAAGAGAAAGAAAAAAAGAGAAAATAGTGTACTTTGCTCTGCATTCAGCCTCCATCAGTTCTTTCTCTGGGTGTGTATAGCATTTTCCATCATGAGTCTTTTAGAATTGTCTCAGATCATTGCATTGCTGAGAAGAGCTAAATCTATCATAATTGATCATGGCACACAGTTGCATGCTATTATTCTTGAAAGCTATAAACAGGAGAGAATTGCCAAACAAAAATCTATCCAGTGAAAACCATGTGTAAGTCTGCGCATTTCCTGGGTTTTGACTTCCACCCTCTCTCCTGATTCTTTGGCTTTTCCAGTTTTCTCCACCTTCTTCCCTAAACCCAAGGTGAGCTCCCTGAGGGGTGAACCACCCCACCCCAACTTGGTTTTGCTTCAGGCTCAAGAGACATCTTCTCACCTTCCTGCCCCCTTCCATCTTTTCTACTTGTGCTTTTCAAATCTGTTTGTGGAGACACCTGTGTAAACCGGTTGGTTTTCCTCATTCTTCTTGACTTCTACAGCATCCAGAAATACTAACCACTTCCAGTCTAGTTCTATGATTTCCAAGATCCTCTACTGTTCTACTTCCCTCTTCTATGTTTCTTCTTTTCTGGTTTCTCTTCCTCTTCATGCTACTGCAAGGTGTTGGGGGATGAATGTCATATTTGGAGTCAGATAATCCTGGGTCTGCCTCTTATAGCTTCATGACCATGAGCAAGTCATTTTCTTTTTCTGGGTCTGAATTTTCCTCATCTGTCAAATAAGGAAGATGGAATAGATAGCTGGAGTTTATGCAGTTTGCAAATACTAAATACTCATTTAGGTTCATTTAAGCCTCACAACAATTCTGTGAAATAGATGAAATTTTTATATCCCATTTTTCAGATGACAAACTGAGTTTTGAGAGAGGTTGTTAAGTACCTGCTGTCCCAGGGATACAAGGAAAGGCAAAAAGACAATCTTGCTCTCAAGGAGTTCATAGTCAAATGGGACAGACAACTGTGCAAACAAGCAATATACAGGAAATAATCAGAAGAAGGAAGACTTGAGAATCAACAAGGATTGGGGAAGATTTCCTGTAGAAGATGGAATTTCACCAAGGACCTGAAGAAATTCAGGGAAGCCAGGAGGTGAAGATGAGAAAGGAAAGCATTCCAGGAAGGGACACAACCAATGAATATGCCCAGAGTCTGAAGATGAAGTGTCTTACAGAAGGAAGAATTGAGGAGGCCACTGTTATTGGATCAAAGAGTATGTGGTGGTGTGTATGATATAAGAAGACTTGAAAGGTAAGAGGGGACCAGATTATAAAAGACTTTGAAAGCCAAATAGAGAATCTTATATTGGATCAGGGAGGGTATAAGGAGCCCCTGGAGTTTATTGAGCAGAAGGAGTGATATGGTCAGATTTGTGCTATAGGAAGATCACTTTGGAAGCTTAGAAGAGGTTGAATTGGAATAGGGAGGGACCTGAGGCAGGCAGACCCAGCAACTGGCTATGGCAATGGTCTAAGTGTGAGGTGATGAGGGTTTGCACCAGAATTGTGGCAGTGTCAGAGAAGAGAAGTGGACATAGTAAGATCTTTTGAACTCCAAGTCCAGTTGTCTGTCCCCTATGCCACCTACCTGTCATGACCTTCCAACCTCTAAATTTATGGTGTTATGACTTTAACTATAGTTGCATTTAAATTTCTATCCTAACTTTCTCCCTGTTTTTTCCCCCCTCTCTTCCTCTTCCATCAGAAAGCTAATGAATTCTCATCTTCAGTTATGTCTCCTTTGCTGGGGTCTGAGAGACAATACATTGCTATGGAAAGACTGCAGGATTGGTGATCAGTAGATCACAATAGATTCTAACACTGACTCTGCTACCTTGGATAGCTATGTAACTTTGGGTGACCCATTTAATTTCTGAGGATCTCAGTCTCCTCCTTTTTGAAATGAAGTAGGTGGGCTAAGCATTCTGGCAAGAGCCTTCCAACTTTGATTCTCTGATTTCCAGATCTACATCTCCAGCCCTGACCTTTTCCTCTGTCCTGTGTTTCCAGCTTCCATGGACAGCCTATGTGCTGTACTGGTATCTTTGTTATGTCCAAAGGAGAGATCCCCCGACTCCCATGTTGATGGGAGTCCTCATCTATGGAGGATTTATGAAAGAATGAGGACACCAGTCACACCATGAATGGGTTTTGATTTTGATTGTTGGAGTTCTATCATTAACAGACTTTTAGATCATTTATCTGTCCTTGTTCTACACTCAGCCATCTGGAATGAGCTCAATCTAGGGAGCCTGGAGTCTGGTAATGGGGGAATCTCTTTTCTCACACACATTGTATCCTTAAATCTCCCACCTTGGGGACCCCAAAGACCCTTTAAATTTTAGTAAACTAGATTATGGCTCACAAGTCTAGCAGTTACCAAGAATGGAGAAGTGAAAGTGGTATTTAATACAAAATATGAATCAAGTTATAGGATAGGTAATTTATCCTTATACACAGACAATGCTAGGTATAAAGGATTCATATGCATGCATTAACAAAATTCAGTAATGTAACTTATGACAACTGTTATCTTCTAGGAAGCTTTAAAAATCACTGCAACGCAAAACTTTTTTTTTGATTCTAGAAATAGACTTATTTAGTAGTGGGAATAGTGAATATACATATATACACATGTACATAAGTATATACATGCACCATATACATTAGGTGGATTATTAGTTCAGTAACAAACATACTAATTTATTAAATATGGTCCCATGGAATTAAAATAGAATCCTTAAAGATAATGCCAGAAATATAAATCACATAATTATTTTTGGCAGAAAATTGTACTATATTATCTCTCCTTGACCCAATGGGATAAACTTCCACTTTGATTTTTTTCTAGGAGAGAAACTGAAAAAAGAAGTGAGAGAAAATAAGGAGAGCACAGCCAAATCTCCACTTCTCTTTCTAACCCAGAAAAGGGGAAGAATTGGGGCATCTTCTCTTATTATTTTATTTTTAAAACTTTTTTATCTTTTCTCCAATTACAGAACACAAAACAACTTTAAGAACTGATAAATACTTTACATTTTACCTTAGACTAGCACTATCTGTACAATTTTGTTGGTTAAATGGGTATGTTTAGGCCAATCTTCCTGTCAGCGGTCAACATCTTTAAAGCAGATGCTTCCTCTGATACCAGGAAGCTCAGAAAACTTGCTGACCAAATTCTCTGAGATAAAATGCAAACAGTAGGCTAGCATTCAAGGCCTTACACAATCTGGTCTCAGCCTACCTTTCCAGTTGTTTCATATTGTGTCTTTTTATGCACTTTGCATTCAAGACAAATTAAACAACTATTTCCCAAAGTTCTCTAATATCTTCTCTATAAAATCTTCCCTTATCTCCTCAGATGAGGGTGTTCTTTCTCACTTAAAATATTTCTTGAGTAATTTCTCTGCCTCTCTACTTTGCTCCAAGATTCCTTACTTGTCATATGTACCTAATTACTATATACATTTTATTTCCTATCCCAGAGGAAGAAAACAATTTCCTTGAGGGTGAAGATGATTGTATCCTCAACACTCAGCACAATGCCTTGGATGTAGTAGGTGCTTAATAAATGCTTGTTAAATAAAATTCAATTATTTCTCTTTTCTAGTTTCTGTCAGTATAATGAATGGAGTATATAAAAACATTATAAATACAAACAACTTTGATAGACTTAAGAACTCTGATAGACTTAAGAACTCATCACTCCCAGGGATCAGGGTATGTTCCTCATCTCCTGACAGAGCGGCAATGATCACAAGGTGCTGAATGAGACATACATTTTTGGATATGGCTATGGTATGGTAGAAAATATGCTTGCTAATTAGAAAAATCAACAATAAAAAATAAATATTTCACAAAGAATACATAGTTAATGGTGTGTATCTTTGTAAACATTTAAGACCTATTATTCTGATTTAGATGATGGAAACATGTTTATTTAATCCTTGGTACATCATAATGGTTCCCTCATCCAATACTCCCCCTTGATTGGAGGAGGAAAAAATTAATTAATGCTCATGTAGCATTCTGTGGATCCAAAATGAAGCTCAGCCAAATAGGGGACATATGATTGGCTGAAGCTTGGTGCAATTTGTAAAACTAAATAATAGGATCGATTTAGGAAGTTGGGTATAGCCAATCCAAGGCAGAAGAAATATTAAAACCAAGAGTATTTAGTGAGAGAATAGAAAAATGTCAAATATACTTTGTCCTGGGACCTTCTTACCTAAAAGCTGTAAAGTTATACAGCCATACCCATCACTGTTGGCTAACTTCTCCATCCCCAACACACACACACACACACACACACACACACACACACACACACACACACACACTAAAACGAAAGAAACTTCAGATTCTTTTTGGGTATCACAGTGGTTTATTGTTCATGAGGATTAACACTAAAATAGAAATATGTAGGTCTTCCACTGAACTGAATCTGTTCCTTTCCCCTCCCAAGAACTCCTAAGACTTTGTGTAACTTCTAAGGTTCCACCATGATACATCCAACCCTAGGAAGCTCTTCTCTTTAATTCAGCAGTAAGGTGATTGCTCTTTACAACTAACTCACTTCAGTCAAAATTTTATAAGCACCTGTACACTAATTCATAATAAGCCAATGGGGATCGTTACTTTGACTCATGGCCCTTTTTGACCAAGCGAGTCCACAGGGGCGGTCTTCATCACATCGGCACTTGGTTCTTCTTTGTTTTTTTCTACATATTCCTAAGATTCCTGTAACTTGAAACACTAATGATACAATTGATTCATTCATATATAAACTGTCAGTTTTTCAAATGAATAATTCTAGTTTCACTCTAACCAATGACAACCTAATTAATCACACAAACTTAATGTCTCTGTATTAGACTACTGTTCCCTCATCATTTCCATCCTAACATGTATCACATGGCATAGCGTCTGATCCCTCTATAACTGTGAGAAAGGCTAGATAACTGACGAGATTTAGTAAACTGGGGAGCTATGCAGTTCAATGGATAAATTTCTTTTTGTGTACCTTTGAGTATCTGTAATCCCATATCACCATTTCCAAAATTACTCCCTTTTTGTGAATACATTCTAGAAGTATACTTAGTCTTTTGAAAGTGTGTGGCAAAGTAGAGAAGGAAAAATGAGATTGGGTGCTGGGGACAGGGTATCCACATTCAGTTGCAAAAACAATAAAAGTGGGTCAGGTTACTGGGGATTGGGCTGTGGGTAGAATATTTAGCTGTAGGCTGCTCAGTGATTAAATAACCAGATTTCTCAGATAGTTGAACCAGAGATTAAAATATATTAAAGGCTTTTAGAGTTTATTCAGAACTCCTAGGGTAGATTTTTCCTCTTTGGATTAATCCGTTTGGGTCTGTTTCCCAGGAAATGACAAACATATGTTTGTCAAGACAGATGAGTGTATAACCCTAGTACCTCACAGACAAGAAGGAATACTTCATTGGATTTGAGGTTCTATAGGTCATAATGTAAACTAGGTTTAAGACCACAAGATTGAGCTTCATGATGACAGAGAGGAAGAAATGAGTTAGTTGATTTTATTAATAGTTTTGGTAAATTCTAAACAGCAGAGGTAAACAAACCATGCGACTCAGGACAATTGTGCCCTTAGGTTAATGGAGTCACTGGTGAAATATATTCAGGTAGTTCAGAGCACAGGGAAGATCTGGATTCCAAAGTGTATTGAGGGCAGGATTTGGCATGGACCAAGAGGTCACATCTCCTGAGCTACCCAATGGAAGAAGAGAGAGTGTGGTCTGAAAAAAAATTGTCCTACCTGGATTATTTTTTAAATTTAATTAATTTATTTTTATTACATTTTAAGTTCTTAATTATTTCCTTCTCTCCCTGCCTTTCTACCCTACACTACAGAAGGCCACCATTTGACGCAGATTTATAAATGTATGTAAAACCATACTGTGTATACTTCTATTTACCAGTTCTTTCTCTGGAGGTGGATAACATCTTCCTTTATAGGTCCTTTATAGTTGATTTAAGTGTTTAGAGTACTCAGAATAACTTGGTTTTCACAATTCCTCTTTGAACAATATTACTGTTGCTGTACACGACATTGTCTCTGTTCTGCTCACTTCATTTTTCATTATTTCATGTAAGCCTTTCCATGTCTGTCTAAAATCAGTCCACCTCATCATTTCTTACAGTACAGTAGTATTCCGTCATAATCATGTACTGCAATTTGTTTGGCCAGCCATTCCCCAACTGATAGGCGTCTTCTCAATTTCCGGTTCTTTGCCACCAAAAAGAGATGTGCTGTGACCATTTTAGAACCTATCAGTTCTTTTCCTTTTTCCCTGATCCCCTTAGGAAACGGACCTAAGGTGGTTATTGCTGGGTCAAAGGGTATGCACAGTTTTATAACTCTTTGAGCATGGTTCCAGATAGCTCTCCAAAATCATGGGATCAGTTCTCAGTTCTTCCAGCAGTATATCAATGTCCCATTTTTCCACATCCATTCCAGTATTTGTTATTTTCTCCTTCTATAATTTTAGTCAATCTCATAGGTGTGAGGTGATGTCTCAAAGTTGTTTTAATTTGCATTTTTCTAATCAATAATGCTTTCTCATTCTTCATCAAAAAACTGCCTGTTTACATCCTTTGACCATTTGTCAATTGGGGAAAGATTAGATTCTACCTAGAGTCCTCAGGAGAGAGGTCACAGAAGAACGATCACCACTTCCTTTTATTCTGACTTTCTATTAAGCCTCCAAACCTTCCAAGACAGCAACAACTGCTGGTCATGGATAAATGAATGAATGCATGTGTCAGTTAAAAAAAATTACTAAATATTTACCATGTACCAAGCACCACACAAAATATTGGAAATATGAATAGCCAAGTGATACTGTGTCTGCCTCAAAAAGGTTACATCCTGATGGAGCAAACAACACATAAGTGGTGTGGGGTGGCCAGAGAATTGTCTTGGTTTAGGAAGTCACAGAAATGATCACAGGAACATTGATTGACATAAGAGTGCGGGTGCAACCTAAGAAGATTATGTCTAGGGAGAAATAAAAATTCACAAAAGATGCTCTCCAAGAGGTGAGTGAAAAATAAAAGTCATTGTCCCAGATGTCTATATTCAAATGTCAGACTTTCGGCTATGGAGTGAAGAAACTGGGTTCAAATCTTAGAGATGGCAGTCCAGAGGGCAATTGCTCTGTGCATTGGCTTGGGACAGTAGGGAGCCACAGTGGTCACCTCAGGGAGGATGTTGGGGTCCTAGAGTCAAGTGTGTCTCTGGAAGGAGGTCTATAAAATCACAGATGAATGCAAAGGATATGATGAATTTTTGTGAATCTTCTCAGAAAGACTGAAGTGTAAAATGAACAGTCTCTCTACCATATCACCAGTGAGAACATGGGTAAGTCACTTAACCCTTCTAAGGCCTCAGATGGTTTATCTGTAAAAGTAAAGAATTGAACTATATGACTTGTAAGGCAACTTCCAGATAGAAATTGATGATGCTGTAATTCTAAATGCACAAAGTAAGAGTAATAAATAAGGTAAATCAGCAATCTTAATAAAAAGACTTAAGTCCAACCTCAAAGATATAACTGGAAACTGGTAGAATGAATCTTGTGTCCAGAATATGGCTTTGAAATGACATGTCCTATGAACATTTTAGATCATATAATAGGTTCTTTTCCTTTTTTCCTAATCATCTTTGGAAATAGACCTAGTAGTGGTATTGCCGGGTCAAAGGGTATAGATAATGTAATACACTATCTCCATATAGAGAAAGAACTGATAAATAGAAGTTTGTACAGAATAGTTTTACACATACACACACATTTGTGTCCAATGCTAGTCATCTCTAGGGTGGGGGAGGAAGAAACAGAGAAATTATATATATATATATATATATATATATATATATATATGTATATGTATACATGTGTATATATATATATATATATATGTAATAGCAAGTTGCACATAATGGATTTGCAGTTTCATGTGCAGTCATCTTTTTTTATTATGTTATGAAAATGCTTGTTTTATTCCATAAATTAAAATATAATAAATGTGGGCAAAAATAGGAAATACCATGCCTAATTCAAAAGGTACCAGTGAGATAATACAGGCGGTAGAATAACATTGTATTTTTTTCCTTTTTCCTTTTGTATATCAAGAGCATAAACTTATAGGGAAATTCAGGGACAGGGTCAGGAGGATAGGAGAGTACATGAGTAAGGATCAAGGGAGGGAGAAGCAGAAATGATGTTTTTGTGGGCAAAGACGACCTGGCTGGAAGAAAGCAATTATTCAAGAATTTGGGAAACAATTCACCAATCTGGCTGAGAAGCACTATTGTAGTGATGGTGGATGTTAACTATTTGAAATCTTTACTGGAACTTTCTTTGGAATGAAAGCAAAGCAATGGATAATTCCTTTACTTTCCTTAATGACAATTTCATTCAATTCAATTCAACAAACACTAAGTGCCAATTATGTGAAGGAAACAATGAGAGAAACAGCCAGTTCGAGAACAGATTCCAACCCAAAAAGAGGAACTGATTGTGGAAGTAGATGATGGGAACCTTGGGAGGAAGTGACTCTTGCATTTCAGAGTTCATGACCAAAAAGGAGAGAGAAGTCAAGCACAGTGTACATATATTTAGATTTTGAGGAGAGATTTCAAGTCAGTAAGTATTCAACAAGTATTAACTATGTATCAGACACTGTGCTAAGTAAGGGAAAAGTAAGTAGAAAGAAATATAGTGCCTGGCTCTGATGAGCTTACTTTTTAATGGGGGAAGAAAACATAAAAGAAAGTTGAAAATTGTGGATGGTGGTTAGGACTGGAGAGAAGTAGAGAAAAATCTGAAGAGCTGGGATGAATTCTTGGCTTGCCTGGCCACTTTCTTTAAAAGTGAGGTTCTGAGAGGAATTGATCAACCAAAAGAAGGAGGCAAAGGAGACAAAATCACATACCTGCAGTGTGAAAAGGCCCCAGAGCAGAGAACTTCACGGGTTGGGAGGCTACTATAGCATTGTAGAGAAAGTTCAGAGAGTCAAGAATGGAACTTGGAAAGAAAAAAAAAGAGAGAAGAGACAGATTCGTTAGTATCTCACAGCCTACAATTATTCAGGAAATAATTATTCAGGAGAGCTCTTATTAATAACAACAAAAATATTGATAATAGCTAACACATATGTTGTACTCTAAAGTATGAAAGGGCTTTACATATATTATCTCACTTGATCCTCCCTGTGTGGTAGATACTCAATTTTACAGATGAGGAAACAGACTAAGAGAGAATAAGTGACCTGCCCAGAGTTATACAGTGTACAAAGCAGGATTTGAATTCAAGTCTTCTTTACTCTAGGGACAGTACTGGACCTGGAGTAAGGACAACTTATTTTCCTGATTTCAAATCTGGCCTCAGACAATTCCTAGCTGTGTGACCCTGGGCAAGTCACTTAACCCTGTTTGCCTCAGTCTCATCATTTGTAAAATGAGCTGAAAAAGGAATGGCAAATCACTCCATTTGCCAAGAAAATCCCAGATAAGGTAATGAAGAGTCATACATCACTGAAACAATTGAACAGCAACTTCTTTACTCCAAGTTCCTCATTCTATCCACCATGCCATACCACCAAGCTGCCTTGAAAGATGATATAAAGAATGAATCTGATGAGAATGAAAGTGATTCTGTTGAGGAATAAATTGAAAGTTGCCTAAAGAAACTGCCGTGAATACACAGGGACTTGACTGACAAACATATGTATATTTTTTCAAATTCATTTATTCATTCTCAATTTTCAACATTTACTTCCATAAATTTTAACTATTCTTCCCACTTCTACTTCCCCTGCTGAGGTGGCACGCAATCTTATATGGACTCTACATATACATTCTTATTAAACACATTTTTACATTACTTATGTTGCATAGAAGAATGAAAACAAATGGGACAAAACATGAGTAAAACCAAACAAAACCAAACATAACAAAAGATAAAATAGTCTGCTATGTTCTGATTCTGACTCCATAGTTCTTTCTCTGGATGTGGATGGTATTTTGCATTGTAAATCCTTTGGAAATGTTTCACGTCCTTGCCTGGCTGTGGAGGATTAAGTCTATCAGAAACAGTTCTCTCACACTGTGACTGTTACTGTGTACAGTGTTCTCCTGGTTCTGCTTGCTTCACTTAGCATCAGTTCATATAACTCTATCGAGGTATTTCTGAAGTCCACCTGTTCATCATTTCTTATAGCACAATAGTAATTCACTATATTCATATACCACAAAAAGAGCTATTATAAATATTTTTGTACATATGGGTCCTTTTCCCATATTTATGATCTCTTTGGGATATAAACCTGGAAGCAATCTTGCTGGGTCAAAGGGCATGCACATTTTTTATAGCCCTTTGGGTATACCAACTTATATATATATATTTAATACAAAAGAAAATGGTCTATTTCATTCTGCAATCCAATTCCACAGTTCTTTCTCTGAATGTGGAAGGTGTTTTGCCTTAAGAGTCCATTGGGAATTTTTTAGGTCCTTGCATTGCAATAAAGTACTAAGTCTACCAGAAAAATTCTTCACACATTGTGCTTGTTGCTATGTACAAAGTTCTCCTGGTTCTGCTTTTTTCACTCAGTATCAATTCATATAAGTCCTTCCAGGCCTCTCTGAAGTCTTCCTGTTTATCATTTCATATAGCACAATAGTATTCCATTACATTCATACCACAATTTGTTCAGTCATTCCCCAATTGATGTGCATTCCCTTGTTTTCCAGTTTGTGGCCACCACAAAGATAGCTGCAATAAATATTTTTGTACATGTGGGACCTTTTCCCATTTCTATGATCTCTTTGGGATACAATCCCAGAAACAATATAGCTAGGTCAAAGGGTATGCACATTTTTGTAGCCCCTTGGACATAGTTCCAAATTGCTCTCCAGAATGGTTAAATCAGCTCACAGCTCCCCCAACAACGAATTAGTATCCAACTCTCCCACATTTTCTCCAATATTTATCATCTTCCTGTTTTATCATATTAGCTAATCTGATAGATGTGATATTGTACTTTAGAATTGTTTTGATTTGTATGTCTCTAATCAACAATGATTTAGAGCATTTTTTCATATGACTATAAATAGCTTTAATTTCTTCCTCTGAAAACTTCCTGTTCATATTCTTTGACCATTTATCAACTGGAGAATAACTTGTATTCTTGTACATTTGACTCAGTTCTCTATATATTTTAGAAGTGAGGCCTTTATCACAGACACTCATTGCAAAAATTCTTTCCTAATTTTCTGCTTCCCTCCTAATCTCTGTTGCATTGGATTTGGTTATGCAAAAACTTTTCAGTTTAATGTAATCAAGATTATCCATTTTGTGCTTCGTAATGTTCTCTATCTCATTGGTCAAAAGTTTCTCCCTATTCCATAAATCTGACAAATATACTATTCCTTGCTCCCCTAATTTATTTATGGTATCAATCTTTATACCTAGATCATGTATCCATTTGGATTTCATTCTTGTGTATGGTGTCAGGCATTGTCTATGCCCAGTTTCTGCCATACTGTTATGCAGTTTTCCCAGCGATTTTTGTCAAACAGTGAGTTCTTATCCCATAAGCTGGGGTCTTTGGGTTTGTCAAACAGTAGATTGCTATATTCATTGACTACTGTGACTTGAGTACCTAACTTATTCCACTGGTCTGCCCCTCTGTTTCTTACCAAGTTGTTTTGATGATTGAGATCTGGTAGGGCTAGGCCATCTTCCTTACTATGTTTTTTCATTAGTTCCCTTGATATTCTGGACCTTTTGTTCTTCCAGATGAATTTTGATATTATTTTTTCTAGCTCAAGAAAATAATTATCTGGTAATTGGTATGGCACTGAATAAGTAAATTAATTTAGGCAGAATTGTCTTTTTTATTGTATTTGCTCGGCCTACCTATGAACAACTAATGTTTTTACACTTACTTAGATCTGACTTTATTTGTGAGGAAATTGTGTTCATATACTCTCTGGGTTTGTTTTAGCAGGTAAACTCCCAAATATTTTATAGTGTCTACCCTAGCTTTAAATGAGATTTCTCTTTCTAGTTCTTGCTGTTAGGCTTTGTCAGTAATATATAGAAATGAAGATGATTTATGTGGGTTTATTTTGTAACCTGTAACTTTGCCAAAGTTGTTTATTATTTCAGGTAGTTTTTTACTTGATTCTCTGGGATTCTCTAAGTATATCATCATATTATCTGCAAATAGTGTTAACTTAGTTTCTTCTTTGCCTATTCTAATTCCTTCAATTTCTTTTTCTTCTCTTATTGCTACAGCTAACATTTCTACTACCATATTGAATAACAGTGATGATAATGGACATCCTTGACAAACTTATATTTTTAAAATATGTATAGAAAATGGAGCCAAGAGCTGGTAATAGAGAAAAAAGTGCAAAATGGTGGCATAGTTCTATAAGAATAGGGTCAGGCATTCTGAAGCTTAGGAAGATTCAGGTTGTGGAAGAATGCTAAAAAAGGACTTAAAAAAAATCTATGTTGGGGCATCAAGGCATACTGGATGGAAAACTTGGCCCTAAAGCCAATGCAGAATCATCACCACCACCACCATCCCTTGTCCATCCCCTTTACAGCATGTTGAAATGACTTTCTTAGCAAGTACATGGAACATTGGGCTAGGTTTACTTCTGAGTGTGATCAGGAGGGGTCCCTTTTTCCACTTCATAGTATATGTAATATGTCTTACTTGGTTTCAGTTCCAACATGCAGAGACTTGCTGAACCTTCTTGCAGTCATGAATAACTGAGGGACTGGTATCACTCCTCCCTGTCTATCCTCTCCCCTAATGTCTCCTTACTGCTCCTCAAACTAGACATTCTGTCTCCAGACCATGGAAATTTTCACTGACTGAAATATTCCCTTTCATTAACTCTGCCTCTTGGCTTCTTGAAGTCTCAGCTAAAATCTTTCCTCTACAAGAAATCTTTTCTGGGCTTCCTTAATGCTAGTGACTCTGTTGACTATTTCCAATTAATTTGTTTATGTGTGTGTATATATAAGCCTACATTTATACACATATTATGTATCTTGATTGTTGTCTTCATATTATCTCCCTTCTCAGACTGTGAGTTCCTTGAGAACAAGCATTATATTTTGCCTTGGTATCTCCAGCACTTAGAACACTCTACTTGGCACATGTTAGAAACTTAACAAATGTTTACTGATTGACTGAGAAGTCAGAAGGATTTAGACTGTAACAGCACAGAGATAGTGAAGTCAGAATTACATTTACAAACAAAAATTTGAATGGATAATCTCAAACCTGGTGCTTTTACACGAGGACAATCACTGTGGTTGCCAGACAAGAGAGGAATGGCACCAAGACGTATTCTTCCAGCCAGCTTCCACTTGCCCATGAACACATAGGGACTATGCTTCTTTTGTGCTTATTCTTTCTTGATCAAAGGTGGATGAAGACCTACTATGGAAAAACTGAGGTGACTGGTGGGACTAGGGTATCCATCAAAGCCACCAATGGTCTTACAGACAAGAGTCCTAGAGCTGGTAGCAGCAGCAGTCAAGCCCAGTGGAAGACCAATGCAGCAACTAATTAACCTGCTTAACTCAGCCCAACAGAGGCTGATCTGTCCATTGAAGCATTATGTCCTCCAAGGAACCAGCCTGGCTAAAGAAAGGAGTGTCTATTGTCTTTGCCAATTCCTAAAGTGAACTTGTTGGAGACACCTTGACGGAAGAAAAGGACTCCCAAGGTCAGAAGTCGCAGAAGTCACATTCTCTACATGTGGATCTCATGACTATGGTACTTTAAAGTTTAAGTCTATTCTTCCAAAGGACCTTCTTTTTGACATATAATAGGAAATCATTTTGTTTTATGTTTCTGTTTTTGCTATTTCTTCTCTTTTATAACAACTAATATCAATCAACTAGTTGATTGATACTAAGGAACAGATGCGATAGAGACTTAAAAAGAATTTAGTAAGTATTTACTATGTAGCAAATAAAAAGAGGAAGATGAAAAAATCAACAAAATCAATTAAAACATTGAATAAATTTAAAAAATATGCAGAGTACCACACTTGTGGACTTCTCACCTTTGTCAAGGAAAATGAGTAGGATTATCCTAATTCTGTTCTTTGGGATCAAGCTTGTTCTTTGTAACTTTTGCAACATTCACTCCCATCCTATTTTTTTAATTAATTTCATTATTTCTCAATTATATGTAAAAAAAATTTTTAACGTTCATTTGAAAAAAAATTTGAGTTCCAATTTCTCTTTCTTCTTTTGCATTTCTTTAACTAATAGCAATTTAGAGCATTTCTTTTCATATGACAGTGAATATCTTTGATTTCTTCCTCTGTAAACTGCCTGTTCATATCCTCTGACCATTTAACAATTGGGGAATAACTCATATTTTTATAAATTTGACTCAGTTCTCTATATATTGGAGAAATAAGAACTTTATAAAAGAAAACTTGCTTTTATTATTTCTTGATGTCTCATGGAGTTATTAGCTTCCACTTCCACTATTTAAGAAATTATTTTCTTCAGTAAGCTTTTGTACCTCTTTTTCCATTTGGTTAATTCTAATTTTTAAGTAACATTTTTCTTCAGTGAATTTTTGTCTCTTTTTCCACGTTGCTGATTCTGTTTTTTGAAAGAGTTCTTCTCTGCAACAGATTGTTGTGCCTCTTAGACAATTTGACCAATTTTTTTTTAAGGCATCATTAGTACTTTTTGTGCCTCTTTTACCAAGCTATTGACTCTAAACTTTTCTTGCATTGCTCTCATTTCTTTTCCCAATTTTTTTCTCTATAGCTCTTATTTGATTTTCAAAATCCTTTCTGAGCTCTTTTTTATTGGGCTTGCATCCAATTCACAATTTTTCCTTTATGACTTTTCTTATAGCTGTTTTAACATTGTCTTCTGAGTTTGTGTCTTGATCTTCCCTGTCACCATAGTAACTTTTCACAGTCGAGGTTCTTTTTTGTTGTTGCTGTTAGCTCATTTTTCCAACCTATTTCTTCACTTTTAACTTTGTGTTAAAGTTAGACTCTGCTCCTCTGGTGGAGAGAGCACTCTCCCAAACTTCAGGTTTTTTGTTCAGCTGTTTTCAGAGCTAGTTCTGAGGATCTGTAAGTTTTTGGTGCTTGCAAGATGGTATGATCTAAGGAGAGATATGGTCACGGCTCTCCTGGTTTGTGCAATGGTCTTTACTAAGGAAGGCATTTTATTTCTCTTCACCCTGGGATTGTGACCAAGTTCCCAGTTTCTTGTAGCCAAAGGGGCTGGTGCTCCTTTCTGCCATGGAATTGAGATGATTTTTTTAAATTTATAGAATAAACACACATTTCCATAATATAACATAACAAAAAGATGATTACACACAAAACTACAAATCTATTACATATAACTTGATATTCCTTTTAAATATATAACAAAGTTATCATGTAAGTTTCTTTTTTTCTTTTCCCCCCCTTACACTAGCAATGACTACAATTAGACCCAAATTCTCATACACACTCATATAATTCTATGTATACTTCTATTTATGAGCTCTTTCTCTGGATGCAGACAGCATTGTCCTCTATATGTCTTTTATTTTTAATTTGTGTATTTATATAATCAAAATGAGTTAGGTGCTCAAAGTCATTCTTAAAACAATAATTACTGTTACTTGATATAATGTTCTCTTGGTTCTGCTCATTGCTCTTCCCCATTTCATGTAAAGGTGTCCATGCCTTTCTAAGATCATTGAGCTCATCATTTCTTATAGCACTATTGTATTCCATCATCGCTATATGACACAATTTGTTTAGCCATTCCCCAACTGAAGGGCATCCCTGCAGTTTCCAGTTCTTTTTCACCACAAAAATGGCAGCTATAAACATTCTATTCACATTCCAAATTATAATTACTATTTGTGAATTTTCCTCATCTTATTTTTCCTCACTATTTTCTTTCTCAGCCTCTCTTTTTTTAAAGTAAATTATTTTATTTGTTTCAGTGTTCTACAATCATTTCCATATATTTTAGATTTTTTCTCCTCCCTCCCCATCTTTCCCCCCTCCTTCTCCACTCCTTCCCTGAGACAGCACATAGTTTTATATAGGTTCTACACATACATTCCTATTAAATACATTTTCACCTTAGTCACGTTGCATAGAAGAATTAAAATGAATGAGAGAAATCATAAAACAAAACAAAACACAATACAAAAGAAAATGGTCTGCTTCATTCTGCAATGGAATTCCGTAATTCTTTCCCTGGATGTGGACAGCATTTTGCCTCAAGAGTTCATTGGGAATTTTTTAAGTCCTTGCATTGCAATAAAGTACTAAGTCTACCACAAAAATTCCTTGAACACTGTGGTTGTTACTGTGTGCAAAGTTCTCCTGCTTCTGCTCCTTTCACTCAGCATCAGTTCATATAAGTCTTTCCAGACCTCTCTTCCTGTTCATCATTTCTTATAGCACGACAGGATTCCATTACATTCATATGCCACAATTTATTCAGTCATTCCCCAATGGGTGGGCATCCCCTTGATTTCCAGTTTTTGGCCACCACAAAGAGTGTTGCTATAAATATTTTTGTACATGTGGGACTCTTCCCCATTTTTATGATCTCTTTGGGATATAGTCCTAAAAGCAGTATTGCTTGGTCGAAGGGTATGCACATTTTTGTTTTTATTTATTTTTTTTATTTATTTTTTTTTTTTATTTTAAATAAATTTATTTAACTTTTTATATTCATTTTCACAAGATTTTGGGTTCCAAAATTTTCTCCCCATTAGTCCCCTCCCCCCTCCCCAATACACTGGACATTCTAATTACCCATATCACCAATCTGCCCTCTCTTCTGTCATCCCTCCCTTCCCTTACCCCATCTTCTCTTTTGTCCTGTAGGGCT
>CM053771.1:282808088-282850103 GCA_028658325.1 Potorous gilbertii
TGCTCTGGGAGTCTCTGGCCGAGCTGCCTCAGCCTCTGCCGCAGCGGCCGCTTCCCAGGGGATCCGAGTCCCGGAGATCCCCCGCTCCCCTCTGAGCCCGTCTCCCTCACTGACCTGTGCGTCTGTGTGTGGAGGGACCTTCCCGGCCGCCCGGAGATTCAGGTCCCCGACGCCCGCTGGGCTCTGCTCGCTCCTCTCAGTGCCGGTGGCAGGGGCGGGGGAGGGGAGCGCTCGGTCGGGCAGGGCTCCGTAGGGCAGGACTCCGCTCCCGTCCGGGTACCTTTGTGGTCGGTTCTTCAGGGCTCTCTGCAGCGGAAATCTCCTTCACTGTGTTGCTGCGCGGCTTCCACTGCTCCATAATTTGTCAGGAGTTCTTTTTACAGGAAATCTATGGGCTGTGGGTTCGGACCTAGCATAGGTGAGTCTTTCTACTCCGCCATCTTGGCTCCGCCCCCTCTATGCACATTTTTGTAACCCGTTGGGCATAGTTCCAATTTGCTCTCCAATATGGTTGGATCAGCTCACAGCTCCACCAACAATGAATTAGTGTTCCATCTCTCCCACATCTTCTCCAACATTTATCACCTTCCTGTTTTGTCATGTTAGCCAATCTGATAGATATGATGTGGTATCTCAGAGTTGTTTCGATTTGTATCTCTAATCAGTAGTGATTTAGAGCATTTTTTCATATTACTATAGATAGGGTTAATTTCTTCCTCTGAAAACTTCTTGTTCATATCCTTTGACCATTTATTAATCAGAGAATGGCTTGTATCAGCCTCTCTTTTTACCCAATCTGTTACCTTATTTTCTCTTCTAACTCTCCCACTCCCCATCCCACCCACCTCTCCAAAAGTCCCTCCATCCACTCCCCATACCCTCCTAATCCCAATCTGCATATCTCTCTAAAAGTCCTTCTTCCACACTGTCCCCCAGTTTTCTCTCCTATTCACATGTTCAGAAAATCAAATAAGAGAGATGAAGGAAAAATTAAGGACAAAATAAAAGTAATCCAAGAAAATTATGAAAAGAAAATAACCAATTGTAAAAAGAGATATAAAATCTTAAGGAAGAGGTCTGGGATTCTGGGAAGATGGCAGAATAGGTTAGAAATTTCCAGACTTTCCAGATTTCCTCCACAAACAGACAGAAAATTGCCATGAAATGAATGTAAAGCAGCAAAAATAAACTAGTAAAGCAATTGTCCTCCTAAGACAACTTGAGAGTACTTCAGAAAAGACTGGACCTCCAGGGACTGAGATTTGGACTGAGTGAGCAGCAAGCCCTGGAGCAGCTCTGTCAGGAAACAGACGATACCTTAAGAAGTTTCAAACTTTTACCTCACAGTCTCAGGAACTTTCACTTCATGAGCTTTAACCCCACAAATTGCATCTTAAATCTTAAGGAAGAAAAGATCCTCTTGAAAACCAGAATTGAGCCAGAGGAATCAAATGACATTTATAAGACACCAAGAAATAATAAAACTAGAAAAACGGTAGAGAATCTGAAACATCTCGTTAGCAAAACAGCTGTTCTGAAGAAATAGATGGAGGAGAGACAACATTAGAATTGTTGGACTAAGTTATGATCAGAAAAAGAATCTGGATACATTACCAGAAAATATTAAGGAAAATTGCCCTGAAATTCTAGAACAAGAGAATAAAGAAAGAATATTAAAAATCTCTACCATTCACCAACCAGGAGAAAAACTTACAGGAATGTCATAGCCAAGTTCCAAATTCCCAGGTTAAGGAGAAAATATTGCAAGCAAAAAGAAATAAAGCAATTTAAATACTGTGGAAATACAGTCAGGATTTCACAAGACCTAGTGGTTTCTACTCTAAACAACCAGAGGTCTTGAAGAGCAAAAGAGCTGGGGTTGCGTCTAAGAATAAATTTACCCAACAAAGTTGAACATAATCCTGAATGGAAAAAAAAGAACATTTAACAAAGTGAAAAACTTTCAGGTATAAAAGACCAAAACTCAATGGGAAATTTTATATAAAAGACCCAGAAGAAATATAAGGAACATTAAAGAGTAATTTTAAGGCATTCATTAAGGTCAAACTGTTTACTTAATGTTATAAGTTTTCTTAAAACTGTCATCATCACTAAGATAGTTTGAAAGAAAGGTTGGGGATGACTTGTGTGTGCTGGGGTGATTCTAAAAAAATCTGGTAGGAAAAAGGTAGAAAGGAGCAATTATATTTTTCAAAAGGGGCATAAAAGAAGAACTAATACAGAGGAAGTAGGTGGGAATAGGGGGCTGGTAATGTTGGAATCTAATTCTCATCTGGGTTGAAGAGAAAACAACATATATATCTGGAAGGTGTGGAAGCCTACTCCCTTGTGAGTGACCATAAGCATTCTTCTCTGTACAGAAATTATGACCACAGGCCTTGCTCCCCTGCAAGTGTTCATGCTCCTTTTTGCCCTGGAACTGTGACTGCAATAGGATCCTACATCTAGTGCCCTCAAAGGGTCCCCTGTAATCTCTATCTCACCAATTGTCTGACTCTTTCACCCTTTATGAGCTGAGAGCTCCCAAAGCTGCTGCCCCACCGTTGCAGCTACCTCTAAGGCCTATTGTTGGTGTTGCCACTGCAAAGCCTATACAGCTCTCCAGGCTCCATCATCATCCTTGTGCGAAAGACCTTTTCAGCCAGCCTCCTAAGTTGTCTTGGGATGGAAAACTGTCTCACCCTGACCTTATGTTAGCCCTGCTGCTCCAGAATTTGATTTGAAGGGTTATTTTAAAGTTATTTGGAGGGGAATGTTGTGAGAGTTCTTGCTTCTATTCTACCATCTTTGCAATATTACTTCTGATCATTTTGTATTTGTTTTTCTTTCCATTTACATTGTTCTAGTCATCATGCATATTGATTTCTTGGCTCTTCTCACTCCACTCTGTATCAGTTCATATAAATCATCATATTCATCACTTCTTACATCATAGTAATATTCCATTACATTCATGTATCAGAATTTCTTTAGTTGTTCCCTAATTAATGGGCAATCTATTCTGGGTTTTTTTTTTTGCTATCACAATAAGTACTGGTATGAATATTTTGTTGTATATGGTAGTTTTCTACTTATCAATGACTTCCTTGAGGTTTAAGCTAAGTGGTAGAATCCCTTAGTAAAAAGGGTTGTTAAATCAAACTTTGCTTACTTCACAATTGTGTCAAGAGTTTACCTTAGCAATCACCATCAGCTACTTAGATTTGTGACTCTAGTCTCCATAACTCTCTGATGATTCCCAGAAACCTTGGTTTAGGGTTAGTATACTTGTTTCTGTAACAACATCATGGGTGATGTCTTGACTTGCACAGTGAAGCAATGTTGCACAGTATTCAGTCTCACTCTCTCCCAGAGTTATGGAAGTCCAGTGGCAGGACAAAAGTCAAGAAAATTGGTGATGACTCAGGATGCAATGAATGATTTTGACATCTTTAATGTCTGATCAAACTCTGAGCACTCCATAGCACCTGATTCAGTTGCCTTCATGGTCATTGCAACAAATTGTTCTCATCTGCCCATTCAGCCAGTGGGAATTCTTCACATGCTTGGGAGTAGATATGGTTACCCTCAATCTGGTTTAGCCTATCTACCAAGATGGTTTTACCAGGGTGAGGCTGCTATGCATGCTACACAACTTTTTTGAGCCACATGTGAGAGCTGAGTGCCAAATGGACAACAAAAGGGGATGAGAAACCTTGAAAAAAGCTCAACCCTCACACCAGACTATAAAAAAATTATTATGATGATAGGGAAGACAAAGAAACAAACTCGAAACAGGACATTAATGTCAAAAAGCCTATGGACAAAACCCCAAAGAAAAATGGGCAGTGGTTTCAAGCCCAGAAAGAACTCATGGAAGAGCTCAAAAAGGAGCTTAACAATCATATGTAAGAAATAGAAGAAAAATTGGGGAAAAAATGAGAATGATGCAAAAGAATTATGAAAAAGAGTCAACAGCTTGGAAAACTTTAAAATGAATTGGTCAAATGGAAAAGGAGACACAAAAATTCACTGAAGAAAACAACTCCTTAAAGAGTACAATTGGTCAAGTGGAAAAGAAAGTACAAAAGCTAATTGAGGAAAACAACATCTTAAAAGTTGGAATTTGGCAAATGGAAGATAATGATTCTCTGAGATACCAAGACCCTAACCCTAAATGTGCTCAATTCTAACCCTAAATGCGATTCTATCAAACAAATTCAAAAGAATGAAAAATTGGAAGAAAATATAAAATACCTCATGGGAAAAACAACTGATCTGAAAAACAGATCCAGGAGAGACAACATCAGAATCACTGGAATACCTACAAGGAGAGGAGGACCTGGACAACATCTCTCAAGAAATCATCAAGGAAAACTGTCCTGATGTCCTGAAACCAGAGTCAAAATAGTAATTAAGAGATTCCAAAATAAAAACCCCACAGTACATTATAGCCACATTTCAGAACTGTTGAAAAAATACTACACATGGCTAGAAAAAGCAATTCAAATATCAGGGAATCGCAATCAGAATCACACAGGACCTGGCAGCTGCAAAATTAAAGGTTTGGAGGTCATGGAACATAATTTTTTGGAAGGCAAAAGAGTTAGGACTATAGCCAAGAATCACTTACCCAGCAAAATTAAGCATAATACATTAAGAGGGGAAATGATCTTGCAATGAAATACAGGGATTTCAAGTTTTCATAAGGGGAACACTAGAACTAAACTAAAAATTTGACCTCCAGTATCAAGACCCAAGCAAAGCATGAACAGGTCAAAAGGGAAAAGAAAATGTAAAGGATTTGATAAAGTTAAACTATTTACATCCCTACAAAATAAGATGATACTTATAACTCTTAAAAACTGTATCACTAACAGTACAGATAGAAGGAATATACATAGACAGATGATATATGTATAAGGTGAATTTGAGGGAATGACAAAAAAAATTATGGGATGAGAAAGAGAAGTACAAAGGGAGGGAGAGGTAGAATGGAACAAATTATCTCACATGAAGAAGCAAGAATGACCTTTTACAGTAGGGGGGAAGATGGGAGGGTGAGCAATGAGCATCTCTTGAACCTTACTCTCATCATTATTGGATCAAAAAGGGAATAACATACACCATCAGTTGAATATAGAACTCTATCTTACCTGACAGGGAAATAGGAGGGGAAAGGCATAAGTAAAGGGGGTAGGGGTGGGAACTGACCTAGGGGAGGGCAGATCAGGAGAAGTGGTAGACAGAAGCACAGGTGAGGTGGGAAAGCATGAAAGGAGAAAGAATAGGATGGAGGGAAATACACAGGTAGTAATCACAACTTTGAATTTGAATGGGATGAACTCTTCCATAAAACAGAAGTGGACGCTAGAGTAGTTTAAAAACCAGAATCCTACAATATGTTGCTTACAAGAAACAGACTTGAAGCAGAGTGTAAAGGTAAGGGGGTGGAGCAGAATCCATTATGCTTCAGATGAAATAAAAAAAAAAGCAGAGGTAGCAATTCTGATCAAAGTAAAAAGCAAAAATAGACCTAATTAAAAGAGATAATGAAGGAAATGACATTGTGCCCAAAGGTACCATAGAAAATGAAGCAATCTGATTAGAAGAGAAAGGAATAGCCTACCTATCAGATCTATGGGGAGGTGAAGGATTACTGAACAAATAAGGGACAGAGAGCATTATGAAATAAATAAGTTGGATCATATTAAATTGAAAAGCTTTTGTGCAAACAAAACCAATGCAACCAAGATTAGAAGGAAAACAAAAAGCTGGGAAACAATCTTTAGAGCAAGCAACTCTGATAAAAACCTTATTTCTTACATATTTAGAGAAGTGAGTCAAATTTATAAGAATACAAGCCATTTCCCAATTGATAAATGACCAAAGTATATGAATAAGCAGTTTTCATATGAAGAAATCAAAGATATCTATAGGTATATGAAGAAGTACTCTAAATCACTTTTGATTAGAAAAATGCAAATTAAAACTACATTGAGATACTGCCTCACACCTATTAGATTGGCTAATATGGCAAAAAAGGAAAATGATGAATGTTGGATAGGATGTGGGAAAATTGAGCTACTAATACACTATAAGTGGAGGCATGAACTGATGTGTGTGTTCATCCTTTGTTGCAGAAGACCATACCATCAGAGAAATGATGACATGACTTGCACTTTGTTTTGAGTGAGGGAGGGCTGTGAGGGTCACCAGCCTCACTTCTCCTCCAGAGTCGTCTGAATCCAGTGACCAGATATTCATCAGGATGAAGGAGATGACCCAGGATGAGGCAATTGGGGTTAAGTGACTTACCCAAGGTCACACAGCTTGTGAGTGTCATGTGTCTGAGGTGAGATTTGAACTCAGGTCCTCCTGACTCCTGCACTGGTGCTCTATCCACTGCACCACCTAGCTGTCCAACATTAGCTCATATTCTTTATAACAAATATACATTTAAAGGCAACCAACAAATCGATATAATGGGAAACAATTGTCAGGAAGAGTAATAAAATGCAGGAAATTTTCCTGGAATTTACACAGCACAAAGTTTCTGAAGGAAGAGAGAGTTCAATAGATGACCTGAAGGGACACAAAGAAGTAACACAGGGCAGGACAACATGGAAACTAACTGATAGAATCATTTGGTTTGAAGATGAGAGTGAAGCTGAGCAGGATAAAATAAGACGGGTTAGAGTCGGACTGTCAAAGTTCTTAGTAGCCAGCACTCCTTCATCTCTCAAACATTTGCAGGCAGGTGAGTTACTTTGCTGAACAATTGGGAATTCCTTTTTGAACTTTTTACTTTATCCTATGACCACTTTGTTTTAACATCCTTAGACTATATCACTTGATGCCAACATGCAGGAAAGTAAGTCAAAAGTTGCCAAGATTGAAGAGAAGAAAAAGCATCATCAATTCTTGAGTAAATTAATTTGGGAAGCAGAAATATGTATCTGGAAGTATGCCCAAGGGGCAACCAAACTGGGCATGCCCTTTGATCCAGCAATACCACAATCCCAAAGAGATCATAAAAAAGGGAAAAGGACATACATGTGCAAAAACTTTTATGGCAGCCCTTTCTGTGGTGGCAAAATACTGGAAATTGAGGGGATTTCCATCAATTGGTGAATGGCTGAACAAATTATGGTATATGAATGTAATGGAATACTATTGTGCTATAAGAAATGATGAAGAGATTTTAAGGAAAAAAACACCCAACAACCTGGAAAGACTTTGTACAAACTGACACAGGGAAACTAGAAGAATCAGAAAAACATTGTACATAGTATCGGCAACATAGTGTGATGATCAACTATAAATTACTCAGCTGTCCTCAGCAACACAATGATCCAAGACAAGTACAAAGCACTCACAAGGGAAAATGGTATCCACATCCAGATAAAGAACTGGTGGACTCAGAATAAGGATCTGAGAATTTTTTTTTTCACTTTATCCCTTTCACTTTATCCCTATTTTCTTTTGATCTATTTCTTCTTCCACAACTGTGATGAATATAGAAATATGTTTCACATGAGAGCCCACATATAAACTATATCAAACTGCCTACTATTTTCATGAGAGGAGAGGGAAGGGAGAGAGGAAGAAAACTCTGAAACTCAAAATCTTATAAAAATGAACGCTAAAAGTTTTCTTGATATGTAATTGGGGGAAAAAATAAAATACTATTTAAATAAAAAAAATAAAAGCATGCATTTTCTTATCTTTTCCGAAGTTTTCAACTTAAATAAATTTGGCAAAAATTCAGTAGGTACATATGTTGGATTTTTAATGGACTTCAGTTTATTGTTATTGTTTGTTAAATCACTATCAAAGCAATGCATTTTGCAAAAGAAACAGTTGAACTGTTGTCAATGTCACAGTTGTTAAGTTAAAATCCCAACAGACATTGTCATTTGTTGATTGCCCAAGGATGTATATTATATAAAGCTAATCAATGAGACCATCTGTGTGCTATAATGACACAGTTAAAAATGACAGGAAAAATGTCAAGGTGACAGAACTCAGAGATTAAGGAAAAAATAGAAGGAAACTGGTTTAAGCTTCTTGTGTTTAAAACAATTAGGAATTTAAATGAGTTCATTTAAGAGGAGAGTTGCCATTGTTTATTGGAGAGTAAAGCTGTCCTCTGAACTAGCAAGATCTGGGTTCAAGTTCTGTCTTAGAAGTGGATTTAGCTGTATGATATTGTATGACAAGTCAGAATTTTTCAGTGCTCAAGCCAGTAGAGTCAAGGTCAAATAGAATCAGACCTACTAAACCATACGTGAGGATCATAGTGGGCCTCATCCTGATTTAGGAAACCACATATCAAAGTTATGTATCTTATTTTTAAAATAAATTTTTATCGACATTTCTATGCCTTATATCACCATAATAACCCCACATATCTTTCCCCAAAGAACCATCCCATAAAGACAAACAATAATTTTTTTAGAGAGGAAAAAAAAAGGTCAGCCCAACTGAACAATACATTGAAAAAAGGCTGAAAACATACACAATGTTCTATTGTACCAGTGTTCTACTTATTTAATTTGTTAAATATTTCGCAATTAACTTTTAATCTGGTTCCAGAAGTAGTGGGACAAATATTTGACACCTCTGCTCTAGGCAACCATGACTAAAAATTGCAAAGAAGATGGCAACTTGTATTGGTGGAGGAAGTTTCTTTATTTGAAAGTCTCCTAAAACTGATTAAATTAAGGGTTCAAGTTCTATCATTTAAGATAATTCTGGGGAAGAAATTGGGTTCAAATCCTAGCTCTAAAACTTTTTTTATTACTTGTGTGACTATGGGCAGGTCATCTCTGAGCCCCAATTTCTACAATTATAAAGTTAAGTAGAGAGTTGGACTAGATTTATTTATTAGACTGTCTCCTACGGGATGCCTGTCAATTGGGGAATGGCTAGAAAACTAGTGGTATATGAATGTAATGGAATACCACTGTGATATAAGAAATGATGAGTAGGATGATTTCAGAAAAGCCTGTAAAGACTTCCATGCATTGATGCAAAGTGAAATGAGGAGAACCAGGAGCACACGTATATGGTAACAGTAACATTGTAACATAATCAACTACGATTGACTTAACTCTTCTTAGCAATACAACTATCCAAGACAAATCCAAAAGACCCATAATGGAAAATGCTATCCACATCCAGAGAAAGAACTGAGAGAGTCTATCAAATTGTTTACCATCTTGGAGGGAAGGGAAGGAGAAAATTCGGAACTCAAAATTTTATATAAAAAGAAATGTTAAAAATCGTCCTTACACTTAATTAGAAAAAAGTAAAATACTATTTAAAAAGGAAAAAAAAAGCCGCTTCCTAATTTAGACGCATCTATGTTTCTACTGAGTTTTTCAAATCCCAAAGGTCCCTTTTCGGGGGAATTTCCAGGCGACATCGCCATCTACTGGTTACTATAATTCATGTGTAAATAACTCCGGAGAGTTAGTTTCCAACAAGAATAAATCAAGCCCACCATGCCACGCTCCGGAGGTAAGGGGAATTGTAGGTGTTCCTCGAACATTATAAAACCTCGGCTTCGAAGCTGTAAGATACATGAACGTACAAAGTGGTAAGGGATTAAGGAGTCTGGAGGAGTTGTAGGAGGGGAGAGGGAATCTTAGGACAGGTGCGATCCATTTTATGCATCAGAAAACTTATTGAAAAGTTGCACGTAAACCAAAGTCTTAAAAGTTTGCCTCATATTTTGAGAAAACTTACTATCTTTCCCTCTAAAACCGCTTCCTTCCCAATTTCTCCAATTTCTTCTAAAGGGACCACCATCCTCTTGTCCCCCAGGTTTGCAACTTTGGATTCATCATCCCTACTTCCAGTCAGTCATCTACATCCAGAGGGTTCTTCACATTCCTCCCTTTTATCTTAATGTACGCAGCCCCCATCCGAGTGCAAACCCGTATCACTTCGAACCTGGAATATTTCAGTAACCTCTATCTGCTCTCCTCACTTCGTCTCTCCCCTCTCCAGCGATATTACTGAAGAACAAATCTGACCATCACCTTTCCCTGCTCACAAAGCTGCAACAGCCTTAAAATTGCCTTTAGCATTAAAAACTTCGTTCTTTGGAACTTAAAATTCCTTTAAAGGGCTCAATAACAGCTGGGGGAAGGAGGGAGGGAGGAAGGGAGGAAGAGAGAGAGACAGAGAGACAGAGAGACAGAGACAGAGAGAGACAGAGACAGAGAGAGACAGAGACAGAGAGAGACAGAGAGACAGAGACAGACAGAGACAGAGAGAGAGAGACAGAGAGAGAGACAGAGACAGAGAGACAGAGTCAGAGACAGACAGAGACAGAGAGAAAGAGATAGGGAGACAGACAGGGAGACAGACAGAGATAGAGGGAGACAGAAACAGACAGACAGAGAGACAAAGCGATAGAAAGAGACAGAGAGACAGACAGAGAGAGTTTAGAACTCAAAATTTTAAAAAGGAATGTCAAAAATATTTTTACATATAATTGAATAAAATATTAAATCGTTAAAAGGTCCTTTACAACTTGGCTTCCACTCACCTGTCCAGGTTTATTACATTATTCCGGAGCTTGAATGCTATGTTCTACCCAAACTAGCTTACTTGATATTCCTTATCCCTCACTTTTTATCTTCCATTTTCATCCATTTGCCCAGCTTGTCCCCCATGCCTGGAATACACCCTCTTCTCACCTCCACCTCCTAGTATCCCTTCTTCTACTCCCTACACGAAGCCTTTCCTGACTCCCATCCCACCCCACTGCGTTAGTGATCCCTCTTCTAGTAACCCTCCCAAAAGACTTTGTATTTGCCTTATAAATTCTTTCTTCTATAACCTGACTTGAGCTGGGTTTTTTGTTTTTTGTTTTTTTGGTTATCTTGTTTTGTTTTTCCAACTGCTGCTAGGAGACAGATGATTTTATTCTGTGTTCACCATGCATAATATCTTGATCTTTTCTCAGAAATCTTCATAATGTATAGATGCAAGGTTTCTGCACAGTCTACAGATCTTTGGATTGTCTCATTCCTTATTTCTGAACCATGTTTTCCAATAATGTTTCTTACCACCCACACATATTCACCTTGCATTGAAGTCACCACATATCAAAACTAATGTTGGTTCAATTTGGAGGGTTTCATTGAGCTCTTAGGCAACTAGGTGGTTCAATGGTTAGAACCTGGAGTCAGGAAGATCTGAATCCATATTTGATCTCAGGCCCCAGCTGTGTGACCCTGAGCAGTTCCCTTAAACTCTCCCTGCCCTAGTTTCCTCAACAGTACAATGGGAGCAATAACAGCCCTTACTTCTCAGGGTTGTTGTGAGGCTGAAAGGAGATAATATTTGTAAAACCCTTTGCAAGCCTTGAAGTGTTATAGAAAAGCTAGCTATTAGTAGTGAGACTTTTCTCTCTATTAATCCTCTTTAAAAGATATTGGTGTGTAAACTTCAATTATTCCAAGTTAGTATTTTGCAAATGCTTACCATGAGCACTGAAGTACAAGCTGACAAATGTTCCACAAAAGTGTGTTTCATCCTTTATTCCTGTCTCCAAGGAAAACCTTTAAGAGATAATCTAGGATTGGTCAAGAACAAGCTGTGGACAGTTAATGTGCATTGCTGCCATCTGCAGAATGGTTAAAAAGAAAAGAAAAGAAAAATGAAAAAGAGAACAGAAGACCTGCAGCACATTGAGCAGGTGCCCTGCAAAAGGTTAATGGGAGAACAAGAGTTGCCCAAGATGAAAATGCATAGATGGGCTATGATCTATGCTATGAGTTACATATACCACTGGAGGGACTATCCACATTAATAAATATTAAATTGTACTTTGGTGTTTTGCTGGAAAATGTGATTTTAAAAATTTATTTTGAAAACAGAACATTGGCTTATTTATATTTTGTCTTGAACATTTTACTTTATAAACATAAAAATATTGATACTGCCTGATTTTTATTTTACAATAAGAACCTGTAAAGCTGTAAAAGAAAAATTAGATTCAATAAATATGGGAATTATATAGATTATAAATTGAAATTCTAACATATATCAACTTCAAAGGAAAGGAATTTTAGGGAGGAATCCATCAAATTAAATAGAATTATTTTTTAAAGTATGACTTTCTCCCCTAAATAACACGAGAATAATAGCCTCAGAATGAACTCAAGCATCCCAGATGCATCTACTAGAGGGCCCAAATTGAAGGACTGCAGCTGACAGCATAGACAAAGCCATTCAGATATTAATATTAAATGGATCTAGGGCCCTAGAAAGGGGTTACTGGTGGCCAGAAAGACTATGCTAACTGTGGCCACTTGGTCTCTGGAGAGTTTGCTTCATCCAGAAACATGACAGAAAGTTTTTGGGTCAAAAGGGTAGGAGCATGGCCAACATTTAAACAAATGACTTGGCATCTTGCCAGTCCCTTTTGCTAGCCTTGGAGGATGCTGGTATTTGCCTACTATGTGTGTACAGGGATACAGCTGACCCAGATGAAAAATTGGAGCAGAATAGCTAGAGAAAAAATCTGATAGGCTCTAGTCAAGGCATCAAAATAACTTACCCTTTAGAAGTTGTGCCAGGTAATTTTTGGCTAGACTGAAATCTTAAAACTTCCATGCTCTGTAACTTATTGATTCAATATTTTTACATTTCCTTAATTCTTTTGCCTTCCTTTTTTTCTTCTAGTTTCTTGGCAAAGCCCCTTTAAAACAACTTTAATTAATTTAAACATTAAAAATGTTGATTTTTAAATTAATTTTAATTAGTCTCCACTGAACTAAAAAAGATCTATGACTTCAGCAAGGCAAAGGGAAGAGGAATCTGAGTACCTCAGAAATGAGTTGTCCTATCTCCTCGATACATCTCAGTTTCTTCATCTGTAAAATAAAGGAGTTGGATTAGATGGGATTTCTTCCCACTTTCTGAGGATTCTTAAAGGCCCATATCCATGGTTTTATGTACCTGGAATTACCTACTTGCGTGAAGGAAGTCCAGTCCATTCATTCCAGACTCTTAGTGGAAGAGCCAAGTGGTTAGCTGGTCAACCAGTAAGCATTTATTTAACAATTACTATTGTTTGCACATTTAAAATTGTTTTTCATCATGAGCTTAATCAACAAACATTTTTAGTACAAAGAGAACTGAAAAAGAGGGTTATCTAAGAACCTGTGAACTTTTGTTACATACAGTTGGTAGGCCATTAAAGTGTACTTTAAATTTAGTGAAGTAGTAACAAAATTGTTCCATTTATTTCCTTCTTTTTTGTTTTCCATATTTAAAAAAAATTATTTATGGCTCTCTTATTCCCTCTCATTTCCTCCCCCCTTCCCCTCCATTGTAAAAAACCCTTTCTTGCCTCTTTTATGTGAGATGATTTACTACATTCTACTTCTCCCTTTCTCTTTCTCCCAGTACATTCTTATCAACATTTAATTTTATTTTTTAGGTATCCTCTCTTCATATTCAGCTCACTCTGTACCCTCTGTCTATATAAACATACATACATATTCACTCACATATATGTATGTAGATTCATATACATATACATATAATATACACATACATACATACATTCACATACATCTACACACACATACACACATATAAAATTCCCTCTAATTACCCTAATATTGAGAAAGGTCTCAGAAGTCACAAATATATTTCCATATAGGAACTTTCAACTTTAATGAGTCCCTTATGGCTTCTCTTTCCTGTTTGCCTTTTCATGTTTCTCTTGATTCTTATATTTGAAAGTCAAATTTTCTATTCAGCTCTGGTCTTTTCAACAAGAATGCTTGGAAGTCCTCTATTTCATTGAAATTCCATTTTTTCCCTGAAGCATTATACTCAATCTTGATGGGTAGGTGATTCTTGGTTTTAGTCCTACCTCCTTTCACTTCTTGAATATCATGTTCTAAGCCCTTCGATCATTTAGTGTAGAAGCTGCTAAATTCTGTGTTATCCTGATTGTATTTCCACAATATTTGAATTGTTTCTTTCTGACTGCTTGTAATATTTTCTCCTTGATCTGGGAACTCTGGAATTTGGCCACAATACTCCTAGAAGTTTTCCTTTTGGGGTCTCTTTCAGGAGGTGATTGGTAGATTCTTTTCATTTCTATTTTACCCTCTGGTTCTAGAATATCAGGGCAGTTTTCCTTGATAATTTCTTGAAAGATGATGTCTAGGCTCTTTTTTGATCATGGTTTTCCGGTAGACCAATAATTTTTAAATTATCTCTCCCGGAACTATTTTCCTGGTCAATTGTTTTTCCAATGAGATATTTCACATTGTCTCCTATTTTTTTCATTCTTTTGGCTTTATTTTATAATTTCTTGGTTTCTAATAATATCATTAGCTTCCATTTGGTCCATTCCAATTTTTAAAGTATTATTTTCTTCAAATAAGCTTTTGAACCTCCTTTTCTATTTGGCCAATTCTGTTTTGTAAGGTATTCTTTTCCTCATTGGCTTTTTGGATCTCTTTTGCCAGTTGGTTTAGTCTATTTTTAAAGGTGTTATTTTCTTCAAGATTTTTTGGAGTCGCCTTTAGCAAGCTGTTGACTCCTTTTTCATGATTTTCTTGCATTGCTCTCATTTCTCTTCCCATTTTTTCCTCTACTTCTCTTACTTGATTTTCAAAATCCTTTCTGAGTTCTTCCACAGCCTGATACCATCACATATTTTTCTTGGAGGTTTTGGATATAGGAACCTTGTTGTCTTCATGCAGTTGTGTGCTTTGATCTTCCTCATCCAAAAGGGTGGAATCTATTTCCCTCTGTAATTTTGTGGCTTCTGGAGCTCTAGAAGTTGTTTAGAATGATTTTTACGGGTATTTTGCAGGTATTTGGAGGGGTTTGGGGGAAGAGTTCAAACAGGTTCTTGCTTCTATTCCATTTCTGCCAATCTAATGTATGTAAAGGAATAGAGATGATTATAAAAACAATTTGAGAGTTACTTCAAGTTCTCTAATTATTAATGATTTGGTACATTTTATATGGCTTTTAGTTTGGATTTCTTCCTGTGAAAATTTGTTCATATCCTTTGACCATCTATGTATTAGGAAATGGTTCATGTTCTTATAAATTTTAATTAATTTTTTCCATAGTTTTGATATGAGAATCCCATCAGACAAAGTTGTTGAAAATTTTCCCCCAAACTAACCATTTCCCTCTGAATTTTTACTACATTGATATTTGGGCAAAATCTTTTAATTTTCTTTAGTCAAAAGTGTCCATTTTAAAATTAATCCTTGGTACTCTTTTTTAAAAAATGTCTCAATAATTTCAGTAGGTCAGAAGATGGCTTAGTAAATTGGGGAGCTAAGTGGACTCTAAACCCTAGAAAGAACATAGGGACATAGCTAGAAATAATTTCTTCTTCTTCTTCTCATCCTCCTCCTTCTTCTTCTCCTTTTCCTTCTGTTTCTTCTCCTCCTCCTCCTCCTTCTTTTTCATCTTCTTCTTTCTTCTTCTTTTTTCTTCTCCTTTTTCTCCTTCTCCTTCTTTTTCTCCTCCTCCTCTTCCTACTTCTCCTTCTTCTCCTCCTTTTCCTTTTTCTCCTTTTCGTCCTCCTCCTCCTTCTTTTTCTTCTCTACCACTATCATTTCACTTGTAATCAAAAGCAAAACAAAACAAAACACCCCTTTAACAAAGCAAAACAAATCTACATAAAGATCATAACCAAAAATGTATCTCTTTCCATACTTTGAGTCTGTCACCTGCCAGGAGGAAGGTAACATGCTTCATCATAGGTACTCGGGAGACATGGTTGATCATCACTTTGATCAGAATTCTTAAATCTTTAAAATACTTTTATTTGCTATGTTGTGTCATTGTACAAATTGTTCCCTTGGTTCTGCTTATATTACTCTGCATTAATTCAAACTTCTTCCCAGAATTCCATGAAATCATGTTTTCCATAATTTCTTATAATGCAATGATATGTCATTATATTAAAAAATCACAGTTTGGTCAGCCGTTCCTTGATTGATGGACACTCCACTTAACTTCCACAGATTTTCTTTTTTTCCTTTTAATTCCCCATTCAGGATCAGGAAGTTGGTTTTGCTTTTGACAAGTATTATTCTCCCTCTTGATTGCCTTCTTCCTCTCCCCACTAGTTTTCCTGCTGAACTTGATGTATTTCTACACTAAATTCTCTGAATATATGTGTATTCAACCTTCCTTTGTCTGATTCACCAGATACAACTTAATGTCTTCTCCTCCATTATATGATTGCCCAATTATGAAGATAGTTGTTACAAATATTTTTAACATCTTTTCCTTTTCTTTCTGATCTCTTTGGAATTTATATTTAGTAATAGTATCTGTGGTTAAAGGTGTATATGCAGTTTAGCGACTATTTTTTGATATAACTTTGAATTTTTTTCAAAACCCCTGGACCATTTCATAGATTCATCAACAATAAACTAGTGTATTTATCCTCCCACATCCCTTATGACAATGATCATTTTCCTCTTTTGTCACCTTTACTAGTCTAATAGATATGAGGCAGATCCTCAGGGTTGTTTTAATTTACGTTTCTTTTATATTAGTAAATTTGGGGCATTTCCCCTAAGCTAGTTGATAGTTTTAACTTTTTTTAATATAAGTTTTTATTGATGTCTTCTGTTCGTTTTTTTGTTTTTTTTAACATCATGATAGTTTCTCTCAATATTTCTTACTCTCTCCCTCCCAAAAAGTCATCTGGAGCATGTAACAAATGTTATTTTTTCAGAATTAAAAAAAGAAAAAGGAGAAAAAATCAGCATAACTGAAGAATAATTGAAAGTATGTGCAATGTGTAATTTTGACTGCCCTTCTATTACTGCAAAGGCTTGGGGGGGTGTCTTCTCATATCTGTTCTTTCAAGTCATGATTGTTTATAATTTTTCAGTATTCATTTTTGATTGTTTATGGTGGAGGGAAGAGAAAGGTTTGTTTTTTTAAATTCACACTTTTACAGATATTACGTATAACATTTTCTTGTCTGAGCTTACTTTGTTTTAGTTTGTATAAATCTTTTTATATTTCTTAGAATTAATTCATCATTTCATATAGCATAGTAATATTCAGTTGCGTTCATGCACCACAATTTGTTTAGCCATTCTCCAACTGATGAGTATCTATTTTGTTTCCAGTTCTTAGATATCACTTTCATTTCTTTTAAAAACTTACTGTTTAATCAGTCCCTTATTGGGAAATGACCTTTTTCCTTATATATTTGTACCAGTTCCCCATACGTTTTGACAAACAGATCTTTATCTGAGAAATTTTTTGACAAGACTTCCCTCCAATTAATGCTTTCTCTTTTAATTATAATTGCATTGCTTTTATTTGTGCAGAAGCATTTCTGCTTAAAAATTGTACATTCTATGTTTTATGATAAATCTATCTTTTGTTTAGTTAAGTATTCTCCACCTAGCCATGGTTGTAAGGAAGCACCATTGTTCAGGCTCATACAGCAGTGGGACCGATCACCAACTTGAAGATTATATCTGGTTGCTAACTCCAGTGTGCTCAGCCAGCCCACATACTTATGATATCATGACTATCCATTTGGTAATATGCCAACTAAGGATATATTAGATAGGGAAATAAAGCTGTGTATGAAAAGAGAAAGTAGATAGGTAAGTTTTGATAGGGAGTATATTGAAATCCTGAACCCTACCAGTAGGGTGTTAGCCTGCTGGGATGACTGAATGCATCAGATGGGTGACTGAAAAGGACAGGGTGGGTGGGACAAATATCTAAGTAGGAGATGAGCACAGAATGGCGTGAAGTCAAACATGAACATTTTTGAGGTAGCATGGGACCTGGAAACAGGAAAAATTCAAATCCTTACCATGACATTTACTAACTATATTCAATTCAATTTAATTCAATTCAAATTTGTTGTTGCTGTTGTTATTTAATCATTTTCAGTTACATACCACTCTTTGTGACCCCATTTGGGGTTTTCTTGGCAGAGATACTGTCGTGGTTTGCCATTTTCTTCTCCAGTTCATTTTACAGATGAGGAAACTGAGGCAAACAGGAATAAGTGACTTGCCCAGGGTCACACAGCAAGGAAGAGTCAGAGGCTGGATTTGAACTTAGGTCTTCATGACTTCAGGGGCTGTGTTCTATCTACTGTGCAACCTAGCTGCCCAAACATTTATTTACTAAGCACATACTTTGGGTCAGGTATTGCCCTAAATGCTAGGGATACAAATAAGAAAAACATAGTTCCTGCCCTCTAGAAGCTTATAATCTACGGAAGGAGACAATACACAAAAGGAAACTGAAAAGCTGCGGGGGGAGGGGAAGAGGGAGACAGCATCTTATTCTGTAAAGATGAAATCAGGCAGAGTTGCAGATGTAAAGTATAGTGAGTTGAAAGTCCAGTTTCTGCGCTCTATAAAGGAAGTCTTTGGGAGGATTTTGGTGCTTTACCCTCTAGCCCTCCAAGCAGAAGGGAGAGGAGGATGTGGGAGGTGGTATCCAGGCTTGACAGCAACATGCTGATGAATTTATCCTGGGAGGGGTATCTTGTTTCATGGGATTAAGCCAGGTAGATTTTTAGAAGGTACCATAGAGATAAATGGTGAAACTGAGGCTCAGAGAGTTTAAGTGACTTGCTCTAGCATTTAGTACTTACATTTAGTAAGTATCAGGGATGGGATTTGAACCTAGGTCTTCTGACTCAAAATATCTGTAATGCATTTACTTATGTAACACATGTCATCCTGGCCCCCACTGTTTGAAAGCCATTTCACCCTTCTCCCAGGGTTTTCTGATACTTTTAAGAGGGTTTGGGGAGAGAGTGAGCCTAGGTTCTCTGGACATAACTCCAAACACTATGGTGTTTCCCCAAGCATAATGAGGTTAGATCCTCTATACCCCAATTTCATCTAGTCAAATAGTCAGACTAGCTTTTACACAGAAATTTACTTCAGAAGGTATAATCATAAATATAAACTCACTCCCCTACCAAGTGGGGGTGGGGCTGTTAATTATTCCCTTTCCCCATCTCAGTCTTTGGGAAAGGGAAGGAGATTAGGCTCATAGTTTATCTTAGTTCCTATAGGGTTCTATAGGGTTCTAAAATTCCCTCTCTCAAGGTTAGAATTGATTTCTCATATTGGTTTCTCGAGGCTTCCATGCTGGGCTGTCTGGCTGCACCAGGATGCCTATAATCCTGGCTCCCAGGTCACCCTGGTTCAAACTCCTAGGTCCAGTCAGGTGCGGACCTATAACTGAGGACGAACAACACAGAGCAGAAACAAACACCTCCAGACCCCTTTCTTAGGCCAGGATTAGAAGTGGGAGCAGGGGAAAGAAAGTCAAAATCTTTGCCCTTTCACTGGTTTAGTTCAAGGTGACCTCTGGACAGTTGGTGGCGACTTCTGGACACAGTAAAAAGCAAGCAAACAAACAAACAATAAAAGAAAAAAACATGCAAGAGAAAGAGGGTTAAAGAAAAGAATCTGAGAAAGAGTGATGGGCTCTATCTGGCCAGTTTCAAAGATTCAGGCAGCCAATCAAGGAGTCTACTCCCACCCACGTGGTAGAGGAGACAGTCTTCCATGTGGCCCAAACTGGACATGCTCAGCCCAGTCCAGGTTACACATAACTTTTTTTGAGCTCCAGTTTATTCATGTATTAGAGTGGAGAGAGGTGGATACTGCTTATACTCCCTTCCTCCTACATTGTTTTGAGGGAAGTACTTTGTTGACCTTAAAGTTCTCCAAAAGCTTGAGTTACCATTGTCATTACTTCACTTTTTTGTGTAGAGCTGACTTGTCCCCTTCTGCTGCTTCTGTATATGTCCATTAGGAAGCAACCAAGGGAAACAAGAGACAGTCATCTCTTTTGATGATGGATCCCAAGAAAGAGTTCCTTGGGTTTATCTCTGAATAATATTGGTTTTGTGTGTAGGCAGAGGCAGTTTAATGAATAGCTTGGATGGATACTTTAAGGAAGCATTAGGAGTCTTACAAATTCCCTGTTTTAAGTCAACAAGAACTTTTTAAGTACCTATTAGATGCCAAACATCTTAGCACAGTGCCTGGCACATAGTAGGTACTTAATGTAAGTTTAGTGAATTGACTTGAATTCAACAGGTACTTAATAAGCAGCTGTCTGACTGCACCATCCTGTCTATGATTCTAGCTCCCATGGTGCCATGGCTCAGACTCCTGGGTCTGGTAGTACTCATCTCTGGCACCTGAACAAACAACACAGAACAGAGACAAACACACCCAGAAGAAATGAACCTGGGAGTGTAGAAAAAATAAGTAGCATGAGAATTGGTTTCTGCCTAGGAAATAAATAATTTAACTGGAAGAAACTAACATCATCATTGTCATTTTCATCCTCATAGTTCAGATCTGTATAGCTCTTGATATTATACTGTTTGAGATGTTTATATTATACTGTTCTGAGATGTAGGTGCTATTATTACTTCTAATTTACAGTGGAGATAAATTGAGACTCATAGAGATTAATTAACTTATCCAAGGTCACACATCTAGAAATTCTGAGGTAGGATTTGAATCTAGGTCTTTGAAACTCTTTGTTTAGCACTCTACCCACTATACTGTACTGTACTGCCTAATGGGACCTAGGTGGCTAAATGGATAGAGTGGGAGGTCTGGCTTATCTTTCTGAGTTCAAATCTGGTTTCAGACAACTTTCTAGCTTTGTGACCCTGGGCAAGTCACTTAACGCTGTTTGTCTGTTTCCTCTTCTATAAAATGAACTAGAGAAATAAATGACAAACCACTCCAGGATCTTTACCAAGAAAGCCCCAAATGGGGATCACAAAGAGTTGGATGTGAGTGAAACAACAAAATGACAATATGGAATGTTAGAACTAGAAGGGCCCTTAGAGATCACCTGATTCAATGCCCCCATTTTACAGGTGAGGAAACAGACTCAGAGAGATGAGTGACTTGTCCAAATATACAGAGCTAGTACTAAAGCTGGTATGCTGATTCTTTTTCTGATATTCTTTCCATTGTATTACACAACCTCTCAGCCAGAGAGATTTTGGCCACCTCTCACAGGACCCTCTATTTCCAGTCTCAGTTGTTAGTTTGTTGTTATTGTGGCGGTTTGTCATTCTCAAAGAGGAACACGGCATCAAGGAGATGATGCCATGACATACAGTTGAATTGGATTTAAGTGGGGGAACTGTGCAAAGCCACCAACCTCACTTTCTCCTCCATAGCCATCTGGGTCCAGTGGCCAGATATTCACCAGGATGACTGGAGATAGCCCTGAATGTAGTGGAAAACATGGGCTTTTTGGCACTGGCTGTCCAAATAATAATGTCTTCTCTTTTTTCTTACCGCCATCTCTTGGCAACTCTGTCTTCCTTCAAGACTTCACTCAGAAGATGCCTTCTCTAAGAGACTTACCCAGTTTCCCCAGCTATGTGAGCCTTCTTTTCTAAAATTACCTTCTTTTTATTCTTTATGAATTTTGCATGTATTATGTGTGTGTGTGTGTGTGTGTGTGTGTGTGTGTGTGATGTCTCTCCCATTAAAATGTAAGCTTCTTGAAGACAGGACTTTTTTTCTTTTTATGTATATCTCTAGTACTTAGCTCAAAGCACCTGGCATTTAGTAAGTGCTAAAGAAATGATTCCTGACACTGGTGAGACAATAATGCAATGCAGTTATGTGGGAATGAGGTGGTTAGGGAACCCATAGAGGGAAAACCTCTGCAGATGAAATAAATTATATGATTCTCTTGCAAGCTGGATCCCTCTCTGAGTTCCAAGGTATGAGTAAATTAACTCCTCCTTTTTACAAAGCTGATTTTGAAGGGCTGGCTAGCTCTCTATGGTCTTCTGCATAAGTTCCTGAAAGAAAAAACTGGGGTGGGGGAGGTGCCTCACAGTTCCCTTTTATCACCACAATCATCAAAGTATTTAGGGCTCTGTTTTTTCTTTTCAGCCTGAGGAAATTAGCCTTTCCTATACATCAGAGGTTCTTAGCCTTTTTTTGGTATCATGGTCCTCTTTAGCAGTCTGATGAAGCTGATGAACCCTTTCTCAGAATAATGTTTTTAAATGCACAAAATAAAATGCATAGAACTACAGAGGAAGCCAGTTATATTGAAATACAGTGATCATTAAAAAAGGAAAAAGCTCATGGTCCGCAGATTAGGAACTACTTACTGCCTTAGATTCCCTACCTTGCTCTATGATAAATTATATATATATATATATATATATATACATATATATATGTATATATATATACATATATATATATTTCAACATATTCTAAGTCAATAATTTAAACTCTGATGTAGAGTAGAATATTCTAGTGGATTTTGAGTGAATCTCAAAATAGATGTAATTTTCAATCCATCCATACCCATCCATCCTTTGTGACTCCCATAGGATCATTCTCCCCATTTCCTACCAGCTACTTTACTTTTGTACTTCTATATCACGTCCTCCCTGGGTATCTTCTCCACCCTACCTCCTCCACTTCCTTTTGTGTGTTCCCTTCATCCATTAGATCATAACTGAGGGCAGAGACTCCTTAAGAGCAGATACTTTCTTTTTCTTCCTTCCTTCCTTCCTTCCTTCCTTCCTTCCTTCTTTCTTTCTTTCTTTCTTTTTTCTTCTTTGTCCTCTGTTCTTTCCTTCTTTCTCTCTCTTTTTTGTATTTATATCTACAGCATTTAGCAAAACACCTGACATTTAATAAATGATTTTTGACTATGAACTGTTGGCTATGGCCTCCCATAAGGCCCAACCATCATGCTGGTCATCCTTGTTGATTTCTCTTGACCTATGGTGGAGCACATAAACCTATGGTTGATTTCTCTTGACCTTAATGGAGCACACAAACTGTCTAGCAGACATCTCTCTCACCATAGGAACAATCCATCTTTTTTGATCATACATTTATATTGATACTCTTTACCTTGCATCTCCTTTGTCATTCCTCTTTTGGAATTTTTGGTCACTTGTTCATGCTCTTTGTGAACCTCTCCCTTGCCTTTGGATAGTGTTTGATTTCAGTTCTTTGCAGCCTGTAGTATTCCATGATTCAGACAAAATAGGTACTAATTTTTTATTCTTTTTTGTCTTCTTGCTTTGTCTTCTTCTGAAGTTTTCTTTTTAATTTTGGCAATATGAATTTCTTTTCTTTTTCTTTTTTATAAAATTAGTTAACAGTTTTGTCTCTTTCAATAAATTAATTAACACATAAGCATTTATCAAGTGCCTCCAGTCCATATATTAGGTGCTAGAGATATAAATACAAATAATGAAATAATCTGTATTCTCAAGGAGTTTCAATTCTAATGGGAGAGACAACAACAAAAACAAGAAAAATACACACACACGTGTGCTCTCTGTTTAGTCTTTACGGTACACAAATATATGAATATACATATGTATATATGTAAATATATGTGTGTATATTTTTTTTTCTAGAGATACTAGGGAGCTGCAGTTGTTATTGGGCAGAATTTCCTTCTCAGGAATTCCCTATAGCAGTGGTTCCCTGGGCATATCCAAGATCCTATGCAGAGGTCCTTGAAGTCAAAACTATTTTCACAACAATACTAAAATTTCCAAAACAATAAATATCAATAAGATAAAATTCATATAAACAAAAACTGTTTGGGGAGAAGTCCTCAACAATTTAAGAATGTAAAGTAGTCCTGAATTTAAAAAAAAAAGAGAGAGAGAGAGAGAGAGAACTCTTGCTCTGTACCAACAAAAGCTCAGGTCCAGTCCAAAAATTCTTGCTTCAGAATTCATTAGTAAATAGTTACTCTATGGGCCTGGCACAAAGTAGTGCTTAATATATTCTTGTTGATTGATAATCATCTGTACTTCTTGTTCTCTGACATTTCTTCTTTGTTTAGTTTTAAGAACCATATTCTCAAACAAATGTGGTAGGGAGTCTTCACTCCTTATTTGATAAACTTCATTTTAAATTATGCTAAGACCTAGAATTTTCTCTTTAGAAGTTTTTTAGAGTCTGCTTAATTTTTCTTTCTGATTCTGAGTTGTTTAGTTTCTACATTTCTTGTCATGAATTTAAGAATTTAAATTTTTGTAGACATTCATGCATATAATTCATCTTCATTTTTATTGACATAATTAGGTATACTAGTTTCTATTTTTTAATATTTCCTCATCATTCCCTGTGAATGATAAGTGATCCTCTACAATTCAAATCTGTTTCCTTTTTAATATATAAATTGTCTCCTCCTTGTTAATTATATAAGTCTCTTTTATCTTGAAACCCTGAAACTTGGCAAATATATTTATTGACTAAACTTAGAGATTTTCTCTAACAAAATCTTCTGGAATCATTTTCTCAACATTTCACTCTCTGTTGCCAACTCTTCTGCACAACTTTCTTGCATGATTTTTCTGAACATGGCATATCTAGTCTTTGGCTCATTATCTTTTTTCTACTATGCCAGTGATTTAGATCCCATCGTGAAGATCTGCCCCAGCATCAATTATCTGAGATTATAAATGATGCAAATGTTTTTTCACTTTGCTGTATTTTGATGGCACTTGGATAGCTATACTTCTGTTCTTACATTTTCGTGTTTCATTCCTTCCATTATTTTCTCCCCAAAGAGTAGCAATATTTTCTACCAATTGTTCTAACCTGTTGATCTTTATGTACTTCTGTTTTCTTTTTTAGAGAACTTTTTCATTTGACTCTCGAGTCTGAAAACTGCTTGTTCATATTCTTTTACCATTTATCAATTGCAGAATGACTTATATTTTTATAAATTTGATTAATTCTCTGTATATTGAGAATGAAGATTTTTTCAAAGAAACTTGCTCTAAAATTTTTTAATAGTCTATAGTTTCTTTTAGAAAAGTGTAGTTTTTCCATTTGTTTCTTTTAAGTAGGTCTATTTTTGATTTTGTTTCCCTCATGATTGCTACTTCTGCCTCTTTTTTTTTATTGTAGTTGAAGTGTAATAGATTCTGCTCCAGCCCCTTATTTTGACTCTGTGTGTATCTTTCTGTTTCAAGTGTGTCTCTTGCAAACAATCTATTGTTAGATTCTGATTTTTAATCTAGTCTTCTATCCACTTTGATTTTATGAAAGAGTTCATTCCATTCACATGCATAGTTAGAGTTACTGAGTATTTCTCTTCATCCTATTTTCCTCTGTTTATCCTTCTCTTTCTCTTTTTTTGTCTTGTCCCTCCTCAAAAGTGTGTTTTGCTTCTGACTACTGCTTCCCTTAATCACCTTCCTTTTTATAAAATCACTTCTTCCCTTTATTTTATCTCCTTCCTTTCCTGCTTCTCTGTTGGGTAAGATAGATTTTTATATCCAACATCCTGGCCATGCTACTTTCTGGTTGTCGAGCTATCATAATCTTGCCCAATCAAGATGGATAGTTAGATATTTTGGTCTTGTCTTGGGCTAAATGAATGATGTGATTGTGGTTGAGAACAAGGACACATCTGTTCAAATATGTGAATTGGATCGGGGGGAGTGGTTAGCTAGGGGCAGAGGCTGTATTGAGTCTAGGGCCCTGAGGTGTGGTTGAAGTCAAATTGCATGGTTAAATCAGGACATGTCTGTTGTTCAGTGGGGCCCATAAGGAAGTTAGAATATTGGGGTTAGGGAAAGCTTTATTAGAATTCTATCACCTTCCTTTCTTGCTACATTTTTATTTGAGACCATCCTGACACAACTGACTAGCCACGTCCTCTGTCTACGTGGACTCCTTCTAATGAATATTGATAAAGTTCTTAGGAGTTACATGTATCATCTTCCCATATAGGAATGTAAACAGTTTAATCTTATTGAGTCCCTTATGGTTTCTCTTTCTTGTTTACCTTTTTATGCTTCTCTTGTATCTTGTGTTTGAATATCAATTTAAAAAAAATTAAGCTCTGGTCTTTTAATCAGGAATGCTTGAAAGTTTTCCATTTCATTATTGTCCATTTCCCCCTTGAAGGATTATATCTAGTTTTGCTGAGTAGGTTATCTTGGTTGTAAACTTAGCTCCTTTTCCTTCTGGAATATTATATTCCATGTGGAATAGCTCCACTCCTTTAACATGGAAGCTGCCAAATCTTGTGTGATCCTGACTATGGTTTCACAATATTTGAACTATTCCCCTCTGGCTGTTTGTAGAGTTTACTCCTTGACTTGGGAGCTCTGGAATTTAATTGTAATATCCTTGGGAGTTTTCATTTTGGAATCTCTTTCAGGAAGTGATCAGTGGATTCTTTTATTTCTATTTTACTTTCTGGATCTAAGATAATGGGGACGTTTTCCTTGATAATTTCTTGAAAGATGATGTCAAGGTTCTTTTTTTCATCATGACCTTCCTGTAGTTCAATAATTCTTGAATTGTTTCTCCTTGATCGGTTGTTTGTTCAATGGAATATTTCATATTTTCTTCTATTTTTCATTCCATTGTCTTTCTTTTATTATTTCTTGATGTCTCATGGAGTCATTAGGTTCCTCTTGCCCAATTCTAATTTTTAAATAATCATTTTCTTCAATGAGCTTTTATACCTCTTTTTCCCATTTAGCCAGTATTACTTTTTAAGAAATTCTTTTCTTCAGTGAATTTTTGTGTCTCTTTTACTATTTGACTACTTCTGTTTTTTAAAGTGTTATTTTATGAGTATGTTTGTGCCTCTTTTGTCAACTTCTTTTTTCAAAATTTTCTTCCATCACTCTCATTTCTTTCCCCAAATTTCCCTCTACCATTCTTAACACTTTCTTGAATTCTTCCAAGAATTCTTGTCTGTATTTTTTCTCTGAGACTTTGCTTCTAGCTCTTTTCATATTGTTATCTTCTTCTGAGTTTGTGTCTTGGTTTTCTCTGCATTGTAGAAGCTTTTTATGGTCAAGTTTCTTTTTTTATTATTGTTTGTTCTTTTTTTCTAGTTTATTTCTTGACTTTGAACTTTATTAAAATGAGGCTCTGCAATTTGGAACTATGTCCAAAGGGTTACAAAACTATGTATACATAGCCTTTGATCCAGTAATACCACTACTGAGTCTCTATCTCAAAGACATTCAAAAAGGGAGAAAGAATGTATTTGTAAAAAAAAATATTTATTGTGCTATAAGAAATGACAAGTAGGATGATTTCAGAAAAACTTGGAAAGACTTACATGAACTGATGCATAGTGAAATGAACAGAACTAGGACAATGTATACAGTACCATCAATATTGTATAATGAAGAATTGTGACTGACTCAGCCATTCTCCACAATGATCCAAGACAAACCCAAAGGACTAAAGATGGAGCATATTATCCACCTACAGAGAAAGAATTGATAGTGTTTGAATATAGACGGAAGTATGCTACTTTTCACTTTCTTTCATTCTTTTTCTTTTATTCTAATCTTCTTATAAAAATGACTATTAGGAAAATGTTTCACATAATTGTATTGTATTATCTGTATCTGATTGCTTACTGTCTTGGGGTGGGGAGTGGGAAGGGATATAATTTGGACCTCAAAACTTTTTTTAAAATGCTAAAAATTGTTTTAACATGTAATTGGGGCGGGGGAATAAAACACATATTAAAAAATAAAGTTAGGCTCTTCTCATCTAGGGGTGGGGAGATAGCATCCCAAGCTTTAAGCTTTCTCAAACTACTGTTTTCATGGTACGTCCTGGGGGTCGGCAAGTTTTCAGTGCCTCTAAGGTAGTGTTATCCTGGGAGATGTTTGCTCATTACTGTCTTAAGTCTACACTCTGGTCTTTATCCAGAAAGGACCCCTGCTCTTCTGTAGCCACAAATGCTAGAGTTCCTCTCTGCCCTTGAACTGTGACCAGGGCCCCTGCTCCCTTGTGATGGACCACAGGAGATCCTCTCTGTCCTGGACCTGTACCAAGGAACTGTGATCCAGAATTTCATATGGACAATAGAGGTGCAAATGGCTCCTAGTTCTGCTCTGTATCAGTTCAGGATCCCCTATAATCTCTTTCTGACCAGGTGTCCCACTTCCTTACTATATCTAGGCTATGAGCTCCTACAGCAGTCACTTCCAAGGTCACAGCTGCTGTTGCTTCCTGTGCACTCTGAGTTGCCTCCACCACCACAGCATCACAGACCTCTCCTGCCAGCTCCCTAGATTGTATTAGGGTAAGAGAATGTCTCAGCTTAACCTCTTATTGGCTCTGACTTGAGGCATTATTTTAAAGTTATTTGGAGGGGAATGTTGGGAGAATTCACTGCCTCTACAACCTCATTCTCTTTTGTTATCTTTAGAGATGTTATTTTTCCTGTTTGGATGTGGGACTTTATTGGTGCAGGATATTCTATGTAAGGTAACTCCCTCTACTAATGAAGATTGCTAAATATTCTACAACTAACAGCCTCAGGGAATTAACTAACACAAAGAGAGGTTAAATGACTCACCCACTATCATACAACTAGTTTGTATCAGGATATGGACTTGATTCCTGATCTTCCTGATTGCAGAGCTGCTCTGTTCACTGCACTGCTTGCTACTCACTGACTCTGTATTTTCCTTTAATTATCTTACTGAGTTCCTAAGTCATTCTGAAATTCCTTATACTTGTTCTATTATCTTTTCAGTTGTTATCATATGAGCCCCCCTTATAAATTTCTCCTCACTTTCTTTTATATAATAGTCTTTATGCATTGGTTGAGAGTATCTTTTCTTATTCATTCCTTTTGTTTTCTACTGGTATATCCAGGAGGTTTTCCATGTAACAATTTCTTTCTCTCCTTCCCTCAATGTCTTGTTGTCTCTGTGGCTTATTAGGGGCCTTTACTATTGTTCTGAAGTTATGAAACAGAGCTGGGCTTAGAACACAAGCATTCATTGAATGATCTTGCCCAGAAACCTTCCGCCTGTCATTTTATAGATGAGGAAAGGGAAACTCAGAGCCTTGAAGCTGTTTGCCCAGGGTCATAAAGTAACTAAGTGATAGCATTAAGGAACAGCTGGATGGTGCAATGGGTAGAATACCAGCTCTGAAGTCAGGAAGACCTGGCTTCAAGTCAAGCCTCTGATGCTTGGCACCTATCCTGGTGACCCTGGGCAAGTCACAACCTCAGTTGCTTTATAAAAACCAAAAGTGGTAGAAGTATAGTTATAATTTTCTCTTTCAACTTCTAATCCAGTGCCCTTTCTACTACCCCAAATGCCTCTTTACTTTTTATTGCTTTCTCTATCTCCTACATATTTATAATTCTATTACCGTAGTAAAAATCTTTTTTATTCCACGTGAAAAAGTTAAATATGAAATAGGCATACCTGCAGGAAATGGTAATACATTGACTGAAACTTGTTCCTGAGAAAGAATTAGGATAATGCCTTTGGGGAGGGGGCTTGATAAGAAGATCATGAGGACACTGGGCCAGGGAAAGGGAGTATGGTAGCAGAGGGAATGAAAGATATACAGAAAAAGGACAAATTTCACCATCTTGCCTGGGACCAGCTTGATCAATATTATTTTCTAATGTGTTCTAACTATTGATATTAGCCTCCATGTAGTGTCTCTCTCCATACTGTTACACAGAATATTCTGACTATGGTCATTGTATTAATGAGCTGTTTGTAACTTATATAAGGGCATTACATAAAAGAAATTATGGAAATGTCAACTCTTTTTTCTTTAAAGAAATTGGCCTCATTCCTATATTGTACCCTGCATTTTTTGTGATTGGTGATTTTGGTTTTCTGAAAATAACTTTTTTTAGAGAGCTACTTCCTGGAATTATAATTAAGAGAGGCACACTGAAAAAAGTTTGTTAAATCAAGTGAGTCACATAAAATGAATTCGTTAGCACTTACTGAGTGCCGGGCACCATGCTAAGTGCCAGGGATACAAAGAAAGACAAAAACATGGGCCCTATACTCACGGAACACACAAAGGGAGATAACATATAAAAATAACTAGGCATATACATATACATGCATATTAAATCAATATATAATACACATATTCTAGATGTGTGATATATGCAGAATAGAAAAAAAATTTTCTGAAAGGGGAACAATTGGCAATTGTTTGACAGTGAAATCTTTGGACATACTGCAAGTCTTTAAAATTTTATGCTGATTGAGACCTCTCTACATGCACACATTTACTCCTTCACATGCATATTGAACCACATTCCCTCTTGGAATTGAAAGATATGATTAATTGCAATCATTCCCCTTATGCTACGATGGCTAACTATTCTCTTATTAGTGGAGAGGAGAGGAGTTGAGGATTAACACTGCTTCTCAAAATAACAGTCCATTGTTTAAATTGTTATTTAAGTTGGTTCAGTCCATTCCCATTCTTCTGTGACTCTGTTGGAGGTTTTCTTGCAAAGATACTGGAGTGGTCTGCCACTTCTTTCTCCAGCTTATTTTACGGATGAGGAACTGATACAAACAGTGACTTGCTCAGGGTCATGCAACTAGTAGGTGTCTGACATCAGATTTGAACTCAGGAAAATGAGTCTTCTTAACTCCAGGTTGTGGCATTCTATTCATTGCACCACCTAGCTACTCACTGCTAAAATTACATATCTTAGTTTGTATATGAGTATGTAACAACCCTTTACAACTCTTGACAAGGAATGTGATCAAATAGTGAAGGTAACATTGTAATTGTTTTCATTCCTTTCATATTACTTGACTACAGACACTTCACAGAGTTTCTCTCAGTGGGTAGATAATGTTGAGCTACTTAGAGGAAGCTAGGTAGCCTAGTGGATAGAATATTGGCCCTAGAGCTAGGAAGATTCGAGTTCAAATCCTGTCTCACATAGTAGTTGTGTGACCCTGGGCAAGTCTCTTAATTTCTTTTGGTCTCTGTTTCCTCACCTGTAAAGTTGAGATAATAGTTCCCACCTCCTAGGGTTGTTATGAGAATCAAATGAGATAATACATATAAAGTGCTTTGTAAGCCTTAAAGTGTTATATAAATTCGAGTTATTATAATTTTTTTTAGATACAAACTGAAAGAACACTAATAAAAACAAACTGCCATTTTAATTTTACTTAAGGAAATCTGCTAGGTATTGGCAATCTTACAAAAGTCTCCTTTCTGCTCAAGATTGGTTAGAAAGAATCTCTGAACTGACTTTACCTCTTGGAATCTAACTTTGTAGTGAGCAATTGTAAACCATTTAGAAGATGAGAGCAGGGACGTGTCCAAATAACTCAAATATATTGAACCTATCTATTGGACCCACAGAACATATTGTTTCCTATGTACTAGAACAACCAGGGACTCAGGACCTGTTGTACAGTGCAGTGGCACAGGTCAAGTGGATGTTATCTGATGAAGAGATCTTATCTAAATAATGTTTCGGTTAGGGAAAAATGGAAATTCCCATGGCCAGTGTTTCCATACTTACTTCTGTGTTTTTGATGCTATCGAATCTTCAATGTACCTTGGAATAGTTCTCATTCCTTGTGTTTTTTTATCAGATCACTCTGAGTCAGTTTCAGGAGTTTGTTAGCAAAATGAGTATGAGAAAGTCCTAGGAATAGAGCTAAAGCAAGTACCTGGAAAAATAGATGCCATTCTGGGCCCCAAAGCTTCCACTTACTCAAAGATTGTTTCAGAAACACAACAACAGACATCTAAAATCATTTTTAAAACTCAGTATCATTTTAGAAAGCAGCAACAAGAAAGAAAGAGAGAGAGAAAGGAAGGAAGGAAGTTACTCTTCAGAAAGTTCTTTAGAAAGAGTAAATACTTAAATACTGTGGCCACTTAATGAGAAGATGGGACTCATTGGAAAAGACCCTGATGTTGGGAAAGATTGAAGGCAAAAGAAAAAGGGAATGGCAGAGGGTGAAACGGATAGTGTCACGAGAGCAATGTCCCTCTGCAGGACAACTTCTTAGCTCACATCAGTGTACTTCTAGAAAGTGGGAGCAGACCAAGCAGGGCTTCATCGAGTCATGACAGACCAAAGTCATTGGCTTTTTGAGAAGACTCATTAGATGGATAGATGAGAGGAATGCTGAAGATTTACCTAGAGTTTCTAAGAGAAACATCTAAGAGAGCTTAAGTGATTTTCCCAAAGTCGTACAGTAGGTGTTATGACTATTCCCATTTTACATTTGAGGAAACTGAGGCAGATAGAGGTTAAGTGACTTTCCCAAAGTCACACAGCTAGGAAGTATCCCATGCCATGTTTCAGCCATCTTCCTCACTCCAGGTCCAGCATTCTATCCACTGAACCACCCATCTATCTCTTTAGGCAATTTGAAAATGAGACAAAGCTGAGCAAGATAACTGAAACATGGGATAACAGAAGTGAGATCCAGAAAGTCCTCAACAGATGAAGCTATTGACCCAAATCTAATGAGATGAAATCAAATAGCAGTACATTTGGTTTTGCCCTTGGATTCAAAAGAATCAATTTCACAAATATAAATTGGAGAATGGGTGGTTGCAGAATGATTGAAAAAGATCTAGGGGGTTTTGTGTATGGTAAATTCAGTATGAATAAACAGTATGAACAATGGGTAAAAAAAAAAAAAACCAAAGTCTAATGCATGAAGAGAATCCCAGTGTCCAGGATTTCTAGGCTGATCATCTCATTCCACTTCACCAGGAATCTGACAATAGTTTCACTTCCTCAGAGACATAGGGTGTCCCAAAATTCTTAGTGCAGTCTTAAATCTTGCATAGCTTTAAAGCTCAGTTCTGAGCACCCTATTTCAGCAAAGACATTGATGAGCTCCCCCTCATCAATCAAACCAGAGGGTGATGATAGTGGTCATAAAGGGAAAGTTATATTAGAATCCTTTGAAGGACTTTCAATACTTGGGTAGAAGTAGGGAAGTCTTCTCCTGTTTGGCCAAGAGGACAAAAGTATGAGCAACAAGTGGAAGCTGCAGGTACTGATGTTGGTTCAATATAAACCAAAACTTCCTAAGAATTACATAGCACGAGAATAGGAAATGGACTTGTGATTTCAGTGATGTAGGGAGGTCCCTGTGAGGAACTTCTTCTACCACTATAGACTGGCTGGCTGGCTGGTTCCTTCTCCGCAACCTGGAGATTTAGAGGGCTATTTCAAAATGGAATGAATTGGCTTGGGAACAAGAAGTTCCTCTTATTGAGTGCCAATAGAAGTACAATTTTTTCTCTCCTTCCTTCCTTCTTTCCCTCTTTCCTTTTTTCTTTCTTTACTTCCTTCCTTGCTTCTTTCTTCCTTTCTTTTTTCTTCCTTCCTTCCTTCCTTCCTTTATTTCTTTCCTTCTTTCCTTCTCTCTCTCTTTTCTTCTTGTCATTTGGTATTCAGAATCCAACTCATATCTATAGAGTGGGGTCCAGGAAATATGTTAAAGAAGTAAGGTTTAGTCGAAGTAGTAAGACAATAAATAATCTGTAAGATCAGAAATTGTGAATTTTCTTTTCAGAAGCTCTGTGTGTGTGTGTGCATAAGTCATTTATTATTTTAGTCTGTGGTGTTAGCTTAAATTTGGGATCTTTCACATTGCAGCTGGAAAAAGGGTATCCCTAAATGAATAAGTGAATGAAAAAAATCATTAAAACTTACTATGTATACAGCACTGTGCTGAAGTGCTGGGGTTAAAATTAGAAAACTAGAACAGTCTCTGCTCTTAAGAAGCTCACCTTTTAAAAAGAAGAGGCATCACACAGAGGGGGTTTTAGTAGTCAAATGAAAATGTCTTATGATCCATAAGACAAGGCAGACAGTTACACATCTCCCTACGTGTCGTTTTCATTTATAAAATCATATCCATTTTTGATGTTGAGTCTCTTGCTAGTACCAAGGACTTTGATATCAAGAACTTTCTGTTCAGTGTCTTTAGTAACAGTGCTTGCATTACTTAGACAGGAAACCTCCAGAGCAAATCTCCATCAGGACTGCTTCCCTAGACAATGGTTGTGGGGGAAGACTGGAAGCAGAGTCAGTAATCTGAGAGGTACTGCTCTGGCTAGGTTGCTTGGGCTTGTCTGCCTCTCACTACTAGCTGGTCATTCAGAAATTGGTGTGTGGTATCATGGTGACTTTCTCCAGAAGGATTGCTTATCTCGATCATGGCTATGGCCATCTGGCCTGGGATAAAGAGCCTGTAATCTGGAGAAGGTGGCCATCTCTGGGGGGCTTGGGTTGTTCTGCTCAGTGTTATTACAAAATAAATTAATTCCTTTCCAGAGGACACCCCTCTTTTTTGTGAGCCTTCTTGTGAAGCAAGAACTCCTTAGAAAACACTTATGTTTATGGCATTTGCCATGTATGGTGAGTCAAATCACACTGACTGACCTCACAGGGAAAAGTAGTAGAAAAGTTGCTTTAGAGGAGGATATTTTAATCACTATTTAAATTTATGTGAAATTACATAGGAAATTTATATTTTTCCTAATAACAGATCACATTAATTAATTTGCTTATTCATTCATTTATTCTTTTACTCCTTTGTTTATTGATTGCTTATTCATTCATTTATCTAATTTATTTATTTTGTTATATAGTCATTCATTAGTTTATTTACTTATTTACCTATCCATTCATCAAATTATCTACATATCTATGTATTTATTTATTCTACATATTCATCTATTTATTTATTCATCTATTTGTTTATTTGTTTATGAGGCTGAGTCTCCCAGAACTTTCCCAGACTGGTCTGCATCCCACTCCTGATCAGTATGCAAGCTTTAATTTATTCCCTTTACTCTACCTGGGCCAATTTGCTCCTCCTTATGAGGGTAGAGGTCTCCCTGGAGTCCACCATATTGGTACTGAACACCTGATTTGCTTGAGCACTACTGCAGCTCAGAACTCCTGCTTTCAAGTTTTCCATCAGCTTCAGCCTCCTGCAGTAGCAGAGGTAACAGGCTTGTGCCACCATACCTGGTAATAATTCACTTTAAACAACTTTATTTGAGCTGTAATTTCCTTACTGTGAATCATATTTCTTCACTAATGTAGACCACATACACCCTTTTCTGTCCTACACTGCAGTCCTTATCCAGGTTTCCCCTCCATTAAAAAGACAAAATCCTCTGTTAAAAATGAACAAAATAAGTGTCTTCTTACCAACCCCTTTTATTTCAACTACATCATAAATATTTCCATGTAGAGGGAGAAAATGATTCTGCAAGAGAAATGTAAGACTTTTGACTCATAACCCTAACATAGTGTTAGTTAAAATATGCTTATGACCAATGACCTACTTTCTGTGAGCAGGTCACAATTTTATCAAAAAATAGCACCTCTTACCTTCTAAGGATAAGCCGTGGAGATGATATCTGGGAACAGAATAATGCCTCTGGTGATTTTAAAGGGGTGATACTGGCTATATGAAAAGCACAAAAAACATGGGAAAACCAAGATAGAATCTTAAGATGATAAATATCTTAGCTTGTGTTCTGCTTGATAAAAAGCTTGGCGATTTAGTCATACTTAGTAATTTCATGATTTTGACACCACATTACTTCCAAACTATTTGGAATGGGAGAGAAAAGAAAAAAGGTCCTTTCCTCTCCTAGTTTTGACTGCAAAAAATTAATAGGCACAACCAAATCGGTCAATAAACAAACATTTATTAAGTGCCTACTATGTGCTAGACACTGTCTTAGGTTCTGAGAATGAAAAGAGTAAAATGAAATAATCCTGTCTTCAAGGATCTTATGTAATACTGGAAGAGAAAATGTTCAAATAGGTAAGAAGAAATAAATTTTGGTCATGATGCTTTACCCCAAAGCTTGCTGCATAGTCAGGCAAAAAAATGTCCAATAAAATATATCTCATTCTTCATCTTAAATCCTTCACCTCTCTTTCAGGAGGTGGGCTACATGCTTCATCATTGGCCCTCTGGAATTGTGGTTAGTCCACAAGTCCTTAAGTCCTTGCAAGTTGTTTTTTTTGTAATGTTTAATCTACAAGTATTTATTAAGCCACAATAAAAAAGCCAATTTGACTGGACTATAGAAAATATGAAGAGGAGTAAGGTGTAGCAAACTTGAAAAAGAACCACCTTTGGAAAACCTTTAAATATAGCAAATAAAGGAGATTTAACTGGATCCTAAGGGCAATAGGGAGCCACTAAAGCTTATAGAGCAGCAGGGTAAAATGGTCAGACCTATGATTTAGAAATGTCATTTTTGGCAGCTAGGTGGAGGAAAGATTGGAGAGGAGAAAGACATAATTACAGAATTAGAGCCAGAAGCAACCTTAGAGGTCATTAATCCATTTTACTGATGAGGAAAGGAGGCACAAAGTGGTTGACTTGCCCAGGGTTACACAGCTAGTAAGTGTCTGAGGCTGAATTTGAACCCAGGTCTTCCTGATTCCAAATATAGCAATCTATCTATCCACTGTCTCTTAAGGCAGGGAGGTCAATTAGGAGGCTATCACAGTAGTCTAGGTGAAAAGTGATGAGGATTTGAAGTGGAGTAGGGGCCATGTGAATGAAGAAAGGGGTAAGTGTGAAAGGTTTTGTGGAGGCAGAACTAATAACTTGGCAACTAATTGGATATGTAGGAAGAATGAAGATAAGGTGTTAAGGATTATGCTGAGGTTGTGTACTTTAGTCATAGGGCAGCTAGGTGGTATAGTGGATAGAGTGCCAAGCTTGGAATCAAGAAGACTCGAGTTCATGAGTTCAAATCTGGCCTCAGATGCTTATTAGCAATGAGACCCTCAGTAAGTCTCAACTCTGTTTGCCTCACTTCCTCATCCTCAAAAGAGAAATGGCAAACTACTCCAGTATCTTTGCCAAGAAAATTCTAAATGGGGTCATGAAAAGTCAGACATAACTGAAATGAGTGAACAAAAATAAAAATATATTAGTGACCAGAAGGGTGAAGATGGGATTTTTGGTAAAAACAATAACAATGGATTCTAGTTTGGGAATACTGAAGTAGAATCTGAAAGATGATAAATATCTTAACTTGTGTCCACTTAGTAAGAAACCACTATTTAGTCATACTTAGTAAGTTTGAGTTTGAGATGCCTATAAAATATCCATTCTGAAATGTCTAATATGCATTTGGTGAGGTGGGACTAGAACTCAGGAGAGATGCCAGGGCTAGGAATCATCTGCATAGAGATTATTGAATTCATGGGAGCTGATAAAGTCCCCAAGAGAGAAGAAAGGCTAGAGAGTATTTGAACAGAACCTTGGGATACACTCACAGTTGGGGGAAAGACATGGATGATGTTCTTGCAAAGAGAACTGAGAAGTCTGAATGAGTCACGTTGACTAGTTTGAGAATATGGATTTCTTGATTCAAAACTCATTCATTCTTCGAAAAGGAGAAAGGAGATAAGTAACACTATCTCCACGACTCCTCATTGTGACAGTATGGAAGCAGCCATATAGTGTCTCTTCTACCCTTCAAAGGAAGGGGGTGGGGGAACTGAGGAACCAGAAGAGCAAGAAGAAATGTTTCTAGTGACATGCAACTGAGTAGAATGGAGTGGGGCTTAAAAATAATCTTAGAATTCTAGTCTCCTCCACTATCTCCTTCATGTACATCGGGGAAGCAATGTTCTTTTAATGTCCTTTTGGCACCTTTGTCTTCTGGGTATGCAAAAAACCACTCTTTGACCCTTTCAGTGTTATACTGAAAGCTCCTAGTAAAACTGGAAGATGGGTGGGGATGAAGCAGAGGGTTAGGACAAGTAGGATTGGTGACCATTTTTCTTTCAGAGAAATCTGTGTGTTTCATAGCTTTAAGATAATTGTTTTCATAGAGGCAGCTAGGTAGCTCAGTGGATACAGTGCTGGGCTTGGAGTCACAACAACCTGACTCCAAACCGGTCTTTAGACAATTACTAGGTATTCAACCGCCACAAGTCACTTAACCTCTGTTTGCTGTAAACATAGGAGAAGGAAATGGCAAACCACTCCAAAATCTTTGCCAAGAAAACCCAATGGACAGCCTGACCCATGGGTTCACAAAGAGTCAGACAGGAATCAATGACTGAATAACAATTGTTATCATTTAACCAATCAATAAGCATTTATTAAATGCTGATAAACTACCTGTCACTGTGGTAAATGCTAGGGCTACAAAGAAAGGCAAATACAGCCCCTGCCCTCAAGAAGTTTATAGTCTAATGGGGGAGACGATAAATACTATAAATAAATAAGAACGTACAATAACATGGAAAGCAGTCTCAAATGGGAGGCTATAGCAGTCGGGAACTGGGAATGGTTCCTTAGAGAAGAAGGTGTTTGAATTCAATGATAAAGAATGTTATGAAATACATTTTCTACACATTAAAGTCACTTATATGTGTTTGTATGTTTATTAACAAGCTAGAATTTTCCTCAATAATTTGTGTGCATCTGTCATTGTCTCTATTCCTCTCTATCTTTCTGTGTCTGTCCCTATCCCTGTTTCTATCTGTCTTTTTTTTTGTCTATGTATCCATATCTTTGTCTCTCTTTCTCTCCTTCCTTCTCTCTTAAGATTAGTTTTTCAGCAAGTTCAGTCTAACAACTAACCTATTGCCTATTGCTGCCAAGAACCCTAAACTGTAGATAGACCTGGCCCTAGAAGGAGATGGCAGTTGGTGTCTTCAACAATAAGGAATGCAGTAGATTGAGTTTTGTCAAGTTGATGGTATTGTTATGGTAAATATAGACCTAAAGGGCAAGGGAATACAAACTGGCAGGCATACAAAGGCAAAGGTAACTTTCTACCATATGCAAACATTATTATTTATAAATTTATTTATATATTTATAAAGGGAAATATATTTCCCTTTAAAAATTTTAATAGTTTGTGTTTGGTTTTCAAGTAGCAAATTTTTAAAAAATTAATCTGTCCCCTCCAGTTTCCAAAAACCAACACCCAAAGGACAAATCCCTCAATACATATCTGCATAGTCTGGCAAAACAAATCCCCACATTAGCCACATCTGAAAATATGATTTTGAGAAAGACATTGGCATAGGTATTTCAGCTAACTAGCTTAATAGAATTAAGAAGATAGAATCATAGATCTGAGGCTGTCATAGGCTCATAGATTTAGATCTACAAAGGATCTTGTGTAGTTGAGGAAACTGAGACCCATAGAAAGGAAGCGAATCGGCCAATACTTTTACTACAAAAGTAAGAAAAATCAGAGCCAGACCCTAAAAATGCAGCATTCTTTCCATTCTGATCTTACATCACGGGTGCTAAGGGCATTTTTATAAAATGCCAACACCAAAACTTGCCCAGCAACAAATAATCGCTGTTTATATTTGATATATTTATATTTGAAACTGGTGTTTGCACAACTTATATTTTTCATCTTATGATTTAAAAAAAAAAAGTAACAGAGAATACTTGGTATGTTGCAACAGGTTGTGGCACTTTCTTCCTTTCTCCTGTGTTATAAATGCTTAATCTGACAATCTTCCTTTACAACTTGGTTCGGAGAATTGTAAGCAAGATGAACAGTGTCTAAATCTATTAAAATTTATGAACAATTGTTGCCTAATGCAGAGAAAATCTCAATTTAAATTTTGAATACAGAATAAATTGTTTTTGTAAACAAATCAGTATCATGGCCATAACTCTGGTTGTCCTGTTAATTACTTTCCTCACTTGTTATTAGTTCTAAAGCCACAAGAAAAAAACATTTCTTTGATGTTTGTTCTCTTTTGTTTGTCTAGAAGAGAACGCTTTAGGTTTTTATTTTAACATTTCACTTTTAATTTTTCCCCTCCTTGATCGGTGCCTTGTCCTGTTAGAGGGGCTTGCATCACTCAACGAACCTACAAGCTCTACAGTGCAGGGTTATTCAAGACAGACATGTCATGTGGAGAGTTCTGACAAAAGGGGATCCACAGAGAAGGAAATGGTTACAACCACTCCATTGTGTTTCCAAGAAAACCCTATGGACAGTATTATTGGATAGACTTTAAGAGATAGTAGAGGACAGAAAGGTACATGCTATGGTCCATGGTATCATGAAGAATTGGACACAAACTGAACAACAGTAACAAAATTTTCCTCCTTAACTTTAATAAGAAGTCATATTAAACAATGCTTTATCCTAAAGCACCCACAAGTCCCATTCATATATCATGGGAGATGCTACAATGTATCACGTGGGCATGTAAAGATTATTAGAAGTCTCTCTCAATATTGCTTATGTTGCAAAGTACACAAATATAAATAAATGAAACAGATGGTTCTTTTCATTGAAATGTGACAAAAAATTTAACCATATACTCATCTCCGAAGTCTTTTGCGAATTATTGACCTACTACAATATGTTTGTCATGTAATGAAAATGCAAGATAACAGATTACTATGCCCAGTAACACACTGGGACTGCTGGGCCACCCAGCAAATAAAATGGGAGGAAGGGCTGTAGTTGTCTGGGTAGATTATCTGACTGCTGGTGATATGTCTTCTTTGAACTGGAAGCCCTCAATTTTGGTTTTGACCTTTCCAGCTTTTAAATATGGCGTTTCTTTCAGGTGATGACCAGTAGATTCCATTTTGACTCTGCCATCTGGTTCAAATATATCTGGACAGTTTTCTTTCATGATTTCTTGAAACAGAGTATTCTGGCTTTTATTGCTTTGTTATGGTTTTGAGGGAGTCCAGTGATTCTTAAATTATTGAGTTGTTTTATAGTTCAGTGGTTTTTGATAGTAGATGGGAGCCAGGTGTGGAATGGATATAGAATCAGAAAGACCTGAATTCAAATCTACTTTGGGCTTTTAATAGTGGCATGAACTTGAGCAAGTAACTTCTCTTAGACTCAGTTTTCTCATCTATAAAATGGAGATAAGAAGACCACTACCCACAGGATTGCTGTAAGGATCAAATCAAATGAAATATATGAAGAACTTTGCAAACCTCCAAGTGTCATATAAATGGCATTGTGGCCAAGTGCTGAATGATTTGGGTACTCTGTGATGATATGATGATGCATCAAGCTCCTGATGGTCCCTTGTTCCTCTACTCATTGATGGCTGAAGTGGGAGAGGGCATGGTGGCCCAGAATCAAAGCTTCATCACAGGGAATTGGTCACTATGCCAGGGGTAGCCAACTCAGCAGATCTTAGAGGATTTTGTCCTTTTGCTCTTTCCCAATTTACTAAGTCAGGAACCTTGGAACCTCTTTCTAGAAAGTAGAAAGGGAAGCTGAGGTTTTTCTCCCCAGGAATATGATAATATGCCTTACTGGACATCCCTGTAGCTGGGGGTGGCTGACAACTTAGGACTTCTGGGTTGGAGTTGGGCTAAAAGCAGTCAGTTGTCCACATTAAGTCTGGTACCAATAAGACTAGCCTCTGGATATTGAGGTCTTCTGGATACTGGAAAATAGGAACAATATGGAGAAATGGTAGTTTAAAAAATTTTAGTTTCAAAAATTAAATACATTTGCTCTCCCAATCCCCAAAGGAATAGTTTCTAAAGCCATTAGTATAAATAGTAATTGTTTTTGTTCTGGGCAGAAGCTCTGAGGGTCTTTCCCTCCCAAATTGGTTCTTTTGTGAAGGCACAGTAGGCTATTTTTACCTCAGTTCTTACCTATTCTTTAATCACTGAATGGATGTTGTCTCAGACAAACTGAGACCTGGGAAAGACCTTAACTTGAAAAGTTCAAGGTCTCCCATTAATCGGGGGCCATCGCCAGTTGTCTTAACCTATATCATGCCACTGGACTCCAACAACTGGAGAACAGTGAGGCTAATGATTTTGTGCAGCCCTGCCTCACTTAAATCCAATTCATTCACAAGTCAAGACGTCACCTTCTGACGACACTAGTCCCCTTTGAGGACAAAGGACAAACAACAATGAGTTTCTAAAACTGTGGTTTCTCCTCAAAGTATTTCTTTCCTTTCTCCTGCTACCACCAACATATACCAAATCCCAAAGGTAACATGAACATCCTTTGTTAACCTGAAAACTTGGTTAAGAAAAGACATCAGACTAAAGGCATGCATTATTAATTAATTAATTAATTCCCTCTTAAAGATAACAGTCATAGCACTATGGAGCCAGAGGTGACTCTGACTGCCTTGTTACAGAAATTATCCATCTTAAATACA
>CM053771.1:282850603-282866629 GCA_028658325.1 Potorous gilbertii
TCCCTCTCTCCTCCTCTCCCATCTCCTTCCCTCTTTCCTCCCTTTACCTCTCCTCGCTCTGTGTGAAAGCAGCGTGCTCAGACTACCTCCCTCTCTCCTCCTCTCCCATCTCCTTCCCTCTTTCCTCCCTTTACCCCTCCTCCTCACTTCCTCTCTTCCCCTCTCCTCTCCCCTCTCTCTTCTTCTCCTCTCCTTCCTTCCCCTTTCCCTCCCTCCCCTCTCCTCACCTCCTTCCCTCTCCTCATCTTTCTCTTCCTCTCCCTTTTCCCTCCTTCATCTGCTCTCCTCTCCTTCCCGACCCCTCCTACCCTAAACTGCTCTCTCTTCCCCTCTTCTCTTGTCTTTCCCTTTCCTCTCTTCTCATCTCCTTATTACTGAAAGGGAGTCTCAAATACTTAAGCACAACAAACATTGCCATTTTGCCTTTTATTTGGCTTCAACAAATGAATAATGGAGGGGGGAGGAAGGATGTAGGCTATGATTTTCTTTTAATAATTGTTCCTGATAGGAAAAACTTTCCCCTGACCTTTTATAATGAAATCACCTTTTCTTTTGCGAAGTTGCTCCTCCTAGAGTGGGGTATCTGAGTCATTTACTCTCATATTTAATAGGATGGTCAATTTGCTTTCTCATTAATACCATTGTTTTGGTTTTGAATGATTTTGAAAGCAGATTTTCTTCATTTGTTGCACTGAAATGGAAATACAGAAGTAGGTTGATTGTGGAGCCAGATCCAGGGCAGAAACATTCAGCTCTTTGATTATATTTTGAATCTCTGAAAGTTACAGAGTCTTCCCATGCAATGACTTAGTATGGTGTTTTTCTTTAATTTATTTATTTTTAATTTTCAACATTCATTTCCACGAGATTTTGAGTTCCAAATTTTCTCCCCATCTCTCCCTCCCTCACCCCAAGACACCATGCACTCTGATTACTCCTTCCCCAAATCTACCCTCCCTTGTATCACATCCCTCCCTTCCCTTATCCCCATCTCCTCTATTTTCTTGTAGGGCAAGATAGATTTCTATACCTCATTACCTGTATTTATTATTTCTCAGTTGCATGTAAAAACAATCTATTTTTAAAACTTTAAGTTTCAACTTCTCTCTCTTCCTCTCCCCCCACTCATCCCCACTGAGAAGGCAAGCTATTCAATATAGGTTATACATGTATAGTTTTGCAAAAGATTTCCATAAGTCATGTTGTGTAAGACTAACTATATTTCCCTCCATCCTATCCTGCCCCCTATTTATTCTATTCTCTCTTTTGACCTTGTTCCTTCCCAAAAGTGTTTACTTCTAATTACCCTTTCATCCCATTTGGCCTTCTTTCTATCATCCCCCCTCACCTCATTTATTCCCTTCTCCACTACTTTCCTATAGTGTAAGATAGATTTCATACCAAATTGAGTGGGCATGTTATTCCCTCCTTGAGTCAAATGTGATGAGAGTAAGCTTCACTTTTTCACTCTCACCTCCCCGCCTTTCCCCTGCACTGAAAAAGCTTTATATTGCCTTTTTTGTGAGATAATTTGCCCCATTCCATTTCTCCCTTTCTCCTCCCAATAAAATCCTCTCACCCCTTAATTTATTTTAGATATTATCCCTTCATATTCAACTCACCCTATGCCCTCTATTTATATGTATATCATCCCTCCAACTACTCAAACACTGAGAAAAGTCTCAAGAGTTACAAATATTATCTTTCCATGTAGGAATGTAAACAATTCATCTTTAGTAAGTCCCTTATGATTTCTCTTTCCTGGTTACCTTTTCATGTTTCTCTTGATTCTTGTGTTTGAAAGTCAAATTTTTTATTCAGCTCTGGTCTTTTCATCAGGAATGCTTGAAAATCCTCTATTTCATTGAATGACCATTTTTTCCCCATGAAGTATTATACTCAGTTTTGATGGGTAGGTGATTCTTGGTTTTAATCCTAGCTCCTTTGATGTCTGGAATATCATATTCCAAGTCCTTCAATCCCTCAATGTAGAAATTGCTAGATCTTGTGTTATCCTAATTGTATTTCCACAATACTTGAATTGTTTCCTCCTGGCTGCTTGCAATATTTTCTCCTTGACCTGGGAACTCTGGAATTTGGATCTCATATTCCTAGGAGTTTATCTTACCTTTTAGGAGGTGATTGGTGGATTCTTTCAATATTTATTTTACCCCATGGTTCTAGAATATCAGGGCAGCTTTCCTTGATAATTTCATGAAAGATGATGTCTAGTCTCTTTTTTTGATCATGGCTTTCAGATAGCCCCATAATTTTTAAATTGTCTCTCCTGGATCTATTTTCCAGATCAGTTGTTTTTCCAATGAGATACTTCACATTATCTGCTACTTTTTTCATTCCTTTGCTTTTTGTTTCATGATTTCTTGATTTTTTCATAAAGTCATTAGCTTCCATCTGCTCCATTCTAATCATTAAGGAATTATTTCCTTCAGTAAGCTTTTGAATCTCCTTTTCCATCTGGCCAATTCTGCTTTTTAGGACATTCTTCTCCTCATTGACTTTTTGGATCTCTTTTGCTATTTGATAAAGTGTTATTTTCTTTTCTAACTGCTGACTAGAAGGGGTCTCCTTTAGTCAGCAGTTGACCTTTTTTTCATGATTTTTTTGAATCACTCTCATTTTTCTTCTCAATTATTGCTCCACTTATCTTACTTGATTTTCAAAATCCTTTTTGAGCCCTTCCTTGGCCTGAGACCAATTAATGTTTTTCTTGGAGGTTTTGGATGGAGGAGATTTGACTTTGTCTTTTTCTGTTTGTATGCTTTGATTTTTCTTGTCACCAAAGGAAGCTTCTATAGTCTGATTCTTTTTCTGGTTTTTGCTCATTTCCCAAGTCATTTACTTGACTTTTGAGCTCTTTGCCAAGGTAATTCTCTGCTGCCAGTGGGGGTGGGGGGGTGTACTGTCAGCCGTTCAATCCCTGTGCAATCTGTGGGCCTAGAGTTTCAGAAACAGTGGCTGCAGCTGCCCCTGCTGCTGTGGCTGCTTTGGGTTCCTCCATTCCCTCCCCTGCTGCCCTGGGGCTGGGCCAGACCACTCCACTCTCTCACACTGTTCCCACAGGCTTTTCCCACTGACCTCCCAATTTATCCTCAGTGTTTGGGGGAAGCACAAGTGTGAGATTCAGTCCCCCAAGGCCTGTTCATGTCCCCTCTGCACACTCACAGACCAAACTGGACTTCACCCTACCCACTGTGTGGTGGGATAGACACTTCCCTGCAACCTTCCTGGTTGTCTTAGGCTAATGATTTGCTTCATTCCATCATTCTGTGGGTTCTGCAGCTCCAGAAGTTGTTTAGAGTAATTTTTTACAAATTTTACAAAATTTTTACAATTTGTATGGGTTTGACAGGAGGGCTCTAGAAAGTCCATGCCGTTACACCTCCATCTTGGCTAGACTCCCATGCTGTTTTTTTAAAAAGGATGGTACATAAGCAAATATAATTTCTATGTATGGAATAAATGATATGCATATTATACATACATACATACATACATATATATATATATATATATATATATATATATATATATATATATATAAAACACATGGCAAATCAAAAGTGTTTCATCCTTCATTTTCATTATGCAGGCACTGGGAATGAAGAATATGGGTAGGTGGAATGAATCAATTGATCAGTTTCAACTGTAGAGACAGGTAAGGGAACCATGAAAATTTTAAAAGGATGTGAAGCAACCTGTGTATATCATGCCACACAGTGGGTAGGACCAAGTCTGGTGTTGGGGGCACTGAATCTCACATTTGTGATGGTTTCCCCATCTCTCTCTCTCTCTCTCTTTCTCTCTCTCTCTCTCTTCTTCTCTCTTCTTCCCCTCTCCTCTTCTCTTCTTCCTTTTTTCTCTCCTCCCTCTCCCCCCTCTGTCTCACTGTCTGAGTTTCCCTCTATCTCAATCTCTAACTCTGTCTCTCTTTGTCTTTGTCTCTGTATGTCTCTCTCATTCTATTCTTCACCTCCTCTTCTTTTTCTCCCTCCCCAACTTTGAGGCTTTAACTGCTGTAATAACAGCAAAAACAAAAGCAGACTCAGCACAGATAAGGAATAGACTTCTTGGCAATCAGACTTCAGGGTTCCCCTGGTAAAAATGCAAGAAGTGACTACTGTCTTTGTAAGAGTAGACATTAAGGCAAAACCACCTGGTACTGGCTAAGAAATTAAGGGGTAGACCAGTGGAATAGGTTAGGTACTCAAGACACAGTAGTCTATGAATAAAGCAGTCTGTTGTTTGATAAACCCAAGGAGCCCAGCTTCTGGGATAAGAACTCACTGTTTGACAAAAACTCCTGGGAAAACTGAATAACAGTATGGCAAAAATTGGGCATAGACCAATGCCTGATACAGTACACAAGAATAAAGTCCAAATGGATACATGATCTAGGGATAAAGAGTGATACTATAAACAAATCAAAAGAGCAAGGAATAGTGTCTTTGTCAGATTTATGGAGAATGGACAAATTTATGACCAAACAAGAGACAGATAACATTATTAAGTGCAAAATGGACAATTTTGATTACATTAAATTGAAAACTTTTTGCACAAAGAGTGGGGATGAAGGTCACCCTCCATCCTGTGGTGAGATTATTTCATTTCCCTTCTTTGGTAGGAAGGGGGAAGTTTCTGAAAACTGTGATTTCTTGACGGAAGTGAAGCTGAGAATTCAAATTTTAATGAAACTGATGCTAACCACTGAAGGGTACGGATTTTAGACCTTTTCCCCAACTGGTTGAGTAGGACTTGCTAGTTTTAATGTTCTATCTTTAATGTGAATGAGTGTGTTCTTTTGAATATGCATATGTGTGTTTCTACATCAATTTTAAATTCCACATGAAGTTGGAAAGAACATAGGCATCTTAATAGGCATGGGACCATTTCAGTAAAGTTGTGAATAGACATATAAGTTATTTCAAGCTCTGAAACATCCTGGGCCTTGCTTTTCTCATCAGTAAAAGGTAATGGTTTAACTGGAAGGCCCACTAGGGTTCCTTTCAACTCTGGATCTGCAATCTTATGAAACTATATCCTTTTCATCTTAAACCTTAAGTTAAAAGAGAAATAAAAGCTGAATCAGGACATTCAGAGCCTGGGAGCTATTCCCAGGATGGTTCCCCCTGGTACAGCAGGATGTACAAGGTGACAAGGTTGGAAGCTGCTGCAGGAACTCAGCTGGAGTCCTGTCTCTTGCGTGTGGTGGGTCCCATGAGGGCAATTTTTTTAGCCCGTGCATGGAGGTGCTAAGGGCAACTGGAGCAGTTTAAGCTTGGAGCACTCCCTGGTGGTTACTTCAGAGATTGCACTTTGAGTAGCTATTTGAGCCTAACCACATCCAGTCACGTCTCAGTAAGTATTTATTAAGCTCTTACTATATGCCAGGCAATGTGCTGAGAGCTGAAAACACAAAAACAAGTAAAATAACGACAGTCTCTTGACATCAGGGTTCTTTGAGTCTTATGGGAAAGGCAGCATGAGGAGACAGCTGGAAAGGGGATGGGGTGAGATTATCTAGAGAGTCAGGAGTGGAGCTGAGAGAAGAGTGGACTACCCTGGACACTTCCTCAGGTGAGGAGTTTATAGGGGAGGAAGCATTTTCCAGGATGAGAAGGTTGTTGGAAAATGGTAAAGGAGTTTGATGCCTAGAAGAGTCAGTGCCCAGGTAAGATAGGTCTTTCTTTGGAGAAGGGCAATCTTGTACCTTATACTATATATTACTATTTTTCAAGTGTATGAAGATATTGATATGTCATTATAAAGCATCACCAAATTCATAATGAATTTTTGTTATTGAATATGTTCTCAATGGAAAATAATAGTACAAGTATTATATCCTGGGTCTGCAAAATAGCGGAAAATTTTGGAAATCATTGATATAAATTCTTGTTGATAGCCGAAAATGACAGAAAACCCACCAATCTAGCTGGATCTGGGGTACAGAACCAGAGAGTAAGGAAAAATTTCAATAAGTACTTCAGGTATTACCTACCCAGGTAAGGTGGGAAGAGCTCAGCAGCAAGCCTTATTTCCTTTTGGAAGAGGCACATTTCCCTACGGGTCCTTTGACATAAATTTGGGCGATGATTTTACAGAAGGTCACAAAATAAATTGTGACCTTTTGCTTTATAGTCATCTCTGTCTGACCTTTTATTTATTCATTCATGCATTCATTCATTTCATTATGTATTTATTTATTTGTTATTAAAGTGGGAAGTGGGCAAAGACTTACGATTTTGTTAGTGCAGAAGAACTAGTTAAAAACTCCTCCAGGAAGATGTGAGAAAATAGATACACTAATGCACTGCTGGAGCTATGAATTGGTGCAACCATTATGGAAAATAATTTGGAACTATGCCCAAGGGCCTACGTCACTGTGCAAACCCTTTGATCTGCCAATACTGCTACCAGGTGTATGCCCCAAGGAAAACAAAAAAAGAGGGAAAGCACACCTGTATAAAATAATTATAGTAACTCTTTTTGTGGTATCAAAAAATTGAAAACTGAGGTGATGCCCATCAACTGAGGAATGGATGAGCAAATTATAGCATGTGAATGTGATGAAGTACTATTGTGCTGTAAGAAATGATGAAAAGGATGGTTTCAGAAAAACTTGGGAAGACTTGTATGAAATGATGCAAAGTGAAGTGAGCAGAACCACCTCCATAGTAACAGCAGTATTCCAATCAGCAGTGAAGGACTTAGTAACTCTGAGGAATACAGTGAGCCACCATGATGTAAAATGCTATCCATCACCAGCTAGAGAACTGATGAACTTGATGCAGATTGAAGCAGATATTTTTCTTTATATATATTTTTCATTTCCTCTCCCCACTTACCCCCAACATGGCTAATGTGGAAATCGGTTTTGGATGACTTCAAATGTATAAAGACGTATTCAATATTTTTGCTTTCTCAATGGGTTCGGGAGGGATTGGAAGGAGGGATAGAATTTGGAACTGAAAATTGAAAAAAAAAAGAAAGAAAGAAACTGCCTCCAGTAATACATTATGGAAACCAGTCTGCAACTTGAAGGCTTTAAAACACAATTGTGGACATCTTTTGATTTTTTTATTACCTTCATTTTCTAATACATTTTCTACTACATTTGTCTCTACTCCTGAGAGAGCCATCCCAGAGGTTGGAAAACGAGGGGTCCACAAGCCATGTTCAAAAGCAGGCAGTGGGCCGCATTTGGCCCACAGGTCATAATTTGCCAACTTCTGCTCTATGAATAGTACTAAATAGTAATCATAAATACTATTATAAGCAATAATAATGAAATTAAAAAAGAATTAAAAAGAGAGAAAAGCAGTTCAGAAAAAAATCTACTAAGTCTAATAGTATCTACAGTGTTCCATATCCATAGACCTCCATTTCTACAAAGAGAGGTACATATCTCTTCTTCAAGGTCAAGTTTGGTCATAATAGTTACCCAGCATCTAATTTTTTAAAATCTTTTTTGTAATGGGATAGGGGAGGGTTGGTTCTTTCAGATAACTTCATGAGATGGATTATTGATTGGCAGGGTAACCACAACTAGGGGACATTCAAAAACACTGGTCAGCCAAGGCTAGTCTATTGATTCTGGCTTTTTCCTGCCTGGCATGTGCAAATAAAAGGCAAATACTCTGTTAAGTACAGGACTCTGCTGTTGCTTCTGTCAACGTTGGGTATTATTCTTCCTAACTTTAGGTGGAAATTATTAGAGATGGCTCTGATACTGTGAGTTTTGAAAACCAGAAGTCTGGGAATCAGAAGGCATATTGAGATTTGCCAGAAACTGGACAGTGAGAAGCAAAGTTTTGATTGACCTTCACTGTTCAGTGTAGCAGCAGCAAAGATGTAGATCCATCCAGTTATCAGCCATGTTTCATTTAGAAGTGAACTTGGTAGGGCAAATGCTTTGTAGGAACTGAATTAAGTCTCAGCTCACTCTTCAGGTGCAGAGATAATATAGGAGAATATTTATACCCAGGTGTTATTTTTGAAGGGGGGAAAGAATATTTGATTTTCTGTTCTTACTTTTCTGAAAGTAAATATCTTTGTGTAAGAGTTAATTGTGGGTTAAATGACACCAGAGTCCTAATCACACAAGAAGAGAGGCTGGAGCCATCTTTAAAGAAAGACATTCCCCCATACTTCAGGAGTACTCTTAGAACCTTGAGGGAACAATGTAGCCATGATTGCTCTGGGAGAGTGAGCCCAGTGTATCACTCACCACATATTACTGTGAACATTGTGTATATTGTTTTCTCTTTTGTATCATTTTATTTAAGCCTTCCCATGTTTCTCTATATTTATCATACTCAGCATATCTTACAGTACAGTAATATTGTTACATGCATGTACCACAATTTGTATAGCCATTGCCTGGCAACAAACAATTTGTTTCCAGTTCTTACTACCACACACAAAAATGCTGCTATAAATCATTTGGTATATATGAGATCTTTCTATCTTTTCTATTGAAAATTCTTGGACTATGTGCCTAGCAGAAACATCTCTGGGTTAAAGGATATACATTTTAATCATGTCCTTAGCATAACTCCAACTTTCCAGAATGTCTGGATCCATTATTCACAGATCCTCCAACAGTATACTCATGTGCCCGTATTTCCATAAATTATCCGCTTTTAACTATTATCTTGTTTTATCATCTTAGCCAATCACACCTCAAAGTTGTACCACTTAAAGCCTTATAGACCCAACCTGGAATGCGATAAAGTTCACCCTGGAGCCAGGAAATGCTTTGTTAAGAGTCCTGTCTCTGACATAATCTATAGAACCATATGCAAGTCTCAGTACTCCTACGCAACTGAAGCTAGTGGATGAAAGTCTAGATAACTAGCTAGTCAATGAACTGACCTCTTGTTATAGAAAAGAGCAAAACCAGATGGATCACTTTCTGTGTCAGATGGAGCACTGCCTCCATTGACTCAATATTTTTTCACACTTGTTTCAAAAGAGTGTTGTTCTACAACCTTGAAAGGCTTCTCTCATTTCATCCAGAGGACATGTACGCCTGAAGCTTCCTCCTCCTGGCAGCAGATTCTGATGCCCTGAGGTTGCAAGTTAGGGGCTCTCCTTCTCCTGATCCTACTACATCTCATGCATCAACTGAATGTAGCCCACTGCTCACCCACAGCAGATGGGTTTGTGGTAGTTTTGCTCAGTCACAAATGTAGCACAGAATATCAAAGCAGTAGGAGCAAAAGCTCTATACCAAGCTTTAAAAATAAATAAAAAATAAAAAGACATTTTATTATGTTCTGTGGCACAAAAGATAGCCTAAAAAAGGAATGGTGATCTTCTTTTTGATCCCCATACACCTTGATTTTCTATAAGACATCTTGGATCTCCTTTTCAATATGAAAGGAAATAAACTCTAGAGCTTACCATGCATATACTCATAAGAAAATCCTTCACAGACTGCCTATTCAATATGAAAGGAAACAAATTCTAAAGTTCAAGTATAAGAAACAAAATAAAGAGATTCAAGTCTGAAAAACCATAATTTATCACACTCCCTATACTCTACTTGGCAAGCTATTTATACTACCCTGGTACATGTGGATCCCAGGTTGGGAGGCCCTGATATAGAAGAAGTCTATCTGACATAACATGAAACAAAAATGAGATACTAAAGTTGTTTTCATCATCTGGTTTTTCAACATGCTATCTCCTCATGGCCTCCCATTTTCTTGCAATTCCCCTGAGACAGCATAATGGACTTGTCACTATCAAGTCCAAGACCTCAAAGAGCACCCCTCTGACGAAGGAGAAGAGAGTGGTTAGGGTCAAAGTGGGACAGGAACGATGGGATGAGGACTCCCACTTCTGTAGTGTCCACAAGGAGGGACCCCCAGCAGGCTCTGACTGTGCCCCAACTTTGTACTGGTTTCAGCAACAACAACAGTCTTATAATACTCAATAACTTCTGCATATTTAGTGAATAAACAATAATCATTTCAACCAATTGCAGCTTTTAAATAGTAGGAATCTCAGGCAAAGATAAGCTCTGCATCCCATCTCTTCATGTGCCATCACTTTCTCTACTAGATGTCAGTTGGATTATCCTGGAACTCAACATCGGGGTCACAGTTCACTGATGAATGGTTGTGGGCTTCTGGTTTTTAATTAGCCTGAATAAAATGAAGGAGGGAAGGAAAGCAAATATAATTCAATCTGACATTAAGTAACTAAGTGCCAGAAGCCAGGGGAGGTAACAAGCTTCTATTAGACAAGGCCTCTGTCCTTTAAAACCTGAAACATTACAGAAGACGTGTGGTGGAAGTATATATTTGCTGGATGGCTGAAAGAATAAATCTCAAATGAAGAAATGTGTGTTGATTGACTGGTTGATGATCTAAAGACTCCTGATCATAAAGGCCACTGATAGGATAGGCTAGGATAGCTGTAGTCTTAGTGAGGAGGAGAGCCAAGGTATTGTTCAGCTAATTCCATTTACCCCTAGAAAAGACATAACTGCATATGCTTTGATTTTTGCTCAAATTTCTGTTTGCCAGAAATTGGCTTCTCTCAGCTCTTACAGTTCTCTCCCTGAGTCAAGAGAAGTCACATCCCTTCTGTCACAAGTTCCTTCTGGTCCCTAGCCTCCTCCTGAGTACAATGGAAGTACAAGACTTTTCTAGGGGATATCACAAGGGCACTAACAGTATTTTTCCACCCAGTTTCCCTTTCAGTGACTTTTACCCCTTTTGACTCAGAGGGCCCCAATTCTCTCATTATGTGTTGCAGGGGTCCTACATGCTGCCCACATATTGCAATTATTTTTTCAGGAAGGGGTTCCTTGAAATCAGGAGCCTGGAAGTACTGCTGATTAGGGTCTGTGACAGTTGTATATACCAGTAGTGTAAAAGGATTCTGGATAATCTCTGCTCCTATGAATCTTTCTAATAATTAATCAATAAACATTTCTTAAGGGTTTTCCATGTGCCAAGATTGGAGACACAAATTCAGAAGTCAGACAGTCTCTGTCTCCAAGGAGCTTACATTCTTAATGATGGTGATACAACTTATTCATGGTCAAATCAATAAAGGATATACATACACACACACACACACACACACACACACACACACACACACATATATATATATATATATATACACACATCTATGTATACATGTATAAATACACACACGTGTTTATATACCTGCATGAACACAAATGCATACACACATGTGTTCATACATGTACACATATATCAATAAATCTCACAGTAATAGCTGGAAAAAACTAACATAAGGAATGGGTGGAATCAGAAGAGCCTTTGGAGGAGGTGGCTTCTGAGCTGAGTCATAAAGGAGCTACCATTCCAGGAAGCACAAATGAGGGGAGAGTGTTACAGGAATGGTGGATTCCCCGTGCAAAGTCACAGCTGGGACATAAACTGTTTTTAGGGAATATCATGGAGGTCGGTTTGGCTGGAGCAAACAGTATGTGAAGGGCAGGAAAGAAAAGAATTTGTGTTTTTCCTGAAGATAATAAGAATCCACAAATATCATTGGGTGTAGAGGTAACATAGAGAGGTACCTGTGATTTCAGAACATCAGTTTGACAGCTATGGGGAGGATGAATTGACAAAGGAAAGAACCTCGTTAGGAGGCTACTGCAACTGTCCAGGCAGGAGGTAGGGAGAGCCTGGACAATGATGGCTCAGGTAGGAACTAAGAGGAGGATGGATTTGAGAAAACTTGCCAGCTCAGTGAATGATGGGAGAAGGCCTGAGAAACAGAAGACAATTCCTAGCTTATAAACCCGAATAACTGTAAGAATAACTGCATGCTTTCAAAAGAAATAGGGAAGTTAGAGAGACAAAGTGTGTGGCTTTTGGGGAGGGGGACACAGGTAATGAGTTCTCTCTTGGACATGTGGAATTTGAGAAATTTATGGGACACACACCATTCCTGACTCATAGCCTTGTCATGGCACATGAAAGGTTACCCAAGATGGACAGGTTATACTGGAGAGTACTGACAAATGGCGATCCACTGGAGAAGGAAAGGGCAAACCACTCCGGGATCTTTGTCCAGAAAACCCCATGTACAGTATTAAAATGAAAAAAGATCTGACACCAGAAGATGAGCTCCTTCGGTCAAGAAGTTGTTCAACACATCATTGGAGAAGTGCACAGGACAGCTACAAGTCTCTCCACAATAAATGGATAGGCTAAAGCCAAAAAGGAAGCTCAGCTGCAGAAGTGTCTGGTGACAAAAGGCAAGTCTGATGTTGCAAAGATAAATATTGCATAGGAACCTGGAAGGTCTATGAACCAAGACAAGCTGAACGTGGCTCAGAGATCACTGCAGACGGTGAGTGCAGCCATAAAATTACAAGAGGCCTGCTCTTTGAAGGAAAGCTATGGCAAATCTGGATAGTATACAAAAAAGCAGAGACATTACTTTCTTGAAAAAGGTCCATGTAGTCAGTAGTTTTTCCAGGAATAATGTATGGCTGTGAGAGAGTTGGACTATAAGGAAATTTGAATCTGCAGAATCTACACTTTCAAATTGTGGTGCTAGAGAAGAAGTCTGAGAGTCCCTTGCACAGCAAGGAGATCAAAACAGTCAACACTTAAGGAATTAATTCAGACTACACTGGAAGGACAAATACTGAAGCTGAAGCTTAAATACTTCAGCCACATAATGAGAAGACAAGACTCATAGGAGAAGGCCCTGCTGTTGAGAAAGATTGAGGATGAAAGGATGAGACACTAGAGGACGAGATGGATGGATAGAGTCATGAAAAGCAATGAAAATGAGCTTGCATAGACTTTGGGAATTGGTGGATAGAAGACTGGGGTGTCCAAAGAATCAGACATGACTGAATGAAGAACAATGACACAGATGGGACATATAAGTGCAGCTATCAAAGAGGCAGTTGGAAACATAAGATCAGAAGTCAGGAAAGAGAGACTAGGCTTGGAGAAATATATCTGGAAGTCATCTGCAAAGAAAAGATAGTTGAATCCAGTGAAGGTCGTGAGAACAACAAGAGAAAACCTGAAGCAGAGAGAGCCTTGGGGTACGCCCTCATATTGAAAATGTGACCCTGAGGGAAGGGATTGAAAAGGATTCCAAGAAGGAATGTCTTCATAGGAAGGAATAAACCTATAACAAAGCAATGTCACATAAATACAGAGAGATGGGAGAATGTACTTAACATGAAGGCTTCAGGTCTTAATTAGCAAAGAGGTCACTGGTGACATGGCAGTTTCAGTTGAGTGTTAAGGATGGAGACTACATTTCAAGAGTGAAGAAGTCAGTAGGAAGTGAAAAGGTGAAATCAATGATTTTAACAGTTCAGATTTATTTCATTTGTTTCTGTTCTGTTTTATTTGGACTTTGGGAAAGGAAGGAGAGATTTAGGATGAGAGAGCTTGAGGGCATGGTGAGACCAGAATGAAGACTTTTTAAGAATGGAGGAAATCTGGCCCTGTTTATTGGTCATGGAGAAGAAAAAGCTGAAAATTAGGGAAATAAAAGGGATGCTTAAGTGTGGTAAGCTCTTGAAACTAATGACAGGGGATGGAATTATGGGCACAAATAGAGGGACTGGTGTTGGCAAGAAGAGGGGACTTCATCCTCTCACACTGAAGCAAAGGAGGGGAGTCCAGGTTGGGGGCCATGTGTGATGCTGGGGGTAATAAACCTTACTTACCTCTGTAACAGTAAATCTTTCACAGAGTTAGTTCCCATATCTCTTAATTAGAACCTGAACACCAATTAGCTTGTGCATCACACTAAAGCTCTGTAAACAGTAGGATGTGACAGGAGGAAGTCACCTAATTAAATGCATTCAACTGGGCCCTATTCTCTCTCTCTATTTCTCTCTCTCTTTCTGTCTCTCTGTGTGTGTCTCTATGTCTCTCCCCCATCCTTCCTCCCCCCACACTTGTTGGACATATTTTACTCTGAAAAGCTAAACAATAATGTCAGATACTTACCTAATAACCATGTTCAGGGAGAGACTTTGGGAAATGTGGATCCTCATAAGGATTACTTCTCACATTGCTTTGGATCCTGGAAGATTGATTTGTATGGACCTTGGGGAAAAGTTTCCCAGTGGAGGAAGCTGGGTTGCTAAACCCTGTAGTCTCCAGTCTCATATTACTGAAGTCCCCACTAATCAGATTGTCCTCTTCTGAGCCCTTCTTCTTCTTTGAACTGTAATGAGAAAACTACCCTTAGGGATTTTGGAAAGTATGGTGTAACAATAGTATAAAGGGTTGGGGGAAATGTTGAAAGACTTCAGAGGCCTATGTAATAGGTGACAGAGAGGGCATGGGATGCCAGATCCTTTGTTTCTCCCCCCTCCCTCCCCTCTCCTTGGGGTAGGCCTATTACAACCACACCATTTTACATGGTGATAGCATCTTAGGACCCCAGCTACCTAGTGAGATATTTCATGTGGCACAAGAGTTACTTTCTACTTCAATATTTGAAACATCTGCAATGTCCCCAGTGTAGATGTTGCCTCCATTAACATAGATTATAACCCCTAAATAGCCTAATAGATGGTCTTTGAGAGTGACTGTGACTGAAAAATCCACCATTCTATAGTGGATGACTGAATGATGAGCTTCTCTATACTTAGCTAGGCTAGTCCTTGAACCAGAGCCATAACTAGGAGTTTCTGTGCCAAGAGCAAGTACTCTTACTTATATTCAGGGCAAGTACTAGGAAATACACCAGAAAGAGGGGACTGGGAGTAGTGGGGAGGAGAAGTAGTTATGGGTGGAGGTGCTCACCCCACTTTACCATTAATATTTAAATTAATTAGTTTTGTCAACTAGACAGATGAGGCATTTGTTCTAGGCACTCTGCCAAACTCTTGTCTACCCTGACAAAAATTACTGGTATTGTCAGAATTCTCTCTAAATTCAATGCCCTGGGCCAAAACCCCAGCTGCCCTATCCTCCACTATAGCAGCAGGCATTTGGAAGTAGGCTAGTCAGCTCTTTAGATTGCTGAATGAGACACCCCAGATGTGTTTCAGGAATGCTGGGGTAAAGGAAGCAGCACCGACTGTGTGTCCAGCAGACACATTAATAATCAAATGCTTTCCATGCAATGGCACAAATATTCATATGCTGGCCTGCCTGTATACAGGTTTGCAATAAGCTGTGCCTTTTTCAAATTTGTGATTCTTGGTATTTGGGAATATTGGGAGAAAACCCAAGAATCTTGCAACAGTGACTGGCCAGCTCAGGAGGAAAGCCTGGCAACGGAGACATTAAAATACTGTAATCGAGGTCATAAGACCCTGACCAGCCTCTCAAAGAGGGAACCCAGGAAGATTCCTATGATTCCTTTAGGATATAAACAGAAGTAAGAATTTTCCTCCTCCTTCCAAAAAGAACAAGTTTCCCCAGCAAAACACACATGTTTTCAAAACTACATTTAAACATTTCTGTGTTTCAGGAATGCTGGGGTAAAGCACCGACTGTGTGTCCAGTAGACACAGTAATAATCAAATGCTTTCCATGCAATGGCACAAATATTCATATGCTGGCCTGCCTGCATACAGGTTTTCCTCCTCCTTCCAAAAGGAACAAGTGTCCCTAGCAAAATACACATGTTTTCAAAACTACATTTAAACATTTCTTAAATGAAGAATGAATGAATATTTTTTCATCTTCCCTAAAGTGGGAAATACATATGCTTAAAATCCTGGCAGTTGAAGATGAAATTCACCATTTTATATTTAAAGATAATTCTGCAAGAAAATATGCTTTGAATGTTTCTTCTGTTCCCCTAGAACATATGGAAGGCTGAGAATACCAGAAACCTATGCTTGACTGAGACTGGATCATTTGTCATTTGCCATGGGAAACAGGGAGCCATTGTAGATTTTTGAGTGAGGGAACAAAAAATGGAGTTAGAAATTCTGCTAGGGGATATTTGGACACATTCCCCTCTCTTTGAGCTCAGGATAGGCTTTCTTTGTCACCTCATTGGAAATGCTATTAAATA
>CM053771.1:282867129-282905737 GCA_028658325.1 Potorous gilbertii
TCAGAGACCCCTCAAGGACTAAAATACAGGAGAGGCTTGTCTGGAATGAATTCATGGACTCAAGCATTCTTTAGGTCAAGATGGCAAAGGTTTATTGTGATGCTAATATAGTGGGCAGGGCTCCTTAAGGAACTTGCAACTTAATATCCGTGATACTAAAGCTTATGTAGGAAAAGTAGTGAAATATCTAACAGATATACTAATTAGCTATAATTGTAATAACTTATAACCTTGGTCATTGGTGTCATTCACTACTAGAAATCAGGGGAAGGGGTGTCTCAGGGGTGTATTTTTGGTCTTTTCCAAAAATACGTCTATAGTTTGATCTCTGGATTGAATATGATACCTTTGGGAATCAATACATGATAATTCTATGATTAAAAGATAGTCCTGTTTTTACAAGAGAATTTCCTCAAAGGTCAGCTTGTTCTTCTGATGGGTTCCACTCATGAGTAATTGCTAGGGATAATGTTCTTGGACTGGGGAGAAAACTGTCAGGGATAGTGTTTTGAAGCTAGGGAAAAATGAGATTTTAAAACTGGGGTCTAAGCACAAGCCCCCAAGTGCCCCATCAGTACCTGCCTCCCAAAGTTGTTTTGAGGATAAAATGAGATAATAACTTTATAAAATCCTTTATAAATGCTATGATGATGATAGCTATTTTCAGGGTGCTTCATAGGTTATAAAGCAACTGATTATTAGTATATGAAGCTACTGAGTCTTGTGAACTAGGGGCTCATGAGGACTCAGGTTGATCTCTGGTGACCCATGACTCCATATTGACAAGTCTTGTAACTCTTCTGCCGACCTTCCCTTCCTCCTTCCCTCACCACAAAGAACATCCAGGTACTTCTTCTGGCAGTCCTGACCCTGTCCCCATCTCTGGAAGAGACCAGGTTGAAATGAACACTGTAACAATACCAGAGCTACGTAGATCCATAGATCACCATCATGTGCTACCAAAGAACTATAAGTGAATGTCAAGACCATAGAACCTGTTCTGCCATTTAAATTATGTGCTACTTTGGGTAAATCACTTAATGCCTCTTGGGCTCAGTTTCCTTGCCCATGAAAGAAGTTTGACCTGAATGTCTTCTAAGGTCCCTTACAGCTCTGAAGTGATGATGCCATAATTTAATTTACCATATATCTGTGCACCAGGCTGTGTGCTCTCTAGAAATCGAGCTAAGCCATGAACTTAATTCCCTTCCCCTTGACAGAGAGGAATACAAATGGGGAAATGGGGAGGAGGGAGGAGAAAGAATAAGCCACTTACATGTTGGGGGAATAAGCTTGTATATTTATGATCATACCTTCTGAACTCAATATTCCTTTGTCAATGCTAATATGATTATCAGTGATTAAATAGTATTGGGGAACATGGGAGCCTTCCCCACATTTGAGGAACCACCAATGGCAGAGGCTGGAGTCATTTGCAAAGAGTCTAGACACCCCCTTCCCAATCTCCTTAAAGTTCCCAGAGAACTCTAGGGGAGGAATGGTTTGTAAAATGAGGGGAGGGTTCAATGGTGTTTATGGTTTCTTCTAGCTCTAAATTTATATTCATATCTGTATTGTTCCTAGTTATGCATAGACTAGATGCTACATGGACACATGCAGAGATACAGAGAAAAGGTTATATACCTCTGTGGAAGATCTTTGGAAAGACATAGACTAACTACAAATAGACTACATTAAAATTAACTACAAAGGACATATGAAGGAAGATGCTATCTGCATCCAGAGAAAGAACTGATAAATAGAAGGATGCATAGAATCATTTTACATATGCATATATGTATATACACATAAACGTGTACATATCTGTGTCTAATGGTAGCCATCTGTGGGGAGGGAAGAAAAAAAGGAAAAATGTACATAATAACTTATTATATATTTAAAAGTAATACCAAGTTGTGCATAATAGATTTGTAGTTTCATGTGCAATCATCTTTTGTATTATAATGTTATGGAAATGTATGTTTTATCCCATAAATTAATAATTAAATAAATGAAAATTTTTTAAAAAGGCATGGATAGAAATCAGATATGTTAAGAAGGGAGGGAGTGACTGTGATCAGTAGAGGTAGCTTGGGGCACTAGGAGAAGCAGTGGATTTCAAGTCAGAAGACCTTAATTTGAATCCTGGTTCTAGTCTTTTAGTCCCACTGTGATGTCACTTTGGGGAAGTTACATGATCTCTTCAGGGCTCAATTTCCTTCTCTGTAAAATAAGAGGCTTGCAATAGATGACCCTGACAATTCCTTATTGCTCTAAATGCTCTATGTCAATGTAAGGAGTATCCCCACGCACATGAAATGACAGTTACTCCACAAGAAGTGACATATCTATCTAAAACACAAGCTTTAACACTGAAGGTGATAACAATTTTCTATTATATCATATTATTGACTAGAACGCCAGACATAGTGGATAGAAATATAAAATAACCAATTCATACAAATCATACTTATCTGCTACAGTACTACATTATTAGTGGAGGTTGCAATTATGATACAACACTAAATAATATATATCCACAGGGGAGGATTTTAAGATGACAAACCAGGTGTTCAAAGTTCATTGGTCTGCAAAGTGGAGGCAGGATCATGGGGATCTACTCCCCAAAGCACATCTTCTAATTGCTTGCTTAATTTAACTGGAAAAGTGATAAAACAAAAAAATCCATGTCAACCCAGAGACTATCACATCATGTTCCTATTAAATGTACAATCATGGATGAAAGGTCAGATTTAGAGAGGTGGCGATGGGGATGGGATGCAGACATAAATGACCAGTGTACATGAAGGGCATAAGAATCCATCTGGGGATTCCCATGTCAAAGCTGTTTTTGATATTAAAGTCCTACAATCATCTCCCCATCCAAGCCATCATTTGACTTATGTTTATTCTCTGGGTTGAGACACTTATCCCTGGAGTGATGAACTATGACCCCATTGAAAGAAAAGTTTGTTTTAATTAAACAAATTAATCAATATCTAAGACTTTTATGGGTTATTATATCCTATTTATTTAGGAGACTAGAGAGCAAAAATAAATGCACATAGCTGCATCAGGACACACAAAATTCAGAGTATGGAATACATATGTTTCTCTATTTCTTTTCTCTCTCCCTTCTTTTCTTTCTCCATATATGTGTGTATTTCACATATATACACATGTATTATACACACACATGTCATCATTGTCTCTGCCTAGAGAAATGGTATATTAAGATGGGAGAAGAAAGGAAATGTCCTTTTTCCTTCTGAAATACTGTTGTAGCATGAGAAGGGAGGTGTCTTTATAGGGTAAATGAAAGAAGCATTTGGCATTGAAATTCACATTCATATGAGCTCAAATCTCAAAATCAATACACACATATATACATATATACACCCATCACACAAGGAAGAATATTGCTGTGAAGTTAGTGTAGAAAGCTAAACAAGAGACCAACACTGAATTAGGTGGTCCTCAGATGTCCTGCATATTTGGGAAGGGATAGAACATATTGAGAAGGAAGCTCAGAGGATGCACCTACAATCCTCCTAGAAATCTGAAGAGTGCTCATCTGTCCTCCAGTAGCGTATCAGCTCAATGAAGAGGAAATATTGCTTAAATGATCGGGATCTGGCTTCCATTTTGCAGTCTAACCACTTCACTGAGCTGTACTCACCAAAAATTTGGGTGTCATTTTAATAATTTAATTTTAACTAATTTTAATAGGGAGCCAGTTACTTCTTCAGTGAAGAAACAGCTTTCAACGATCAACTCTAACACTGAGCCCCATGGACAAAGTTACTGATGCAGTCAGTACAGACATGTAAGGAGAACTTACATATGATACCATCAAGCCTACCTATTCTTTTATGAAGAGTTGGTGTGGCTCCCAATGGCATGGTCATTTCAGTGAAATTTAGCTTCTTATTCAGAAAATTTATACAGATTTATATATCCAATTACAGAAGACAGTTGTTTCCAGCTTCTTTCCCCAAAGCAATGAAATACCCAATTCAAACCCAAATGTCACACACTCACACATACACACACACACACACACACACACACATTCCACCCACACCTTTAAAAATTCCTTATAACCCATAAGCAAGAGCTTGTCTCAGGAGAAGTGATCTCTGTTGTGAACATGAGCCCAGGACAAAGCCAGTGGGCACAAAATGGATGGTTTTGTACCACTCCATTTTCGCAGATCTGGAGCAAGTTACCACAGGTTTCTAGGTCAGTGTGCTCCTCTTCTTGGGAGCCATGTTACTATCAGTCTCAGATTAAACCTACTGGCCTCAACTATAAGTGAAAGATAAATAAATTGATACTTTGACTTCAAATATAGTTCCATAAGCCGTTGTGACTGAAACCATCTCTATAAGATATTGCCTTCATCCTAGTTTGTTGGAAGGAATTCTTAAACTCAATAAAGAGGGAAACATTTTTTGGAAAGGGGCATTTATGTGATAAAAAAACATACTGGGGGAAGAACTCTTATATTTCATCTAACAGTTTGTGGTGCTTCACAACTTCATTTCCTGCCACCTTCTGTGATACAGTAAATCTTGGGCTCACAGCTGATTTTCTTTTCTTTTTTTTAAAGATATCAAGGAAAATTTATTAAAATGAGTTCAGAAAAATTGAATGCCTTGGGCAAGGTGAACTCGATGCTTCTTCAGAAGGAAAGAGAGAGAAAGAGAGAGAGAGACAGAGACAGAGAGAGAGAGAGAGAGAGAGAGATACAGATGAGGTCATTTTTATGTTTGTGAAGGAGGACAGATCCATTCTCTTTCGGATCACAATCTTCTTTTTTTAATTTATTTATGTATTTATTTATTTTTGTATTTTCACATTTATTTCCACAAAATTCTGACTTTCAATTTTTCTCCCCATCTCTCCCCTCCCCCTTCCCATAATACCTTGCATTCTGATTACCCATTCCCTCAATATTCCCTCCCTTCTATCACGTTCCACCCTTCACTTATCCCCATCTTCTCTTTTTTCTTGTAGGGCAAGGTAAATTTCTACGCCCGATTACCTGTGTTTCTTATTTCTCAGTTATATGCAATAATAATTCTCAACATTCTTTTCTATACTTTGAATTCCAGCTTCTCTCCTTCCCTCCCTCTCTCCCCATCCCCACTGAGAAGGCAAGAAATTCTATACAGGCTATATATATGAAGTTTTGCAAAAGACTTTCATAATTATCAGGCTGTGTAATACTAACTATATTGTCCTCTATCCTACCCTGTCCTTCCTTTTTTTTCATTCTCTCCTTTGACCTTGTCCCTTCCCAAAAGTGTTTACTTCTAGTTACTCTCTTCTTCCATTTGCCCTCCCTTCTATCATCCCTTCACCCCACTTGTCCCCTTCTCCTATACTTTCCTGTAGTGTAAGGTAGATTTTCACACCAAATTTAGTGAGCATGTTATTACCTCTTTAAGCCATATATGAAGAGAGTAAGCTTCACTTTTCCACTCTCACCTTCTCCCTTTTCTCCTCCATTGAACAAGAGTTTTCTTCTCTCTTTTATGGGCTATAGCCTGTCCCATTTCAATTCCCCCTTTCTCCTCCCAGTATTTTCCTCTCTCACCCCTTAATTTTTATTTTATTTTTTTAATGGATATCAACTCTTCTGATTGAACTCAACCTGTACTCTCTGTCTATATGTGTGTGTGTATATGTGCATGTATATAATCCCTCCACCTACCCAAATACTGACAAAAGTCTCAAGAGTTATAAATATTATCTTTCCATATAGGAATGTAAACAGTTCAGCTTTAGAAAGTCTTTTATAATGTCTCTTTCCTGTTTACCTTTTCATGCATCTCTTGATTCTTGTGTTGGAAAGTCAAATTTTTTATTCACCTCTGATCTTTTCATCATGAATGCTTGAAAGTCCTCTATATCATTGAATGACTATTTATTCCCTTGAAGTATTATACTCAGTTTTTCTGGGTAGGTGATTCTTGGTTTTAATCCCAGTTCCTTTGACTTCTGGAACGTCCTATTCCAAGCCTTTCAATCCCTTAATGTTGAAGCTGTAAGATCCTGTGTTATCCTGATTGTAGTTCCACAATACTCGAATTGTTTCCTTCTAGCTGCTTGCAATATTTTCTCTTTGACCTGGGAACTCTGAAATTTGGCCACAATATTCCTAGGAGTTTCTCTTTTTGGGTCTCTTTCAGGAGGTGATTGGTGGATTCTTTCAATATTTATTTTCGCCCTTGGTTCTGGAATCAGGGCAGTTTTCCTTGATAATTTCATGAAATATGATGTCTAGGTTGTTTTTTGATCATGGCTTTCAAGTAGTCCCATAATTTTAAAGTTGTATCTCCTGGATCTATTTTCCAGGTCAGTTGTATTTCCAACAAGATGTTTCACATTATCTTCTATTTTTTCAAACTTTTGGTTTTGTTTTCCATCTTCTTGGATTATCTCATAGTCATTAGCGTCCCTGAACTAGATTCTGTCTTTTAAAGAAATATTTTGTTCAGTAAGCCTTTGAACTTCCTTTTCCATTTGACTAATTCTGCTTTTTAAAGCCTCCTTCTCCTCATTGGCATTTTGGACCTCTTTTTCCAATTGAGTTAGCCTCTTTTTAAAACTGTTATCTCCCTCAGCATTTTTTTGGTTCTCCTTTAGCAGGCTGCTGACATGCTTTTCAAGTTCTTCTATGGCCTGAGCCCATTTCATATTCATTTTGGAGGTGCTGGAAACAGAGGCCTTCACTTCCTCTGACAGTATGTCTTGTTCTTCCTCTTCCAAAAGGATGGAAGGAGACACCTGTTCACCAAGAAAGTAACCTATGGTCTTACTTTTTTCCCTTTTTTGGGGAGGAGGGTCCTATTGCTCCTCCTCTACACAATACTATGCTCAAGGCTGAGGTTCAGATTAGCTACTCTATTCCCCCAGGGACTTGGGGTCGGGGCAGGGCTGCCACTGAGGGCTGAGGTTCAGATCAGCTGCTCAATTCTGCCAGAGGCTTTAAGCTTTGCTCCCTGGACAATGGACCCAGGCTGCTTCCATGTAGCCACCCACGTCCTGCTTCTGCTGCTTCCTGAGGCTAGTGCTGAGGAAGCCCTATTTCCCTCTCTCCCAGCTGGGAAAGTCCTCCCACACTGACCCTTTGAGCTTTCTTTGTCGCTTGTGTGTTGAGGGATCTGGGACCCTCCCTGCTGGGAATTCTGCCCCAAAGGTCGGTTCAGGTCCTGTTCCTCCCAGTGTTGCACTGCCAGAGCTGGGCTCTGCTCTGCTCAGCAACCCGTGAAATAGACCTTTCCTGTGAGCCTTCCAGGTTACTTTTGGCTGGAAACCTGAGGCTTCTGCTGCTCTAGAATTTATTGAGAGTCATTTTTTACAGGTATTTGGTGGGCTGTGGGGGAAGCACTAGAGTATATGCATCTTTCTACTCCACCATCTTGGCTCTGCCCCCCACAGCTCATTTTCTATTTGGCTTGAAGTTACAGAAAAAATCTAGAAGCATATACACCAAAGAAGACTATATACCAAAATGTCTCTAGTGCCTCAGGGCATTCCCTGAGTATGATCAGAACACACTCATTGTTTAGTATATAAGCGCGGAGGAAGACTTATGGAGAAAGGTTCAGAATAGTAAATACTTTGCTACAAAGTGGGACCACCCAATGACAATATCCAATGGAGCTGTCTAAAGTTGCCAGGATTCAGTTCTGGAACAGTCTTAAGTTGAGCTTGGTTAAGGGTATTTAAAAAACAAATAAGAAAACTCAAATCACCAAAGTCTAAATTGAGAAACTATTGGTTCTCTGCAATAACTCCAAACATTTACATTCATCCCTAATGGTAGCATCCATGACATGTCACTCAAAACCAAATCTGTTCTTACTGACCCATTATCATGTTTCACAGTAACACATATGAGCAGTTAATAGTAAAGAATGAGCAGCCTGTAACTGACTAATTTCTTTCACTCTTTGCCATCTTGAAATCCTCTGTCCCACCCCTTGTCTGCCATGTAACTTTCAACTTTGAATGGTCTATGAAGCAGCAAGTGTTCTGGGGAGTCTTCTGATTCCATTTCTTGAGTAGATAGAATTCATGTGTAAATAGCACAGAAGGACAGTGACTATGCACTGTCCAGTGGTGTTAAAAGTAATCTCTTCTCTTGCTCTCATCACTGATGAAAGAAAGGTTTTACTGTCCAGGATAGATGCAAGAATGCCGAGATCCTGGCAAGCCAGTGTAGGTAGGGGATGTCACTGCCATATTGTATACAGCTAGTTTGTACAGAGGTACTTGCATGCTCTCTCTCTCATTAATCTGCAAGCTCTTTGAGGGAAGAGACTTTTACCTTTCTTTGTATCCCCAGCACTGTGCTCAACAAGTATTATTGACTGTCAATAATAGTCAATAGACTGTTGTTCTATTCAGATCTCAACTTTCTATCATTGCTAAAATGACTGCAGAGGACTGAAAACTTGGGTTCATTTACATTTCTAACTGTTAATACTTATGATCAGTTTATAGTAACTCTAAATCTAATTCCATGGTAACATGTAGATGAAGTAGTTCTAACTTTGACAATGATGATCAAGTTGTTTGAAGATTATTAAGGTAAGTCACAGCTAAAGAGTCTCACTAGGAGAGAGACACAGAGAGACAGAGACAGGGAGAGAGAGACAAAGAGAGACACAGAGACACAGAGACAGAGAGAGACAGAGAGAGGAGAGAGAGAGAAGGAATGTGTGTGTGTATGTGCGTGTGGTGCATGCAGACACACAAGTAAAACCAAAGGACGGCTAAGTTTTCTTCAGTGAGATAACTTTTGTAAAGATAGTGCTTTGCATGAAAGTGCTATAAAATGCTAGTTACTACAAAAGGGGGAGGAAAAGTTTAGCTGAAAGAAAATATTTTTTTTATGAAGTGTGTCCTTTGATTTGCAAAATCATTTGTTTTTGAGAGAAGAGTTAAACCTGTTGATGAATTTGGGAAATATCATACACAAAGAAACTCATCAGGTAATTTGAAACCTCACAATTTACACAATGAGCACAATGATGTACAAGAAAATTACACTAAAAAAAATCTGAACTCTGGTCAATGATATAGCCAATGGTGGTGTCATTGGACTGATGCCATCCTTGCAGTCAAGGAGGGACAAACTATGGGTGAGGAATGAGTCATATCCTGTTAGATCTGGATAATGTATTAGATTATTTTCCCTAATTGTACTTGTTTGTTTAAAAGTGATGGTTCTGTGTCTTAAATACACTCTCTCCTACCCACCACCTCTTAGAATCTCTAGTTTGCTTCAAGATAAAGGTCAAGAGTCACTTTCAATGTGAAGACTTTCCAGATGCCTCTGAGGTGTAACCTCCCCTCCAGAATCAGGTTATGCCTGTCAGTCTATCTATCTATCTATCTATCTACCTATCTATCTTTTGTCTATCCCTTTCTCATCATATCTAATCCATCCATCCATCTATCTATCTAATATATACATAGTTCTATTATCTAGAGATATCTACAGATATTTTTATGTACATATACATAAAATATAAAAAATCAATATAAATATATATCAATCTATCTTGAGAAGACATATCTCTACATATCTTCTTGTGGGGAAGTGTTAGCAATATTTTTTTAAGTGTCAATAAAACATTTATTTGAAAAATGTTAAAGGAATTTGGAATCTAGAAATAATTCTACCACTGTATCTTGCTTCTCTCTATTTTTTCCCACAAACTCCCTCCTCCACCCTCAGGTAAGTTCTAACTTTTAAAAATAATTCATCCAGACAAACAGTTCTCTAGCTCCAGGAAATTGGTCCCTCCCATGCAAAGTCTGAATCCTCATCATTATTTCCATGGCAACTACAGAAGTATGAACTTTGGAATAAGAATGGTACTATTAAGAGGCTAGAGGGGGCAAGGTTTCATTACCATTACCTTGCACCTCTAGCTAATAATCCTGTGCTATGCAGAGAATTTAATTTTCAACTCTGGTGCTCTCTGACTATGTATTTATTTCCTATTTCATACAGTAAAATGCAAAATGACCCTTAGACAGCACACACTAAAATGAAGGAGAGCCATGAATGGAAGGGAGACTTACTGTCTTTTTAGTACCGTTTTCATGGATGTGTCACTATTGAAGAATTTTCCCTTCATATGGAATGTAAGTGAAAAGAAGACCAGATCTGGAGGTCAGAGGTGTGAATTCTAGCTCTTTCCCTTATCATCAGTGTAGCTTTTGGCAATCCTCTCAGCCTTGGTTTCCTCAATTGTCAAAAGAAAGGGGCTGGAAAACAGTATCTCTTGTGGCCTTCCCCTTCTCTCCCCTCATGTGGTCACTTTTGTAGTTTAGGCCTTCTTGACCCTCAACGCAAACTACTACAACAGTCTCCCAATTAATTTCCCTGCCTCAAACCTCTCCCTACTCCAAATGACCCTGCACACAGATCTAAAGTGATTTTCCTGAAATGTAAGTCTCATCACGTCACTTCCTATTCAATAGTACACTCGAATGGCTATCTTTTGACTCTAGGATCAAATGGAAATTCTTATGGGATTTAAAGCCCTTTGCAGCCTGGCCCCAACCTGCCATTCCAGTTTTATGATACAATATTTTCCTTCCTGTACTTCCCATCCAGTCAAACTGGCCTTCTTACCATTCATTCCTCACATATGACTTCTCTCAGTCTCAATGCTTTTGCATGGCTCTGGCCATGACTGAAATATATCCTCTGCTCACCTCCAACTCTTAGAAACCCTTCATGACAAGGTTCAAATGCAACCTTCTATAAGAATCTTTTCTCAGCCGTACTTCCCCTTCTCTAAAATTAATCTCTCTCTCTCTCTCTTTCTCTCTCTCACTTCCCCTCTTTTTCTTTCTCTCTGTCTCATTCTCTGTCATCATCGTCATCATCATCATTATCCACCTGTACATGCTACATAGTGCAATGGATAGAGACCTGGGTCTGAAGTCAGGAAGACATGAGTTCAAATCCAGTTTCAGACACTTACTAGGAGAGTGACCCTGGGAAGAAAATGGAATGTTTGCCTCAGTTTCCACAACTGTAAAATCAGGATATAATAGCGCCTACCTCCTAGGCTAATTCTGAGCATCAAATGAGATAATGTTTGTAAAGCACTTAGCACAGTGTCTAACACATATTAAGGGCTTAATAAAGGCTTGTGTCAGAATATGAGTTTAAATCCAGCCTGACACTTACTTGTTGTGTGACTCTGGTCAAGTCATATAGAACCCTAATTGCCTCTAAAAGCAAAAGTAGCTAGATAGAGATAAGTAGATGCTTATGTTCATCCTTATTCCTTTCATTATTCAATTCAATAAACATTTATTAAGTGCTTACAGTGTACCAGTCGCTGTTCTAAGGGCTGGTGCTACAAAATAAGCAAGACATAATTCCTACTCTCAAGAACTTCATAGTCTAATGCGAGAATCAACATTCAAATAAATAAATAAATACAATGCAAGACACATATAGAATAAATAGGAAATAATTAAAAGAGGGAAAGCACTGGAATTAAGAGTTAGGGAAGGTTTCCTGTAGAAAGTGGGATTTTAGGTGGGATTTAAAGGAAGCCAAGGCGGTCAGTAGTTGGAGTAGAGGAAGGAGAGCATTCCAGGCACAGGAAACAGCCAGAGAAAATGCTGAAAGTCAAGGGACAGAGTGTTTCCTTAGGGAAACAGCCCACAGGGCAGTGTTATTGTATGACAGAGCATATGTCAGGGATTAAAGTGTAAGAAGACTGGAAAGGTAGGAAGGGGATAGGTGATGAAGAACTTTGAATGCCAAATAGAGCATTCTGTATTTGGCCCTGGAGATAATAGGAAGGCCCTGGAGTTTCTTGAGGAGGGAGGAAATGATCAGATCTGTGTTTTAGGAAAATCACTTCAATGGCTGAATGGCGGATGGATTGGAATGGGGAGAGACTTGAGGAAGGCAGATCTACCAGCAGGGTATGGTGACAGTTCAGGTGTAAGGTGATGAGGGTCTGCCCCAGAGTGTTTGCCATGTCAGAGGAGAGAAGGGGGTGCATTGGAGATGTTGCAAAGGTGAAATGAACAGGTATCATCAATAGTTTGGATAAAGGGGCTGAGAGTTGGTGAGCAATCCAGGATGATTCTTATGTTGTGAGCCTGAAGGACTGGGAACATGGTCTTGTTCTCCATGGTAATAGGGAAGGTAGGAGGCAGAGGTGAGGCAGGGTTTAAGGGTAAAGATCATAAGCTCTGTTTGAACATATTAAGATGCCTACTAGACATCTAGTTTGGAACATCTGAAAGAAAGTTGGAGGTTGGCAGAGAGACTAAGGCAAGATAGGTAGACTTGAAAATCATCAGCATACAGATGATAATTAAGTCCATGGAAGATGAGGAGGTCACCAAGTAAAGTATAGTATAGAGGAAAAAGAGAAGAGGGCCCAGGACAGAACCCTGAGGGGCACCTATGATGAGGGACATGATCTGGAGGAGAATTCAGCAAAGGAGACTGGCAAGGAGAAGTCAGATAGGTAGAAGTAGAAACACTAAAGAGTGGTGTCCCAAAATCTGGGACAGAAAGAAGTATCAAGAAGGACAGAATGATCAACAGAGCTCAAGAAGAATGGAGATTCAGAGAAAGTCATTGCATTTGGCAACTAAATTACCATCAATAACTTTAGAGAAAGTGCTTCCAGTGGAATGATAAGGTCAGAAGTCAAACTGTAAGGGACTAGAAAAAAGAATGAGAGGAGAAGAAGTGGAAATGGTCTTTTTGAGGAGTTTAGCTAAAAATGGCAGAAGAAAAATGGCATGATAATGGGAATGGAAGGATCAAGTAAGGGTTTTTCAGGATAGAGATACAGAGGCATATTTATAGGCAGGCACATGTGCACACACATACACACCATCCCAAGTTCCCTCTTGCAAATTATGTACTCCTTGAGGGCTGAGAATATTGCACTATTTCCTTTGTATTCCCAGACCTTTGCATACATTAGTTATTTAATAATGCTTAACCCTAGCATACAGTACAATGTCTGTTGATCAATTGGCTAATTTCTAGACTCTCATCTCTAAGTCTATGCCCCTCCGAGAACATGAGTTTCTAAACTGCTCTGAGTAATATTTGTCGTTGATGATGCCAAAGATGATGAGATAATCTTTCTGTACCCTGGTAAATATCAGTCTCATTTACAAAAGGAAACTGTACTACCCACCACCTGGGGCATCAGAATGAATCTGTAAACTAGGGAAAGTCAGGATAGGATGATGAAATTGCTACTTGTCCTATAGCTTCATGTTATTATACATATCATACAGTCATAGAGTTGGAAGTGCTCATAGAAATAACTGACTCCCCAACCCTCATTTAACAGAAGAGTAGACTGAAATTCAAATAGTTGACATGACTTCTTTAAAATCACACAGCTAGCAGAGACACAGCTGGGCCTAGAATGCAGTTCTCCCTACTTTCAAGTATTCTTTTCCATTAAACCATGCTGACTGTAGTCACTTAAGCCTAGAGATGGAGTTTTCTGGAGAAGAAAATGAAGAATGGTCACATAGCACGTATCTCATGAGAGATTTGTATAAATAGAGACTGACTCAAAGCAATGGAAACAGCCATCATTTGGATGCTGTGTTAGAAAGACATCAGTTGTGCCAGATTGGGAATCAGGTAGATCTGGCTTCAAATCCTACCTCAGTCACTTACTACCCATGTGACTCTGGTCAAAGCACTTTAACCTTTTGAGGCCTCAGTGTCATTATCTGTCAAATGAGGACAATGAACTCAATGGCCTCTGAAGTCCCTCTTAGCTCTAAGTCTATAATTTTATGATCCTAATATGGAAGCAAAAAACATCAAACCAACCTACTCAGACTTCAGAGGGGCATAGGGAGTTGTAATGTGGCTTCTTGGGGGAAGATTATTTTGACTAATACCATATCTTGCAAATGCATGTACTGAATGGATATACAAACCCCTCACACCGCAATCTCCAAATACAACCCATATTATACAAATAAACCATAATCAAATTAACTCTAAAAGTATGCAAATGTGAGTCCCATGGTGCCATTCTCTCCTTAGAAAAATGATATTTATAGTCTGCTTAAACAGAGATGTTTATATTGTAGTATATGCTATTTATATTCTATAGCCTAAAGAACCAAAACACTTGAGGCTGTGACATGGAACAGACCCAACCACTCAAAACCTGAATCAAGTGACCCCAGTGTGTTCCTAGCTTGTAAATACGCATAGAGTAATAGATATCAGTCATCTGGAGAAGGTTCTTAGTACTTCCGTTTTCATGCCTCTCAATGGCCTCTCGGCCTCATTCCTGGGATCGAGGGTTCTTGGGGTACTCAGCATATGGGGACATTTGGAAATCACCACTTTTGAAGATGAGTTTGCTTATGTCACTTTTATTTTTTTCTATGGAAGGAAAAAGATAACATTGATGAAGTCAAATAACCTCAGCTTTAGGAGTTTTGAGATTAAAGTACCAGATATTGCTTGTGGAACAAATTAAAAGGAAAGCTTTCATACTGTTTTTGGAGAAGTAAGCCCATTTTTTAAAAAATGATATTCCTATTATTACAAATGAAGGAGCACATTTGCTTAGTTGATCCAATTTAAAAAATGAAAGTACATAGAAATTTGAGATTTTATATATATATATATATATATATATATATATATATATATATATATACATATATACATATAATGATATTTCCCAACAACACTGTCAATGTGTATCAGAGGCAGAGCTTAGACCTACATCCCTCTAACCCCATGGCCAATTCTCCATCCACTCTGTCACATAGCTTCATCAATGGTACTGCCTTACATGTATATTGTGCTCTATGACTTACAAAATGTTTTCAATAAGAGTATCTAATGAATATCAGAACAGAAAGTTGGCTTGACATAGTGGACATAGAGCCAGCCTCGGAGTCAGGAAGACCTGAATTCAAATCCTGCCTCTGACAGATTCTGTATGTGTGATGCTGGACAAATCACTTAACCTGCCTTATCAAGCAAGGCAGATAGGTGGCAAAATGAAAGGAGCATTGAGCCTGGAGTCAAGAAAACCTGAGTTCAAATTTAATCTCATACAATACTTAGTTATGTGATCTTGGGCAAGTCACTTAACCCCTGTCTGCCTCAGTTTCCTCAACTATAAAATGAGGTTAGTATTACCATCTACCTCCCAGGGTTATTATGAAGATCACATAAGATAATATTTGTGAAGTACTTAACACTGTGCCTGACACATAGTAGGCATTTAATAAATTTGTGTTGCCTTTGTCTCCCCCCCCCCACTCCCTGTAAGACTATCAATTGCAGAGAAGGTTGTAACTTTCACTGGTAGGAGACATTTCTTTATACATGAGTTCCTTATATTAATGGACAGTCACTATCTCAGAACAACACTTTGAGGTATGCAAAACAGATGTTTTCCCTGTTTTACGTGTGGGGTAGGTTAATATAAGAGTGTGGGCTGGCAGCTATTGGAGAAGTATAGCAGGGGAGTGAGGGAGGGTGTCTGAAATTTTAAAAAGTCTGGAGGCATTTCAGAGATGATCATCTAATCCAACTCTCCCATTTCACCTTTCCATAATAAAATTGACATAGACAAAGGGGGAGGAGCCAAGATGGTGGAGCGAGAGCAACTACTCACCTAAGCTCTTAGACAAACTCCCTCAGATACCTCTAAAAAGAGAATCTGACCAAATTTTGGAGGCACAGAATCCCATAGGTGACAGACTGTGGCAGTTTCACAACCCAGGACAGACTGGAAGATCTAGAGAAAGAATCTGTTCCACAAGAGTGGAGGAGCATCCAGCACACCACATGGGCGTCCCTGCAGCAGCATGCCAGAACAGGAAAGGCCCAGGATGGTCTGAATCAGTGGCAGTGTAGCGGGATAGCAGCTTAGGGCAAGAGTCAAGTGGAGTCCCAGAGAGTGAGAGCCTTGGAAGGAGGCCCAAGTATTTGTAGCAGCTGTGCTACAAATCTAATGGCAGAAACAGAGAGCAGCTGGCAAATTCACTTTTTAGACTTTAATAAGGTTATTATCTAAGTAGCATGTTCTGCCTTAATTATATGACATTATGTATATCAAATGTAGCTGTGCCCAATACTTTCATACTTCAGATTAAATGTCTGTAAGTCACCTACTTGAACTTCCGGGAGCCAAAATGGCAGAGTGATCAGTAAATACTTTTTTTCCTCCCCTTGTTGACCTTGAAAGAACCATAAAATATTTCCTCAGAAAAATCTTGCATCAGTGGGATCAGCAGAAGGGACAAACAGTTTTGTAGCACCTGAGGCTAGGAAAATAGCTAAGAGGGAATTACTCTTACTGTGTCAGAGCACCAAGCTGTCCCCAGACAGAGCTCCCTGCCCCGGAGAATAGGGGGCAGGTGGAGCATCACACAAGGACCCAGGTATGCTTAAGTGCTCCAGGGGAAACAGGAAGGCACTACAGCAGCCAGGATCACCAAGTGCTGAGCTTGCCTCTGCTCTAGCTCAGCTGAGGAGATCTCCTGTGACCAGACCACCACTCACCCACAGTTAACAAACTAGCTCCAGGATTAATCCAGTGAAACCCAAACAGAATTCACCTCCCTTCACTTTCTCACACCAACCAGCTCAGCACCAGGTTCTTCGGCACCTAGCTGAAAGAACCAGAGGCCGCAACACACAAAGCCTCACCATCATGAGCAAGAAGCAAAGGAGGAAGGAAAAGACCATGGAATCTTTCTATGGGGACAAGGACTAAAACATGAATACCAAAGAGGTCAGTATTAAGACTGTACTCCCATCTGAAACTTCAGAAGGGACTATGAACTGCTCACATGCACAAAGAGCACTCCTGGAACAGCTAAAGAAGGAAATAGAAGAAAAAATGCCCAATGATTTTAAAAGTATGAAAAAATTCACTGAAGAAAACAGCTCTTTAAAAAGGAAAATTGAACAAATGGAAAAGGAAGCACAAAATCTAACTAGGAAAATTGGACAAATGGAAAAGGAAGCACAAAACCTAAATAGAGAAAATAATTCCTTAAAAGGAATAATTGGACAGATGGAAAAGATGTTGCAAAAGTTAACTGAAGAAAACAATTTAATGAAAATTAGAATCGGACAAGTAGAAGCTAATTAATCTATGAGACATCAAGAATCAGTCAAATAAAATCTAAAGAATGAAAAGATAGAAGAAAATGTAAAATATCTAATTGGAAAAACAACTGACTTGGAAAATAGATCCAGGAGAGAAATTTAAGAACTATTGGCCTACCAGAAAATCATGATTTAAAAAATAGTCTAGACAATATCTTCCAACAAATCATCAAGAAAAACTGCCCAGAAGTCGTAGATTCAGAGGGCAAAATAGTCATAGAAAGAATCCATCATTCACCTCCTAAAAGGGATCCCAAACTAAAACACCAAGAAATATTGTTGCCAAATTCCAGAACTATCAAGTGAAGGAGAAAATGCTGTAGGCAACTAGAAAAAAACCATTCAAATATCGAGGAGCTACAATCAGGATCACACAGGACCTGGCAGCTGCAACATTAAAGGTTTAGAGGTCATGGAACATAACATTCTGGAAGACAAAGGAGCTAGGACTACAGCTAAGAATCCCTTACCCAGCAAAATTAAGCATAATAAATTAAGGAGGAAAATGATCCTTCAATGAAATTGAAGGATTTCAAGTTTTCATAAGGGCAACACCAGAACTAAACTAAAAATCTGACCTCCAATATCAAGAAGCAAGCAAAGCACAAACAGGTAAAAAGGGAAAACAAAACATACAGGACTCAATAAGTCTAAACTGTTTACAACCCTAGAAAACAAAATGACACTTGTAACTCTTTAAAATTGTATCACTAACAGTACAAATAGAAGGAATATATTTAGATGATAAGGGTATAAGGTGAATTTGAGGGAATGACAAAAAAAATTATGGGATGAGAAAGAGAAATACAAAGGGAGGGAGAGGTAGAATGGAATAAATTATCTCACATGAAGAGGCAAAAAAGACCTTTTACAGTAGAGGGGAAGATGGGAGGGTGAGCAATGGGCATCGCTTGAACCTTACTCTCATCCTTATTGGATCAAAGATGGAATAACATACACAATCAGTTGAATATAGAACTCTATCTTACCTGACAGGGAAATAGGAGGGGAAAGGCATAAGTAAAGGGGGTGGGAGTGGGAACTGACCTGGGGAGGGCAGATCAGGGGAAGTGGTAGACAGAAGCAAAATACTGGTGAGGTGGGAAAGCATGAAAGGAGAAAGAAGACAGGAGGAAGAATAGGATGAAGAGGGATACACAAGTAGTAATCACAACTTTGAATTTGAATGGGATGAACTCTTCCATAAAACAAAAGTGGACACTAGAGTAGTTTAAAAACCAGAATCCTACAATATGTTACTTACAAGAAATAGACTTGAAGCAGAGTGTAAAGGTAAGGGGGTGGAGTAGAATCTATTATGCTTCAGATGAAATAAAAAAAAAAAGCAGAGGAAGCAATTCTGATCTTAGATAAAGTTAAAGCAAAAATAGACCTAATTAAAAGAGATAATGAAGGAAACGACTTTGTGCCAAAAGGTACCATAGAAAATGAAGCAATCTGATTAGAAGAGCAAGGAGTAGCCAACCTATGACATCTATGGGGAGGTGATGGATTACTGAACATATAAGGGACAGAGAGCAATATGAAATGCAGAATAAATGAGTTTGATCATATTAAATTGAAAAGCTTTTGTGCAAACAAAACCAATGCAACCAAGATTAGAAGGAAAACAGAAAGCTGGTAACAATTTTTAGAGCAAGTGACTTCGATAAAGGCTTTATTTCTTAAAAATATAGAGAAGTGAGTCAAATTTATAAGAATACCAGCCATTCCCCAACTGATAAATGGTCAAAGTAAATGAACAAGTAGTTTTCATATGAAGAAAGCAAAGATGTCTATAGATATATGAAGAAGTACCCTAAACCAATTTGGATTAGAAAAATGCAAATTAAAATCACACTGAGGTACTGATTCACACCTATCAAATTGGTTAATATGGCAAAAAAGGAAAATGATAAATGTTGGAGAGGATGTGGAAAAATTGGGGCACTAATACACTATAGGTGGAAGTATGAACTGATACAACAATTTGGAACGATGCCCAATGGGCAACCAAATTGTGCATACTCTTTGATCCAGCTATACCACAATCACAAAGAAATCACAAAAAAAGGAAAAAGGACCTACATATGCAAAAATTTTTATAGCCGCCCTTTTTGTGGTGGCAAAATGCTGGAAAATGAGGGGATGTTCATTAATTTGGGAATGACTGAACAAATTATGGTATATAAATGTAATGGAATACTATTGTGCTGTAAGAAATGATGAACAGATTTTAAAAAAACACCCAATAACCTGGAAAAACTTTGTACAAACTGAACACAGTGAAACTAGCAGAACCAGGAAAATGTTGTACACAGTACTGGCAACATAGTGTGATGATCAACTATAAATTACTCAACTGTCCTCAAAAACACAATAATCCAAGACAAGTACAAAGGACTCACAAAGGAAAATGGTATCTATATCCGGATAAAAAAATGATGGACTAAGAATGAGAATCTAATAATTTTTTTTCACTTTATCCCTTCGCATGGTTTTATTTCCTTTTAATCTGGATGTACAACATTGTATAACAAGTCAGAATTTTTCAGTGCTCAAGCCAGTAGAGTCAAGGTCAAATAAAATCAGGCCTACTAAACCATACATGAGGATCCTGGTGGACCTCATCCTGATTTAGGAAACCACATATCGAAGTTATATATCATATTTTTAAAATAAATTTTATTGACATTTTCTATTCCTTACATCACCATGGTAACCCACATATCCTTCCCCATCCTCCTCCCAAAGAACCATCCCACAATGACAAATAATAATACTTTTAGAGAGGAAAAAAATGGTCAGCCAAACTGATCAATACATTGAAAAAAGGCTGAAAACATACACAATGTTCTATTGTACCAGTGTTCTACTTATTTAATTTGTTAAATATTTCCCAATTACCTTTTAATCTGGTTCCAGCAGTACTTAGTAGTGGGACAAACACTTGACACCTCTGCTCTAGGCAACCATGACTAAAAATTGCAAAGAAGATGGCAACTTGTACTGGTGGAGGAAGCTTCTTTATTTGAAAGTCTCCTAAAACTGATTAAATTAAGGGTTCAAGTCCTATCTTTTAAGATAATTCTGGGGAAGAAATTGGATTAAAATCCTAGCTCTAAGACTTTTTTATTACTTGTGTGACTGTGAGCAGGTCACTTTGGAGCCCCAGCTTCTACAATTATAAAGTTAAGAGTAGGGTGGGTCTAGGTTTATTTATTAGACTGTCTCCTAGGAGGTGTCCATCAAATGGGGAATGGCTGGAAAAATAGTGGTATATGAATGTAATGGAATACCACTGTGCTATAAGAAATGGTGAGAAGGATGATTTCAGAAAAACCTGTAAAGACTTCCATGCATTGATGCAAAGTGAATTGAGGAGAACCAGGAGAACATTGGATATGGCAGCAGTAACATTGTTCTGTAATCGACTATGATTGATTTAGCTCTTCTCAGCAATACAATGATCCAAGACAAATCCAAAAGACCCATAATGGAAAATGCTATCCACATCCAAAGAAAGAACTGAGGGAGTCTAAATGAAGATGCAAGGATACTATTTTCACTTTATTTTGATCGTGTTTTTCTTTTCTTTCATTCTGTTCCTTCTTTCACAACAGACATGGAAAGTTGTTTAACATGATTGCACATATATAACCTATATCAAATTGCTTACCATCTTGGAGGAAAGGGAAGGAGAAAATTTGGAACTCAAAATTTTATATAAAAAGTTAATGTTAAAAATTATCCTTACATGTAATTGGAAAAAAAAATACTATTTAAAAAGGAAAAAAAAAAGGCGTCTTCTAATTTAGATGCATCTATGTCCCTATCACGAGTTTTTTTAATCCCAAGGAAATTCCCTTTTTGGGTAATTTTCAGGCGACACTGCCATCTACTGGTTACTATAATTCATGTGTAAATAACTCAGGAGAATTAGCCTCTAACAAAAATAAATCAAGCCCACCATGCCACACTTCAGGAGGTAAGGGGAATCATAGGTGTTTCTCAAACAAGATGAAACCTCAGCTTCAGAACTATAAGATATATGAACGTACAAGTCAAGGTAAGGGGTTAAGGAGTCTGGAGGAGTTGTAGGAGGGGTGTAGGGATCTTAGGACAGGTGCGATCCACTTTATGCCCCAGATAAGTTATTGAAAAGTTGCATGTAAACCAAAGTCTTAAAAATTTGCCTCATATTTTAAGAAAACTCATTATCTTTCCCTCCAAAATTGCTTCCTTCCTAATTTCCCCTATTTTTGCTAAAGGGACCACCCTCCTCTCGTCACCCAGGTTTGCAACTTTGGACTTATCTTCCCCATATCCAGTCAGTCACCTACTCATATTCCTCCCTGTATCTCCACATATGCAGCCCCCATCCTAGTGCAAGCCCACATCACCTCGAACCTGGAATATTGCAGTAACTTCTATCTGATCTCCTCACCTCAAGTCTCTCCCCTCTCTAGTGTGTGAGTCAGAGACCACCGACTCAAATAAAAATCAGAGACTTCTCAAAGTAGAAGTAAAGCAGCAAGATTTTACTATGATCTCATGAGAAAAGGCATCTCCTCTATGATAAGTCATCAAGACAGTGAGGCAATTACAGAAGGAAAATATAGAGATTATATAGCTCTAAGGCAGATCCCCACCCCCCACCGCCCTCCCCATCCCCTGCTGGCTTTTTACTCCAATTGCCTGGGAGGCAGGCTCACAATCTAAACTCAACAGTCTACCCTGTGAACAGGGGACAAGGTAGCAGTGGAATAATAAGTAGACATTATGTTGATGTAGATGTTGATGTGGCAACCCAGGGGGGGATTGTGTTATACTGATATGGCAACTCAAGGGGTGTTGTGTTGTGGCAACACAAGGGGCAGGTTTAAGTTTCATATTCCCAAAAGTCACATGATTTCTGGGCCTAACCATCTACTAAAAGTCTTTTGTTAAGCACTGAGAAGTCTTCACTAACTTTATTCCATTCAGTCCTTCCTCTTGTGTTTATACCTTTGAAGACTTCTCATACCATTGTTAATACATAGCCTTACCTATCATATCTCCCTTTTTCTCCAGGTCATCAAGACTAGGCTGTCCCTTCTGATATAGTGGTACCCAGCCTTGTTTCTTGAGCACCATTGAGTCATATTGATCCCTCGGCTTTCCCTTTCAGCCTAATCATTTTGGACAGAGCATCCTCCAGGGGAAACAGAGAAATGTGTAACCCTTATACAGATAAGCCCAAAAGAATCAGTAATAACAAACACCCTATAAACTTCCAATACTTGTTCTTTCATGGATGACATGACCACCCAGTAGGTCATGTCATCTTTTCTGGAAGTGCATCTTCACCCCTTCAGATACTACTAGATTCACAGTCCATTCAGTAGGAGGAGTCACTGGGCTCTTTATTCTAGTATGATGAATTCTGGAAGGATCCTTCCCAAGATGGGGTGAGTTTCTCTTCCTTCCATGTCTGAATCAATACCCAATCACCAAGTTGGAATTGATGTACAGGAAATCCCAGAGGAAGAGTTTGGGCTTTCAAGCCTTGGGTCTGCAAGACATGAATATGCTTTGCCAGGTAGATATATATTCTCTAAGGAACCTGTCTTTGCTTTCAAAAATTGAGTCCTAACTCTCCCCGTTCCCTATTTCTGGGTAAGGATAACCATATCCAAGGTAAATGGGTTGCAAGTGTCAGTCTGGTGAATTGTCTTTTAATTTCCTGATTCGTCCTTTCAACCTTGCCAGGGAAGAGAGGGTGCCATGGAGTATGAAACTCCCATGAAATATTTAGACAAGAGACTGGAGAACTTTAGCCGTGAAATGCATTCCCTGATCTGAGTCTATCCTCTCAACCATCCCATATCTTAGAATTATTTGTTCAATCAAGATTTTGCCAACCGCTTGAGCATTTGCATAAGCCAGGGGGTAAGCCTCCACCCATGAGGTCAAGTGGTTCACTACAACCAGTAGATATTTGGGACGACCCACTGGGGTTAACTTAATAAAGTCTACTTGTATGCTCTGGAAGGGTCTGATACCCAGAGGTCATCCTCCTAGTGGCATTTGGCGTTGAGTTGACTTGTTAGTCCATCAACAGACAAGGCAACTGTCTACCAACTGCTGGGCTAGGGCATATAGACCCGGAGACACAAATTGGGTTAAGGCTGTATCACACAGATTCTGGGCACCTAAGTGACTACCTTGGTGCAAATATTGCAGCACCAGTCTCATATCTGCTTTGGTCAGTGCCTCTTGACCATCTGGGAGGAACCAATGCCCATGGCTATCCTTCTGAGCCTCAAGATCTTGGGCCTTTTAAATTTCTTCCTGAGAAAAGGACGGAGAGGGGAGACTAAGGGGAAAGGAGGGAATCAAAACCAACATCAGGTTATCCAGTTCAAGTTCCCTTTCTCCTGCCCTCTTTGTCTCTTCATCTGCAAGTCGGTTATCCCTAGCCTCAAATGAGGTTCCAGTCTGGTGTTCCTTTACATGAATAATTGTAGTTGACTCAAGGAGCAATAGATTCTCTAACACTCTGTGTGGATGTACTAGTTCCTTCCCTTTGCTATTTATCATGCCTCTTTCTTCCCATATTTTCCCAAACACATGTGCGACTCTCCAAGCATATATAGAGTCTGTGTATATATTACCCTCTACTCCTTTTAATAATTTTAGAGCCTGATTTAGAGCATAGAACTCACATAATTGTGCTGAAAAGAGCAAAGTTAGTAAGATTTCAGTAGTCCATGGTTGTAAGGAAAACTCCCAGATTCCACCAGGGTATTCTGATCTCCATTTATTTTGACATATCCATTTTCCTTTTTCCCCCTACCATTCATGAAGATCCATCCACAAATAAATTTAGCCCTCCAGAAAATGGAGATTCTTGAAGATCCTCCAGCACCTTGGTCTGGAGATCTATGATCTCCATTCAATAGTGCCCTGTCTCTTCTTTACCCTCTGGGCTATCAGTAAGAAAGGAGGCAGAATTCACATTCGAGTCCTGTGACAAAACCAAATCATCTTGCTCCAACAATATAGCCTCATATTTTAGAATCCTTGAGTCGGTTAGCCACCTTCCTGCTTTTTGGTTAAGAATCGTCCTCACCTGATGTGGGACACTTATTATCAAGCTTACCCCTAAGGTGAGCTTTCAGCTGTCTTCAACGAATAAGGCTGTAGCAGCCACTGCCTGAATGCAAGTAGGCCATCCTCTGGATACCGAATCTAGGAGTTTAGATAGAAAGGTGACTGATCTTCTCTGCCCTCCTCTTATTTGTGCCAGAATTCCAAGAGCAATCCCTTTGTCAGCACTGACATACACATAGAAAGGTTTTTCCAACGAAGGAAGGGCTACGACTGGGAGTGAAACTAGTCAAATTTCTCCAGACTTTCCTCATCCCAAAAGATAACATCTGGGCTCTCATCCAATAGGTGATCAGACAAGGCTTTAATTATATTAGCATATGAGTCAATCCAATGTCTACAATACCCCACTAACTCTAAACATTTGCATAGTTCTCTTTTTGTTTGGGGCACAGGGGTTTGGAAGATTCCCTCCACCCTGGCAGGGTCAAGTCTCTTGCTTCCTTCACTAATCAGGTGCCCTAAATATTTGACTTTCTTTTCCACAAATTGTAGTTTCCCCCTTGAAACCCGGAGTCCCTACTTTCCTAAATAATTCAACAACTGTGTGGATGCTTCACTAACATGCTCCCTCCTATCTCCAGTCATCAATAAATCACGTAATACTCAGGTCCCACAAGGAGACTGAAACCTCTCAAGAAGTACTTGGCCAAATTGGTTAGGGGACTCCGTGTATCCTTGGGGCAGCACACACTACCTGTACTGCTGCTTTCTTCCCGTACTAGCATCCTCCCACTCAAAGGCAAAAATATCTCTGCTTTTTGTATCAAGAGGGCAACTTGAAAAGGCATAGGATAATCCCTCTTAAAGTGAGCCTCCTTCCCACGGTTCCAACATACAAGAGGAGTTCAGGTAAAGACTCCCCTTGTTGTTTCAAAGATTCCTCCTGTTGTTTTAGAGATTGCAATATAATCTTAGAGGTCTTTTCCTTCTCCTTATTTTCACTCTCTCCCCTGGCTACATATACTTTCTGAGCAGCCTCCAATAATTCACTGAAGGGTTTTGTTTATCAGCCCTCCAATTTTCTTATGTCAGGCCAGGAATTAGTTGCAAAATAGAATCTGAGTATGGTCTCAGTTTGCTCTCCTTCACTCATTCCAGAATATTTCCTCATACTTTCTTTTAGTCTCCCTAGCTATTCTGATGGAATTTGATCTCTTTCTTGACTAATTTCTGAAACTGTATTCATATTTTGACTCAGGAGGACTGCACCTTGGATCCCCTGCATTATGAGAGTTCTAAGATCCCGCAGGTGTTCTCTATGAGTGGCATTATTTTGATTCCAATTAGGGTCTCCCAGGAGAAATTTTTGTTTCCCTGTAAGTCCTCCCTGTGTTTTAGATAGGCAGTTTCCCAAGCTTTCAATGCTGCCCTCCGAATTTGATCAAATTACACCCCCTCCTATCAGGACACCACCCCAAACTATGCAACAGTATTTTATCATTTTCTTCTTATGCTTTCCCTTATACTTTGGTAATTCATCCCAATTCTCAAATTTATTTTCCAAAGGACTATCCTTTGGAATATCACATGATTTCTTGGTACCAGTAGTCCGAGACTGTTCCTATCCCATAATGCATTTTAACCAAGGGGAGGTGGCCCTCTCCTTCCGGTTGGAAACTGAATGAATTAGCCTAATCTATTTATCAAGGGAGATCACCCTCCCTTTCCAGTCACCTCCACCTCCTAGTGTCCCTTCTTCTACTCCCTACGTGAAGCCTTTCCTGACTCCCACCCCACCCCATTGCATTTGTAACTCTGCCTCTAGTAACCCTCCCAAAGACTTGGTATTTGCCTTACGCATTCTTTCTTCTATAACCTGACTTGAGCTGGGTTGTTTTGTTTTTTTTTTTGCTTATCTTGTTCTGTTTTTCCAGCTGCTGCTAGGAAACAGATGATTTTATTCTGTGTTCACCATGCATAACATCTTGATCTTTTCTCAGAAATCTTCATAATGTATAGATGCAAGGTTTCTGCACAGTCTACAGATCTTTGGATTGTCTCATTCCTTATTTCTGAACCATGTTTCCCAATAATGTTCCTTACTACCCACACATATTCGCCTTGCATTGAAGTCACCACATATCAGAACTAATGTTGATTCAATTTGGAGGGTTTCATTGAGCTCTTAGGCAACTAGGTGGTTCAATGGTTAGAGCCTGGAGTCAGGAAGATCTGAATTCAGATTTGATCTCAGACCCTAGCTGTGTGACCCTGAGCAGTTCACTCTGCCTGCCCTAGTTTCCTCAACAGTACAATGGGAGCAATAATAGCCCTTACTTCTCAGGGTTGTTGTGAGGCTGAAAGAAGATAATATTTGTAAACCCTTTGCAAACTTGAAGTGTTATAGAAAAGCTAGCTATTAGTAGTGAGACTTTTCTCTCTATTAATCCTCTTTAAAAGATGTTGGTGTTTTGTTAATTCATAATGTTTACTGTATTAAAACCCTTCAGTCCTGAAGGTACCTGTCCATCTGTTTGGGGAATTATCCACTGATACCTAGGCCACCCCAGATCACAAAGCCCAGGGATCTTGGGATGAAGAGGTGACTGTGTGACAGATATAACAAATATATATCTGCTCTGTATCTGAAGCAACGCTATTAGCTAGGGTCAGAGGGTTTTTTCCTTTAAATGACAAGAAGTGATCAGGTTCAGTTCTAATTGAAACACCTAAGTGGCACAGTGAATAGAGCACTGGGCTTAGAGCCATCTTTCTGAATTCAAATCTGGCCTCAGAAATGTGCTAGCTGTGTGAACCTGGTCAAGCCTCTTCATCCTGTTTGCCTCAGTTTCCTTTTCTGTAAAATAAGCTGGAGAAGAAAATGGCAAAGCACTCCAGTATTTTTGCCAAGAAAACCCCAAATGGGGTCACAAAAAGTCAGACACAACTGAAAATGACTGAACAACAATAGGTATTGCTGTGGTTACACGTTGAACTTGAGACAGAAAAACCTGAGTTCAAATCAGACTTACTAGCTGTGTCATCCTGGGCAAGTCACTGAACCTCTGTCTGCCTCAGTGCAGCCATCTATAGAAAGGAAACAATAATAGCACCTACATCCCAGGGCTATTATAAAGATCAAACAAGATGATATAGGTTGACATCTATCTATCTATCTATCTATCTATCTATCCATCTATCTATCCATCCATCCATCCAAACATGCATCCATCTATCTATCTATCTATCTATCTATCCGTCCATCCATCCATCCATCCATCCATGTATCCATCTATCTATCTATCTATCCATCTATCTATCCATCCATCCATCCAAACATGCATCCATCCATCTATCTATCTATCTATCTATCCATCTATCCATCCATCCATGCATCTATCTATCAATCTATCCATCCATCCATCCATCCATGTATCCATCCATCTATCCATCCATCCATCCAAACATGCATCCATCTATCTATCTATCAATCTATCCATCTATCCATCCATCCATCCATGCATCCATCTGTCTATCTATCTATCTATCTATCTATCTATCTATCTATCTGTCAATCTATCCATCCATCCATCCATCCATGTATCCATCTATCTATCTATCATCTATCTATTTGCTTTCCATACCTTATAATGTTACATAAATGTTTTCTATTCTTTTTCTTCTACACCTTTTATTTCCTACACTAAACAGGAAATGCTTCTCTAAATAAGAGATTTTTGTAGTCAACTAGCAGTCACACTAGCAAAGAAAGAAGAAAATCCATGCACAAAATATATGTATCCAAAAGAGGTATTTCAACAATTTTTTTTCAGATAAGGGCTCAGAAATTAATAATAATAGTTGTTAGTATTATAATGATAGCTAATATTAACATGGAACCTATTATGGGCCAGGAACTGTGCTAAGCACTTTGCAATAATTGTATCATTTATATATTATTTTTTATTTTATATATTATTTTCCTTAGGGTTAGAATATATAATATAATGTGATCTGACACAATATGATTATATAATATACTAATATTATATTTATAAATTTACAAATACATGTGAGCCTTACAACAATCCTATCATTATCCTTATTTCACAGATGAGAAAACTGAGGCAAATAGAGATTAGGGGACTTGCCTGAAGTTCACACAGCTTTTGTTGTGTTTGTCCTTCATTTTCAAAGAAGACCATGATATCAGAGAAATGATGACATGACTTGCACTTGACTTTGTTTTGAGTAAAGGAGGACTATCCAAGGTCGCCAGTCTCACTTCCCCTCCTGGGCCATCTGGGTCTGTGACCAGATATTCATCAGGATGATTGGAGATGGCCCAGGATGCACTGGGAGACCTTGGCCTTTTTCAGTTTGGGTCTTTTCAGGGACTCACTTAGAGGGAGGTAATGCCCATTCAGTGAACATACTTTTTTAGTAAGTAATTGTCTGAGGTTAGATTTGAATCCAAGGTCTTCTAAACTGCAGATCCAAAGTTCTATGCCCTATGGCACCACCTAGCTGCCATGGGCTCTTAGGACACTGAGACTTTTTAAGCCTCTGTCTTAAGCTGCAAACTGGCAGCTAGGTGGTGCAGTGGATAGAGCACCAGCGCAGGAGTCAAGAGGACGTGAGTTCATATCTCACCTCAGACACTTGACACTCCTAGCTGTGTGACCTTGGGCAAGTCATTTAATGCCAGTTGTCTCATCCTGGGTCATTTCCAGTCATCCTGATGATTATTTGATCACTGGATTCAGATGGCTCTGAAGAAATGAGGCTGATGATCTGCACAGCTCTCCCTCACTCAAAACATAGTACAAGTCATGTCATCATTTCTCTGAGGGCATGGTCTTCTTTGGCAATGAAGAACAAACACACATGCCAGCAAACTGCCCAAGATGGCAGATTAGTGCTTGAGGTTGGAGCACAACAAAAAGTGTCTTCCTGCTTCCTGGCCTCCTCTTTTTGTTCTGGAGAAGTCCCATCTCTGATATGTGACAGTGACATTTAACCAATTCTCCTCATTTCCCTGGGGTTCTAGTGCAGTGATTGATGGGGAAGCAAAGTGTTCTCTGTTACCTCCATTCCCAAATCTATTGTTTGGGATCTTTGAACATTAGAATTAGTTGAAAGAGCAAAAAAAAAAAGCAAGGAGAGCAAGACTTCCCCTATAGCTGATTGAGAATTGGATAGACTTTAAAAAAAAATTATCAAAAATTTGCCCAGGGCTCCAGCCCTCTAAAACAGGTGGCCATGAACTCATAAGGAACCTTGTGCAAAACAAAGAATGAAAGTCCCAGTAAGCTTCTTTGGTTAAGCTCCAATACCTGGAAGGAATGTTGGATGAACAGATATACTTTTGTTTGTCATTTTATTAATTTTTGGAAATCTGTATCTTCTTTCTTTTGGTGTATTTTTGGGGTACTTTCTCAGTATGTGCCATATGAGGAAGTAGAAATCATGCTAATGATGATATTGGGAAATGTGGTTGGACCTGACAAGATATAATATATGGAAGAAATCTATGCTTTAGTCAACATTATTTTGAAGGCACATAGGAATGACTTTCCAAGATATTTCAAAGAGTAGAAAGTTCCAAAAGAATAATTGTCTTTAAACTCTTTGAGGGCAAGGACTTTTTAATTTTTGCCTTCCCATATTCAGTACCAAGGACAGTACCTCATACATAGTACACAATAAAATTGTTTTTAGTTAAGTTGAACAGGAAAAACAAGTAGTATTATTACTCCAAACAGGTAACTGAGAAATCACCATGAATAATTTTCTCATCTCTATAAAAATCTAAAAGTGTACAAATTAAGGGTAACATTTATAAAAAAAAATGAAGTGAATAGGCACTATGAAATAATTTTCTTTTTCTACAATCTTAATATTTTATTTTCCCAGTTACACATAAAAACAATTTTAACATTCTTTTTGTTTTCAAATTTTGGGTTCCAAATTCTCTCCCTCCCTTTCCTCTCCCCTCACTGAGAAGGCCAGCAATTTGACATAGTTTATACATGTGTAGTCATGCAAAATACATTTCCATCTTACTTATGCTCCAAAAGAAAACAGACCAAATAAAAACAGGAAAAAAAAGAAAGTAAAGAACAAGTATCTTTGATTTGCATTCAGGCTTTACCAGTTCTTTCTCTGGAGATGGACAGCATTTTTTCATCATAAATTCTTCAGAATTGTCTTGCATCATAGAATTGCTGAGAATAGTTAAGTCATTCACAGTTGATCCTCATACAATATTGATGTTACTGCATACAGTGTTCAGCTGGTTCTGCTCATTTCACTTTGCATCAGTTCATGTAAGTTTTACCATGTTTTTCTGAAAGCATCTTGCTCATCATTTATTAAAGCACAATAGTATTCCATCACAATCATATTCAGCAACCTGGGGGTGTATGCAGGGTGGGCTTGGGGAAAGGTAGTGCCTGTGGTAGAAGGGCTGCCAAGCTCTTTTCAGGGCTGTTTTCTACCTTTGGTTTCTACCAGATTCACCTAACTCTCACCTGTGGCTCCAAGAAACTGTAGCATGCACAGTGGTAAACTTTTTTGGCAGATGGGCTAAACGAGACTGAGGGTAACCAAGGGATCTCAAACTCATCAGTGAGTTGTGGGGGAGGGTGGGTGTATCCCAAGCATGTGAAGACTTTTCCTTGTGGAATGGGTGGATGAGAACAATTTATTCCAACGACCATGAAGGCAGGTGAGGCAAGTACTGTGGAACTCTTAGAGCTTAGTTGGACATCAAAAACCCCATGATCATCCATTGCATCTCTGTTGTATCTGCACTGCATCACTGTTGACTCTGTCACATCACTGGACTGTGGTGACTTTGGAAGAGACAGTGAGGCTGACAATTTCATGCAAATCTGCCTCACTTAAATCCAATTTATGCATGAATCAAAAGACATCACCCATAACATTTTACCATTTTTGCTTATCTCAAAGTCCTGTGGTGACAGACAAATGATGAAGCAGCAGATGTAAATACACTAGGAATTTTCACATCAATTTCACAATGGCATGTTTGCACAGGTTCTAGATAATAGATGGTGTTATTGTGCTTTCCCAGTCTCCAATAGAGTCAACCAAGGCTCTGTGCTTCTTCCCATGCTTTTTAGCATGATGTTTTCAGTCATGTTGTCAAACACTTTCAATAAAGGAGAACATGGCATCAAGGTCAGATATTGCACTGATGGTGAATTCTTCAACTTGAAAAGGCTACAAGCCAAGACTAAAGCAGAGGGAGTGTTGGTGCATGATTTTCTGTTTGCAGATGATTGTGCATTCAATGTAGTTCTGAGGTTGAGATGCAACAAAGTATGGATCAATTATCTGCTGTTTGTGCTAATTTTTGCCTAATAATTAACACCAAGAAAATACAGGTTCTCCATCAGCCAGCACCACACCATCCATATGGAACTATAAGTTACAGGAAATGGAGAAGTTTTGAATGCTGTAGATAAGTTCACTTACCTTGGTGGTGTATTTTGCAGGGATGTACACATTGATAATAAGATAGATGCATTCACTGCCAGAGCTAGCTCAGTGTTTGAGATTCTCTGAAGGAAAGTGAGAAAGACAAGAGCTATTAGACCAACTACTAAACTGAAGGTCTATAGAGTCATTGTGCTGACCTCATCGTTGTATGCCTGTGAAACCTGGATGGTATATTAGCACCATGCTAGGAGACTGAATTGTCTTGTGAAGATTCTGAAGATCACCTGGCAGGATAAGATACCAGACACCGAGGTCCTTTCTCAAACTTACCTTTTCATGCTTCCCTTGATTCTTGTGTTTGAAAGTCACATTTTCTATCCAGATCTGGTCTTTTCATCAAGAATGCTTGTAAGTCCTCTATTTCATTGAATGACCATTTCCTCCCCGAAGTATTATACTTAGTTTTTCTGGGTAGGTGATTCTTGGTTTTAATTCTACTTCCATTGACTTCTGGAATATCTTATTCCATGCCCTTTGATCCCTTGATGTAGAAGCTGCTAGAAATTGTGTTATCCTGATTATATTTCCACAATACTAGAATTGTTTCTGATTGCTTGCAATATTTTCTCCTTGACCTGGGAACTCTGGAATTTGGTTACAATATTCCTAAGAATTTTTTGTTTTCAAATATCTTTCAGGAGGTGATGGATGAATTCTTTCAATATTTATTTTACCCTCTAGTTCTAGAAGATCAAGTCAGTTTTCCTTGATAATTTCATGAAAGATGATGTCTAGGCTCTTTTTTTATCATTGCTTTCAGATAGTCCCATAATTTTTAAATAGTCTCTCCTGGATCCATTTTCCAGGTTAGTTGTTTCTCCAATGAGATATTTCACATTGTCTGCTAGTTTTTCATTCCTTTGGTTTTGTTTTATGATTTCTTTGTTTTATGAGTTCTTATGACATGATTTTTCATAAAGTCATTAGCTTCCATCTGCTCCATTCTAATCTTTAAGGAATCATTTTCTACAGTGAGCTTTTGAAACTCCTTTTCCATCTAGCCAATTCTGCTTTTCAGTGCATTCTTCTCCTCATTGACTTTTTGGATCACTTTTGCCATTTGGGTTAGTTTATTTTTTAAAGTTTTATTTTCTTCAGCATTTTTTGAGGTCTCCTTTAGCAAGCAGTTGACTCGTTTTTGAGGATTTTCTTGTATCATTCTCATTTCTCTTCTCAATTTTTGATCTACTTATCTTACTTGATTTTCAGAGTCCCTTTTGAGCTCTTCTATGGCCTGAGACCAACTCATATTTTTCTTGGAGGCTTTGGATGGAGGAGCTTTGGCTTTGTTTCCTTCTGTATGCATGTTCTGCTCTTCCTTGTCACCAAAGTAAGATTCTATAGCCTGATGCTTTTTTCTGGTTGTTGCTCATTTCCCCAGTCATTTACTTCACTTTTGAGCTCTTTTTCAAGGTAGTTCTCTGCTTCCAGTGAGGGTGGGGGTGTACTGTCAGCCTCTCAATCCCTGTGCAATCTGTGGGCCTAGAGCTCCAGAAACAGTGGCTACAGTTGCTCCTGCTGCTGCTGTGACTGCCAAGGACTCCTCCACCCCTTCCCCTACCACCCTGGGGCTGGGGCCTGACCACTCCACTCTCCTGCACTAGTCCCACAGGATTTTCCCACTGACCTCCATTTATCCTCAGCTTTTTGGGGAAACCACAACAGGTGTGAGATTCAGTCCCCCCAAGGCCTGCTCAGGTCCCCTCTGTATACTCAGGGCCCACACTGGACTTCACCCTATCCCCTGGGTGATATGATAGACACTTCCCTGTGAACTTCCCGGCTGTCTTGGGCAGAAGATTTACTTCAATCCATCATTCTGTGGGTTCTGCAGCTCCAGGAGTTGTTTAGAGTCATTTTTTACAGGTATTTGTCTGGCTTGGCAGGAGTGCTCTAGAAAGTCCATGCCATTACTCCACCATCTTGACTGCACCACCCCACCCCCCATGGTTTTTTTAAAGGGTGGTACATAAGCAAATATAATTTTCCATAGATGGAATAAATGATATGCATATTATACACACACACACACACACACACACATATATATATATATATATATATATGTATAACACATGGCAAATCAAAAGTGTTTCATCCTTCATTTTCATTAAGCAGGCACTGGGAATGAAGAATATGGGTAGGTGGAATGAATCAATTGGCCAGTTTCAACTGGAGAGACAGGGAAGGGAACCATGAAAATTTTAAAAGGATGTGAACCAACATGTGTATATAGTGCCACACAGGGGGTAGGACCAAGTTCGGTGTGGGCTACAAGTGCACAGAGGGGACCTGAGCAGGCGTTGCAGGAACTGAATCTCACACTTATGGTGGTTTCCCCATTTCTCTCTCTCTCTCTCTCTCTCTCTCTCTCTCTCTTTCTTCCTCTCTCTTCTTCCCCCCGCTTCTCTTCTCTTTTCTCTCCTCCCTCTCCCTCCTATGTCTCATTGTCTGAGTTTCCCTCTACCTCTGTCTCTAACTCCATCTCTCTTTGAATTTGTCTCTGTATGCCTCTCTCATTCTGTTCCCCATCTCCTCTTCTTTTTCTCCCTTCCCAACTTTGAGACTTTAACTGCTGTAATAACAGCAAAAACAATAGCAGACTCAACACAGTAAGGAGTAGACTTCCTGGCAATCAGACTTCAGGGTTCCCTTGGTAAAGATACAGAAAGTAACTACTATCTTTGGAGTAGAGATGAAGTCAAAACCACTTGGTACTGGCTAAAAAATTAAGGGGTAGACCAGTGGAATAGGTTCAGTACTCAAGACACAGTAGTCAATGAATATAACAATCTACTGTGTTTGATAAACCCAAGGAGCCCAGCTTCTGGGATAAGAACTCACTGTTTGACAAAATCTATTGGAAAACAATGTGGCAGAAACTGGGCATAGACCAATGCCTAAAACCATACACAAGAATAAAGTACAAATGGATACATGATCTAAGGATAAAGACTGATACTATAAACAAATAAAAAGAGCAAGTATTTGTCAGATTTATGGAGAATGGGGAAATTTATGACCAAATAAGAGATAGTGAACATTATTAAGTGCAAAATGGATAATTTTGATTATATTAAATTGAAAAGTTTTTGCACAAAGAGTGGGGATAAAGGTCAACCTCCATCCTGTGGTGAGATTATTTCATTTCCCTTCTTTGGGAGGGAGTGAGAAATTTCTGAAAACCATGATTTCTTAACAGAAGTGAAGCTGAGAACTCAAACTTTAGTGAAATTGATGCTAACCACTGAAGGGTACAGGTTTCAGACATTTTCTCCAGTTGGTTGAACAGGATTTGTTAGTTTTAATGTTCTATCTTTAATGTGAAAGAGTGTGTGTTACTTTCAATATACATATGTGTGTTTCTACATCAATTTTAAATTACATATGAAGTTGGAAAGAACACAAGCCTCTTAATGGGCATGGGACCATTTCAGTAAACTTGTGAAAAGACACATGAGTTATTATAAGCTCTGCAACATCCTGGGCCTTGATTTCCTTATCAGTAAAAGGTAAGGGTTTAACTGGATGGCCCACTAGGGTTCCTTTCAACTCTGGATCTGCAATCCTATGAAGCTATAGCCTCTTCATCTTAAACCTTAAGTTAAAAGAGAAATAAAAGCTGAATCAGGACATTCAGAGCCTGGGAGCTATTCCCAGGATGGTTCCCCTCAGTGCAGCAGGATGTGCAGGGTGACAAGGTTGGAATCTGCTGCAGGGACTCACATGGGGTCTTGTCTCTTATGTGTGGTGGGTCCCAGGAGTGCATTTCATTTTTGTCCATGCATGGAGGGGCTAAAGGGCAACTGGAGCAGTTTAAGCTTAGAGAACTCACTGGTGGCTATTTCAGAGATTGCATTCTGACTGGCTATTTGAGACTAACCACATCCAATCACATCTCGGTAAGTATTTATTAAGCTCTTACTATATGCCAGGCAATGTACTGAGAGCTGGAAACACAAAAACAAGCAAAATAATGACAGTCTCTTGACTTCAGGGTTCTTTGAGTCTAATGGGAAAGACAGTATGAAGAGAAAACTAGAAAGGGGGGTGTGGTGGGAATATCTAGAGAGTCAAGGGTGGAGCTGAGAGAGGAGTAAGCTAGCTAGGGCACTTCCTCAGGTGAGGGGTTTGTAGGCAAGGGAGTATCTTCCAGGTTGAGAAGGCTGCTGGAAAATGGTGAAGGAGTTTGATGCCTAGGAGAATCAGTGCCCATATCAGATAGGTCTTTCTCTGGAGAAAGGCAATCCTGTACTATATGTATATACATATATACATACATATATATTACTATTTATATACATATATATGACTATTTTTCAAGTGTATGAAGATATTGATGTCATTAAAAGAATCACCAAATTCATAGCAAATTTTTGTTATTAAATATGTTCTCAATGTAAAATAATAGTACAAATATTATATCATGGGGAAAGGTCTGCAAAATGGTGAAAAATTTTGGAAATCATTGATATAAATTCTTATTGATAGCTAAAAATGACAGAAAAAAAAACACTAATCTATCTCGATCTGGGGGACAGAAACAGAAAGTAAGGAAAAACTTCAATAGGTACTTCAAGTATTACCTACTCAGGTAAAGTGGACAGAGTTCAGTGGCAAGCCTTATTTCCCTTTTGGAAGGGGCACATTTCCTTACAGCTCATTTGACTTTTAAATTTGGATGATGATGTCACAGAAGGTCACAAAATAAATTGTGACCTTTTGCTTTATAGTCACCTCTGTCTGACCTTTTATTTATTCATTCATGCATTCATTCATCTATTTATTTGATTATTTAATTATTTATTATTGAAGTGGGAAGTGGGCAAAGACTTTTGATTTAGTTAGTGCAAAAGAACTCCCTCTAGGGAGTTAAAAACTCCCTCCAGGAAGATGTGGGAAAATAGATACACTAATGCACTGCTGGAGCTATGAATTGGTGCAACCATTCTGGAAAACAATTTGGAATTATGCCCAAGGGCCTACGTAACTGTGCAAACCCTTTGATCTGCCAATACTGCTACCAGGTGTATGCCCCAAGGAAAACAAAGAAAGAGGGAAAGCACACCTGTATAAAATAATTATAGTAACTCTTTTTGTGGTATCAAAGAATTGAAAACTGAGGTGATGCCCATTAACTGAGGAATGGCTGAGCAAGTTATAGCATGTGAATGTGATGAAGTACTATTGTGCTGTAAGAAATGATGAAAAGGATAGTTTCAGAAAAACCTGGGAAGATTTGCATGAAATGATGCAAAGTGAAGTGAGCGGAACCACCTCCATAGTAACAGCAGTATTCTAATCAGCAGTGAAGGACTTAGCAAGTCTGAGGAATACAGTGAGTCACCATGATGTAAAATGCTATCCATCACCAGCTGGAGAACTGATGAACTTGATGCAGATTGAAGCAGATATTTTTCTTTATTTATATTTTTTGTTTCCCCTCCCCCACTTACTCCCAACATGGCTAATGTGGAAATCGGTTTTGGATGACTTCAAATGTATAAAGGTATTTGAATATTTTTGCCTTCTTGATGGGTCATGGAGGGGTCAGGGAGGGTTGGAAGGAGGGATAAAATTTGGAACTCAAAATTGAAAAAAAAGAAAGGAAGAAAGAGAGAAACTGCCTCCAGTAATACATTAAGGAAACCATTCTGCAAGTTGAAGGCTTTAAAATACAGTTGTGGTTACCTTATGATTTTTTATCACCTTCATTTTCTAATACATTTTCTACTGCATTTGTCCCTACTCCTGAGAGAGCCATCCCCCAGGTTGGAAATGAGGGGTCCACAGGTCAAGTTCAAAAGCAGGCAGTGGGCTGCATTTGGCCCAGAAGTCATAATTTGCCAACTCCTGCTCTATGAATAATACTAAAGAGTAATCATAAATACTATTATAAGCAATAATAATGAAATTAATAATCAAAAGAGAGAAAAGCAGTTTAAAAAAAATCTACTAAGTCTAATAATATATACAGTGTTCCATATCCATAGACCTCCATTTCTTTTTTTTAAAATGTAAATATATTTATTTAACTTTTTTACATTCATTTTCACAAAATTTTGGGTTCCAAAATTTTCTCCCCATTTGTCCCCTCCCCCCACCCCAGTACACTGAGCATTCTAATTTCTCCTATCACCAATCTCTGCTGTTTTCAAAACTCTGGGCTAAGAATACAAACATGAAAAAAATCTGAGTTTTGGATCTTAAAGAGCCTGAAATCTAAGAAACAGGAATTAGGCGTAGAGTCGCTGGCCTCCGAGTTCCCTTCCACCTCTGATCTGGGAACCTATGGGTGACCTTGGACAAGTGTCTTTCCCTGCCTGGGCTTCAGCTTCCTCTGCCCTCTCTTCTATCATCCCTCCCTTCTCTTGTCCCCATCTTCTCTTTTGTCCTGTAGGGCCAGATAACTTTCTATTCCCCATTACCTGTATTTCTTATTTCCTAGTAACAAGAACAATACTCCATAGTTGTTCCAAAAACTTTGAGTTCCAACTTCTCCCCATCCCTCCCTCCCCACCCATTCCCTTTGGGAAGGCAGGCAATTCAATATAGGCCATATCTGTGTAGTTTTGCAAATTACTTCCATAGTAGTCATGTTGTATAAGACTAACTATATTTCCCTCCATCCTATCCTCCCCCCATTGTTTCTGTTCTCTCTTTTGATCCTGTCCTTCCCCAAGTGTTGACTTCAAATTGCTCCCTCCTCCCATTTGTCCTCCCTTCCATTATCACCCCCACCCTGCTTATCTCCTTCTCCCCCACGTTCCTGTATTGTAAGATAGGTTT
>CM053771.1:282906237-283187969 GCA_028658325.1 Potorous gilbertii
GTTTTTCTTTTTGGGTCTCTTTCAGGAGGTGATTGGTGGATTCTTTCAATATTTATTTTGCCCTCTGATTCTAGAATATCAGGGCAGTTTTCTTTGATAATTTCATGAAAGAGAATGTCTAGGCTCTTTTTTTGATCATGACTTTCAGGTAGTCTCATAATTTTTAAATTGTCTCTCCTGGATCTGTTTTCCAGGTCAGTTGTTTTAATAATGAGATATTTCACATTATCTTCTGTTTTTTCATTCTTTTAGTTTTGTTTTGTAATTTCTTGGTTTCTCATAAAGTCATTAGCTTCCATCTGCTCCATTCTAATTTTTAAAGAACTATTTTCTTCAGTCAGCTTTTGAACCTCCTTTTCCATTTGGCTAATTCTGGTTTTTAAAGCATTCTTGTCCTCATTGGCTTTTTGGACCTCTTTTGCCAACTGAGTTAGCCTATTTTTAAAGTGTTATTTTCTTCAGCATTTTTTGGGTCTCCTTTAGCAAGCTGTTGACTTGCTTTTTATGATTTTCTTACATTGCTCTCATTTCTCTTCCCAATTTTTCTTCTACCACTCTTACTGATTTTCAGAATCCTTTTTTGAGGTCTTTCATGGTCTGAGACCTTTGCATATTTATTTTGGAGGCCTCTCATGGTAAGTATTGTTCTTTCTCATCCAAAGGGATGGAAGAAAATACCTGTTCACCATGAAAGTAATCTTCTATGGTCTTTTTTTCCCCTTTTTTGGGCATTTTCCCAGCAAGTTATTTGACTTTTGAGTCCTTTGTCAAGAGGAGGGTGTACTCTGGGGACCTGAAAGTTCTCAGTTCCTCCAAGGTGGCACAATCAAAGGAGAGGGGTTTACTCCCCTACTGAACTGGTGGCTGAGATTCAAATCAGCTGCTCAATTTCCCCAGGGTCTTTAGGTGGAGGTCAGGGCTGACACTCAGGGCTGAGACTCAGATCAGTGGCTAAATTTCCCCAGGGACTTTTGGCTGAGGGCTCCATAAGTGGATGCTGCTGCTGCTGCAGCTTCTTCTGCCATAACCACTACTGCCACCGTCGGGACCTAGGGCCTGGGTTAGGAGAGGACCCTGTTCCCTTGTTACTGAGGTGAAAAAGCTTTCTCACTGATCTTTGAAGTTGCCTTTGGCACTTGTAGGCTGAGGGATCTGAGAACTGCTGCTGCTGGGGATTCTGCCTCTGAGGGCTGCTCTGGCCTTGCTCCTCCCAGTGAAGCCTGGCCAAGGGTGGGCTGCTCTCTGCTCCACACTCCATGAGATAGACCCTTCCTGTCAGCCTTCCAGGCTGGAAATTTCTTTCACTCTGTCATTCTGTGGCTTCTGCTGCTCTAGAATTTGTTGAGAGTCATTTTTTACAGGTATTTTATGGGCTATAGGGGAAGAGCTAAATAAAGTATGTGTGTCTTTCTACACTGCCATCTTGGCTCTGCCCCTGGGTTTTTGTTTCTTTTTATAAGAAGTGGATAATACAGGGTTCTTGGGACAATATTCCCAGGGTCTTGGGGACACATATACAGCATAGTCCTGGATATATGGCAGATGTCTAGCACATGCTCTGTTTTGACTTGACTTGGTCTGGACATGGGAGGGTCACTTGTCAAGTGCATTGTACAATGGAAGAAAGAGCTAGTCTTCAAGTCAGAGGACCTAGTTTTGAATTCCAGCTCTACCACTAATACCTCAGTGAACTTCTAAAGTCATTTCACTTTTTTGGACACATTTTTAAAAATTTAATTTAATTTTCACTTTAGAATTCTCTCCTTTCCTTCTTTTCTTGAGAAGGCAAGAAAAACAAAACCATTACAAATATGTATAGTCAAACAAAACAAATTTCCGCATTAGCCATATGCAAAAAAAAAAAAGGAAAGAAAGTGAATATGTTTCAATCTATACTCTATCATTATCTGGAGGTAGATTGCCTATTTCATCATGAATCCTTTGGAATTGTTGTCATTGTGTTGATTGGAGTACTTAAGAGTTTCAAAATTATATGTCTTTATAATACTGTTGTCACTGTATAAACTGTTCTCCTGACTCTTTTCATTTTACTTTGCATCAGTTCCCTGAAACCGTCCCCTTCATCATTTCTTACAGCACAGTCGTATTCCATCGCCTTCATTTACCACAACTTGTTTAGCTGTTCTTCAGGTGATGAGAACCTCCCTTAGTTTCCAATTCTTTGTCACCACAAAGGAGCTGCTGTAAATATTTTTGTGCAAAAGGGTTTGGACTCATTTCTTCATCTTTAAAATGAGCAGTTTTGATTACATCACTTCTTAGGTCCCTTTCACCTCTAAGTCTATGGTCTTGTGATCTTATGACTCCATTTTATATATTTATATCTAATAGCATATATACATAGAACATACACATAATGTGTATATATGTATATATGTGTATAGATACAAACACACATGTACATATGTGTATATGTATGTATGTATGTAAAACTGTTGGTGGTGACCTGGCCTCGGAGTCAAGAAGATCTAGCTAGGTGTACATGTTGCCTAGCTGTGTGACCCTGGGTGAATCAGTGGCAACATTAAGACTAAAAATTTCAGAGAAGGCACTGAGCTACACTGGTAGAGAAAGTTGGGAAGGGGGCACAGAGTGGGTGGGAGGGGGTGAGCTCCCTATACTGAGAAAGTCACAGGTCTGGCAAAAAACCAAACCAAAATCACAAAATATAATTGTGTAATATTGCCCCAAACACCTTCATGTGTCATTAAATCCAGTCCCCATGCAGTGCTGAAATACCAGTATGTAACCTTGTTGAGTTGAATGCCCAGTTACAATACTGATCATCTTCCTTGGTTCTGCCAGCCCCTTGGAATATCATCTAGCCTAGCAACTAATTTTTTTAAAAGTTTTATTGACATTTGTTTTTAACGTCGTCATCTCCAGATATGTCTACATATCTTCCTTCACTCCCTTAGTGACCTTTTTGTTGTAACAAAGTCAATAAGTCAGTTCCCGTTTATTATGCTCCCACTGTGTACCAGGCACTGTGCCAAGCCCTGGGAATACAAAGAAAGGCCTGAGACGTTCCCTGCTCTCCCCACAGTCTAGTGGGAGAGACAATATTCAAGGAACTATGTACAAACAAGCTATGTGCAGGATAAATTGGAGATAATCCCAGAGGGAAGCCCCAAGCATTAAGGGAGATCAAGAAGAAGGTAGGATTTTAGCTGGGACTTAGCCAGGGAAGCCAAGAGGCAAGGACTGAGGGAATTTTATGTATGGGGGACAGTCAGCGAAAGACCCTAGAATTGGGGGAATGGAGTGTTTTGTGCAATGAACAGCCAGGAGGCTAGTTTTACTGGATTACACAGTAAGTAGAATGTGGTGTAGGAAAACCGGAAAGGTCAAGAGGTTAGAACTTTCTATTTCAGGGGTGAGAAACCTACTGCCTCAAGCCTACATGTAGCCCTCTAGGTCCTCAGTTTTGGCCCTTTGACTCCAAACTTCACAGAAAAAATCCTCCTAATAAAAGAATTTTTGGTGTAAAACTTGGACTCAGTCCAAAGACTGCACCCAAGGACCTAGAAGGCCACATGTGGCCTCAAAACTGCAAGCTCCCCACCCCTGTTCTGTTTGATCTGAGAGATGATAGTGAGCCACTGAGCTTACTGAGGAGGTGAGTAACATTGACAGACGTGGTTTAGGAAGATCAAATGGATAGCTGAGTGGAGGGTGACTTGGAGTGGGAAAGACACTGGAGGGGGCAGATCAAGCAGCAGGTTCTAGAAGTAGCCCAGGTGTTATGTGAGCTGGGCCTACACCAAGGCAGTGGCTGTATGAATGGAGAGAGAATCATTTTAGCAAAACTAAGTGATATAACAATCCCATTTGATTATCTATATGCAACATAACCCATCCATAGTCTCCTATCCTTCCAAGGAAAGAAGGGAGGTGTTTTTTTTTCTTAATGGTCATTGCAATTATGCATCTTTTTTTGTCTTGGTATTCATTTATATCATCACAGTTATTGTGTATGTTATTTTCCTGGCTTGCTTTCTTCATTTTGCATCAGTATAGATGATTCCTCCTATACTTCTCTGAGTCATAGGTTTATCATTTCTTAGGGTATAATAGTATCCTAATCCATTAATTGGCTACAGTTTGGTTGCCCATTCCTCAATCAGTGGGTACCTACTCTGTAGCCATTTTTTTCCCCTAACATGTAATTTTCTTTTTAAAAAAACTTATTCATTTTATTCTGAACTTAAGAAATAGAGCAAGCATTTCCCTAATATAGTAAAATAGAAGAAAAGATGATTGTATACAAAACTGCAAATCTATTATGCACAACTTGCTATTCCTTTAAATATATAATAAAATTATCATATAAATCTCTTTTTTTTCTTTTTGTCCTCTTCCCCTGCCCTAGAGATGTGTGTGTGTGTGTGTGTCTGTGTGTGTGTACAAAATGTGTGTGTGTCTGTGTGTGTGTATAAAAGAATCCTATGTATACTTATATTTATCATTTCTTTCTTAGAATGCTGATAGCATCTTTCTTCTAATGTCCTTTATAGTTTATTTGGCTATTTATAATAGTCAAAATGACTTAGTCACTTAAAGTACTTCTTAAAACCCTATTGCTGTAACTCTATCCAACATTCTCTTGATTTTGCTTATTTTGTGGACACACTGTAGTATTCCCACATCTTTTTTTGTAAAGAATGATAGGGAGTAACTTCTTGAGTTTCAACCAGGAAGGCCAAAGCTTGGCCTTTTGGGCTCATTTTACAACTTGAAGAAAGTGTTCTTTGGTCCTCTGAAACGGATCAATGTCCCAGAAGGAGAGAATTCTAAGCCAGAAGGCAGACGCTACCAGGATGGAAGGAAGGTTTTCAGATGGCAGGCAAATGATTGGGAAGTATTGAGTCTTATTTAGCTGAAACACAAAGACATTGCCTGGACTCTAAAGAGACAGTGTGGCCACGAAGGAGTAGCCAGCACCCGGGAGCATTCTTTCAACTGAAAAAACCTTTATGACAGTGTGTAAGGAAGCAGGGTTGAGAAAACAGTTTAAAGACCAGAGTAAGAGGGCATGACTGCCTTCTAAGGCAGACTGTTTTTTATTTTTATTTGTTTGTTTAAAGTCAATATTTCAGTGTAAATACATCAAATCCTCATTGCATTAGGAGTGAACTTTAAAGGGGTAGCTGTGTGTGTATGTGTGTGTGTGTGTGTGTGTGTGTGTGTGTGTGTGTGTGTGTTTGAGGGAGAGAGAGAGGGAGGGAGGGAAAGAGAGGGAGGGAGAGAGATGCTCTCTTTTAAGAGCCTTTCCTTTTCCCAGAGAAAGATGTTTTGGGTATAGTGTGTTTGAAATGGCAGTAATCATGAGGACTGCTTTATTGCCACACTGGGGATTTGTCTAGTGATTTTATATTTCACAGCTGTTGCACAACTAAACAGACTGTGAGATGGGCATAGAAAAATCATCATTTTTCCATTCCCTTCCCAGAGAAGGAAACAAAGCAACCCCTCAAAATAAGCATCATTGGCAGGAGACCAGGGCTGGTTTCAATCCTTAGTGGATCATCCCCGTTCAGTAGAGTCCACTCTAGGGTACAGAGGGTCCCAAGGGCAGAGAGAGGAAACTACACACCAAAAATACCCCCATGGGAGAGGAAAAAAATCCAAACAACCAAAAAATTGAGATAGTGGTGCTTGTGGAAGTGGAAATGTTTCCATATATATAATAAGAATAAAGTTAAAAAATTTTTCTTTTTAAAATTTAATTTTTCAATTAATAAACATTTATTTTCTCTTCCTCCTGAACCCCATAATCCAAAAGAAAAAAAGCAACGGATATACATGTTCCAGTAAAAAAGAAAAACAATTCACATTGACTAGGTTAAGAAATACTATGCCTCTTCTTGATGTAAAATGCCAACCATATCCAGAGAAAAAACTTATAGAGTTGGAACACAGAATGAAACAGACTATTTTCTTTTTTGTTATGTTTTGGTTTTTCTCATGGTTTCTCCCATTCATTTTAATTCTTCTGTACAACATGACTAATGTGAAAATGTGTTTAATAAGAATGTATATGTAGAACATGTAAGATTGCATGCCATCTTGGGGAAGGAGGGAGAGAAAATTTAAAACTTGTAAAAGTAACTGTTGAAAGCTGAAAACAAATTAATTTTAAAAAAATATTATGTCCCATTCATCTCATTATATCTAATTTTTTATTTTGAGTCCATAATCTCTCTCTCAAAAAATGAACAATAGTGCTTCATCACAGGTCCTTTGGAATCATGATTGATCATTGATCAGAGTTCTTAATGTTCTCCAAGTTGTTTGTCTTTATAATGTTTTTGTTATTGTACCAATTGTCTTGCTGGTTTTTCTCACTTCACTCTGATTTAGTTCATACAAGTCTTCCCAGTTTTCTCTGTTTTCATCATTCTTAAGGGGCAATAATATTCCATTGTATTCTTACTCCATATTTTATTCCCCTGTTCTCCAACTGACAGGCACTCTGTTTGTTGCTAGTTCCAGGCACTCAAAAAAAAAAAAAAGGGTTGCTAGCTCTTTATGTGGCGGCAAAGAATTGGAAACCGTGGGGATGCTCATCCATTAGAGAGTGGCTGAACAAGCTGTGGTCTATGAACAAAATGGAATACTATTGTTCTATAAAAAAATGATGAGCAGGCAGATCTCAGAAAAACCTGGAAAAACCTGCATGAACTGATGCTGAGTGAAATGAGCAGAACCAGAATATCGTATACAGTAACAGCAATGTTGTGTGATGACCAACTTGGATAGACTTCTCTCTTCTCATCAATACAATGATATAAGACAGTTCTAAAAGATGCATGAAGAAAAATGCTATCCACATCCAAAGGAAGAACTATGGAGTCTGAATACAGATCAAAGCAGACTATTTTCTTTTTTTTTTCTTTTTCTTTCTTGTGGTTTTCCCCTTTTGTTCTGATTCTTCTTTCACAACACAACTAATGTGAAAATATGTTTAATATGATTGTACATGTATAGCCTATATCAGATTGCTTGCCTTCTTGGGGAGGGTAGAGGAGAGGGAGGGAGAAAAAAATTTAGAACTCAAAATCTTATAAAAATGAATGCTGAAAACTATCTTTACCTGTAATTAGAAAAATTAAAATACTATTAAGCGAGGGAAAAAGTCCCTTCTACACTTGGGGAATTGATTCCAGAAAGGTATTATTTCCTCTGAATCATAGCTTTCCATATTTTTAAGTCAAGGATGATTGTCTGTGACAGTAGTAATTATGAAAATAATAGTAATAAAAACCTAACTTCTTTTTTAAAAAAAGAGCTGCTACAGATACTTTTGTATATGTGAGTCCTTTTCTTCTTTCTTTGATCTTGTTGATATCTGCCCAGTAAAGGTATGGCAGTGTTAGAAGGTGTGCAGCTCCGTGGCTGTTTCTATGAGCTGCCAGCTCTAGCCTGGGATGAGATCCCATCAGCCTTCCATGCAGTCTTGTTTCCTTCCTTAGTTGCTTTTTCCAGATACGTTTGAATCTTTGTCACAAATTTCTTCTGTGTGAAATACTCAGAACCAGAGAATTTCTGAGCCAGGGTCAGGATATCATTTGGCATCTTCCCTATCTCTGGTATTTATATCCACCATTCTTGGGAAATGATTTCCCCATGCTGGGAGCTGTCTGTGTTTAAAGTATTTTCCAAATGCAGAATCCAGAGAGTTTCTTAAGTGCTTTGGCGTCGATCCAGAAAAAAACCTATACAAACCTGAAGTTTTCCCTCGGGGAGTTGATCTGCATGTATAGGGCCTGTGGCTGTCTTGAAGTTGTATCTGTAGTTGCAAAAATTAAAGAGGGCTTAAAACTGTAATAATGGAAAAATATGTAGATGATACTTTTGGAAAACAGATAAATTTTTACTCTATAAAATAGTACCTTGGTAATATGTTCAGTGATTTCCTCTCCACTGTGATTCCTCATCTTACAGAATAGGAAGATAAATTTCTTTTTTTTTCATTGTAAATGCAAGATTCAGTACAGTTCATGAAATTACTATGTGCTACATGTGCTGAGCGGTAAGGGATCCCTCAAAGAAAAGTGCAATAGAAAATGTACTCACAGGGAGTTTATAGTCTAATAGTCCAGGGCTGGGAGAGAGGAGAAAACCTATACAAAAATAACTGTGGTTCTAGGTAATATTTAAAAAAAAGTGCAAAGATAAGGTTGGAGTTACATGCTGTGAGAGATTGGGGAAGGGAGACATCACTTATGGTTTGGAGAAGGGACAGTGCATCAGTCATGGAAAGCTGCTAAGATGTAGCCTCTGGGTTGAGCCTTGAATGAAGAACCTTTAATAAGTAGAGATTGAAGTGGAAATCTATTCCTGGAATAGGAGGTGGCATGAGCAAAGGCACAGGAAGAGGTAGAATGGATTTCAAGAATGCTTATGCTTTCAAGCTTTATGAAAAACTTAAAAAATAATAAAAATAATAGAAAACATATTTATATATTATATTTATAAATAAAAATAATAAAAGTGTTTAATCCCTTTTGTAATAGGATACTACAGTGATATTTCTACCATCCCTCTCACCCCCCAAGAATCCTTAGGGGTTGAGAAAATCAACATATTGGGGTGATGGAGAGTAGAATCAATTAAAAATAGAATCAGAATCAATTTGATAAAAAACAGTACTAATAAATGAGTTAATAATAGCTAGCATTGATATAATATTTTAAGGTTTGCAAAGCACTCATTTGATCCTCATAGCAACCCTGAGAGGTATTCCTATTTCCATTTTCTGTTATAATCCCCATTTTACAGATGAGGAATCTGAGGCACAGAAAAGTTAAGTGACTGGCCCAGAGTCACACAGCTAGTAAGTATTTGAGGCAGGATTCAAACTAGTGTCTTTCTGACTCCAAGTCCAGTGCTGCATCCACTAAGCCCAGAACACCACCTAGCTGCTCTTAGATCTTTGCCTCTTGGGGTTTTGACAAAAGTGAAGGTTTTATTTTCATAGTTGTGGATAAACTGGGGTGTATAAACCCCTAAAAGAGTGGTATATTTGCATGAAGTAAAATCATATATATTTCAAGGTCTTCCTTTACTTTCATTTTCCTAAAAGTCCTTGAGATAAAAATGGCAACAAATATTAAGTGCCTACTTTTAAGTGCCAGGATAAAGGTTTTATGTTTGTTTTTTTAATGATATAGTACCTGTACTCAAGGACCTTATATGGTAGGAAGGAGGGGGAATATTTGATTATGACACCTTTGTATCTCATTTGTTGTTCAGTCATTTCAGACATGTCCAACTCTTTATGACCCAATTTGGGGTTTTCTTGATAGAGATACTGGAGTAGTTTTCCATTTTTCTTCTCCAACTCATTTTATTGATGAGGAAACTGAGGCAAACAGGATGAGGGTCACACAGCTATTAAGTACCTGAGGCTGGATTTGGACTCAGGTCTTCCTGACTCCAGACTCTGTACTCTATCCACAATGTCACCAGCTGCCCCACTCCATTATATATTCTGCTATAATTTGGAGATCTTGTAAGTTGGTTTTATGCCATCAATTCTTTATTAATTACAGCTGGGGATCAGGGTAGGGGGAGAGTAGAAGAGAGCCTATATTTCTGAAATATGTAAGGCAGCACCAGGCACATGAGGCAGTGGAAAGAGTGCTTGGAGTTAGAGGTCCTGGGTTAAAATCCTGGTCCTGTGTGACATTGTGTAATTTACTTCTTCCTTGGCCTTAGTTTCCTCAACTGCAAAATGAGGACATTAGGCTAGATGGACACTGAAGTTTCTTTCAGCTCCAGAGCTATAGTTCTACTTCAGGATGGATCATTTGGGCTCCTTCCAGTTCTAAATCTATGATGCTAAGTGCATAGAAAAAGAAGTGTCCTGATAAATGTTCAATAATTGTTTCTCTGGGGGAAAATGTACATATGCCACACATTTAAATTTGATGTACTTTATTAACTCTCTTAGCCTTTTCCTGCATCTACACAATCAACAGTTTATTAACCAAGCCCTGGTTTCTAGCACTTGCAAATTTCTGAAGTGCACACTGAAAATTTAAGCATCAGCGTTCTTGGGCTGGTTCTAGGTCCCTCTAGCACACTCCTGAGAAGCCAAACATCTTTTCTTTAGCAAGTTTCCTTTCCTACTCCTCAGCTACAGTGAGTCAAAGCAGCTAATGGGAGATGTACTTTCTTCCCACTGATGGAGATAAGTATTGAATTAGTCAGTCAGAAAGTGGGAGGGGAAAGGACTTGGGTAAATTTGTGATGCTGAAGAAGTGTGTGTGCGTGCGCGCACGCGCATGCTACAATAATGGATTGTCAGATGTCTAGCATCTGGAGCTCAGTGTTACTCCTCCATGTACATGTCTTTGGATTCAGAGTTCTACCCATCATTAAAGCTCAGGTGGAATAAGACTCTAGGAAGTCTTTCTAGGGGCAGCTAGTTGGTGCAGTGGGTGGAGTGCCAGACCTGGAATCAGGAAAACTTACCTTCCTGGGTTCAAATCTGGTCTCAGACCACTTACTAACTGTGTCACCCTGGGCAAGTCACTTCACCTTGTTATCCTCAGTTTCCTCATCTGCAGAAGAAAATGGCAAACCGCTCCAATTTTTACCAAGAAAACTCCAAATGGGATAACGAAGAGTAGAAGTGATTGAAATAACTGAACAACAACAAAACCGTTCCTGGTTCCCTGCCACCTCCAACCCCCATTGGCAACGACTTTTACTCAGACGTGCTCACATAGCACTTTATTGACATTTGTAATATATTTAGTGTTGCCTTGTATTATAGTTATGTATCACATCCTCTACTAACAATACAGTAGCGAATAGTTATGTAGGGTTTTTAAGGCTTACACAGTGCTTTTGTATATGTTATTTCACTTAACCTTCACAACCATCCTCTTGGGTAGATGTTACTATTATCACCCCCATTTTACCAAAGGGGGAACTGAGGCTGGGAGGTTGAGTGATTTTCCTAGGGTCACATAGCTATTAAGTCTCTGAAATAGGATTTGTTTTCTGAAAATACCTTTTATTTTTTCAATTAGCAAGCGATTATTCTCTCTCTCTCTCTCTCTCTCTCTCTCTCTCCCCTCTCCTCTTCAAAACCCAGCCCTCTGCAAAAACAAAAACAAAAGCCCTTGCAAATATATGTAGTCAGGAAAAACAAATTTTCATTTTGGTTATATCCAAGAATATATGTCACATTTTGTATATTTGGTCCATCACTTCTCTAATAGGAGGTGGATAGAATGCTTCACGATGGATCTTTTGGAATCATTGTTAATCATGTTACTGATCAGAGTTTTCAAGTCTTCCAGAATTGTTCATTTTTTAATAATATTGTTATTATAATACCACTTTCTCTCCTGGTTCTTCTCACTTCACTTTGTATCAGTTCATATGAATTTTCCTAAGTTTCCCTGAAACCATCCCCTTCATCATTTCTTACAGTACAATATTATTCCATTACACTTACATACACACACATTTTTGGTTATTTACATTATTTATCACATACATTTGTTTAGCCATTTCCCAATTGGTGGGCACATCCTTAGTTTCCTGTTCTTTGCCATCTCAAAAAGAGCTGATATAAATATTTTTGTATAAATGGATTCTTTTCCTCTTTTTTTATTTTGATCTGAGATAAGATTCAAATTTTGGTCTTCCTGACTCCAAATTCACCCCTTTCTCCACTATACCAACCAGCAGCTTTCTTGAGAAAAGAAATTCACTTTTCTGAACTTTGTACCCTTCCCCCTCCCCAAAGCAATCAAAGCTTCACCACACGCAGAAGGTTCATAATGAATGCTTGTTGTATTGCTTTCACTACTTTACTTGCTGCTAACTTCATCTCATTCTTCAGTGTGTTGCAGGGGCCATGTACATTACCGGCTTTGCAGAATCAATCTCCGATTTACTGGATCTCAGAAATATCTGGGCAGTGAGAAGTATTTCACTTGCAGTACTTTTGGGTTTGCTGGGCATTAACCTGGCTGGAGTTAAGTGGATAGTTCGCCTTCAGCTGCTGCTGCTCCTCTTGCTGGCTGTCTCCACACTGGATTTTGTAGTTGGATCTTTCACACATTTGGACCCAGGTAAGCTCCTCCCAGTCTTTGCTGAGACATGTTTGGCAGGCATCTTCACCTTCGTCTTTTCAGAGTCAGGTTATGTCCGCTAGAGTTAATGAGGCCATGTTGGCTGTGTTTACTGTCATTTCATGGTGGAGTAAGAAAGGGTGCTCAGGAAGCTGCTTTGTACTTTGCCTATAAGAGTTTAGTCTCTGCAAGGTGAACGATGATACTTTGGATATGATCTCATGGTCTGAACATCCAGACTTTGCATAGGCATAATTACTTGAGGCAGGTATTAGCATACTTTTCTACTCAATTACTTTGTTTAACAACTCTTTATCAAAATAGATAATTTAAATCCTAAAGAATAACTTAGGGAGTTCTCAAAAACAACATCTTAAAGAAAACGAACATCTAAGCACAGTTTGGCACCCTTCTCACTATGCATTGGCTAGGATTGATCACATCTTCATTTAGTGTTGGTTTTTTTTCTAGACGAGAGTAGAATACATCTCTCTTTTTACCTTGAATCTTTATTTGTTGCTGTTCAGTTGTTTTTCAGTCGTATCCAACTCTTCATGACCCATTTTGGGGTTTGTTGGTAAAAATATCGGGGTGGTTTGCCATTTTCTTCTCCAGCTCCTTTTACAAATAAGAAAACTGAGCAAACAGGGTTAAGTGAGTTGCCCAGGGTCACAGAGCTACTAAGTGTCTGAGACTGGATTTGAACTCGGGTCTCCCTGATTCCAGGTCCAGTACTGTATTCACTTCTCCACCTAGTTGCCGTTGACTATACTTCAAGTTATAGGGGCGGGGTGGGAAAGCTATTTTTTAGCTCTGGGGCCTTAGACTAGTTTGGGATCAAAAAGATCTTGTCTTCCTTGTTTTCAGCTTCTAAGCTGATGGCTGAATCTCCCCTCTCTCCTCATCAGAATATTTTTAGCTTGCTTTATTCGTGCTCCAAGTTGCTAAAATAATCTTTCTAAGATCTGACCATGTCACTGCTCAAAAACCTTCACTGAATCTCTATGCCATCCAGAATAAAAGGCAGACTCCTTAGTCTAGCATTTAAAGCCATTTACCATCTGCTCCTACTTGTTTTTAGTCTCATTTCTTTTTCTTAAATAACATTTTCTCATATATATGCATATATACGTATATGTGTATATACGTATATATGCATGTGTGTATGTGTGTGCATCTGTGCTTAATTGTAGCTTTCTTGGGGGAGGTAGGGAAGTAAGAACAAAGTAAAAAGTACACAGCAAAGAACAAAAAAAAACTTACAAGGAAGCAAAGACACACAGCTCTGAACACAATGTATGTAGTATTTATTATATAAACTTTCTTAAAATGGGAATTTATTGCTGTATATTTTGGATCCTCTTTTTATGTTCTGCTGTATACTTACCAATACTTTTTTCTTTTCTTATTTTGTAGTTAAGTTTTAGTATTTAAATTTATAATATGTTTATCTCTCTTCTTATTGTATATTTAAGTTTAAAATAAATTAATAAAAATAATATTTTTCATAATTTCATGTAAAGACAATTTTCAACATTTATTTGAAAAACAACTGAGTTCTGAATTTTCTCCCTCCTTCCCTCACCTCCCACAGCCTCATTTTACCTTGTTCCCCTTCTCAACTTTAGGACTCCAATGAAACTGAGCTACTACCCATTTCTTGAACTGAATATGCTATTCCCCACCTCCATGTATTTGCACAAGCTACTACACATACATGTGTGCCTGGAGTGTACTCCCTTCTCCTCCTCCCCTTTCAGAATCCTTATTTTCCTTCAAGGATAAGCTCAGGCATCATCTTTTCTGTTCTGAATAGCCTTCCTTCATTCCCTTAGCTCAAATTTTCTCAAGTTATTTTTATGGTTCTTTCTTTTGTCCCTATCGCTCCCCCTTCTGTATTATACTTACTTGTGTATAGATACTTCTTCACCCCGTGCCGCCCTCCCCCCCATTCCCCCACATAGAGTGTAAGCTCAGAACAGTGATTGGCACATAGCGCATGTTCAGCAAATATTAATTGAATCATCAAATTGTTCAAATTAAAAGAAAGTGAATTTGAACTCAATACAATATTGTTAAAGCTAAGACAACTTACTAGCAATGAATTAATAATTATAAAATGCTTAGCACTGCCTTTGGCTCGTAATAAGTATTATATAAATGTTAGGTATCATCATCATCATCATCATCATCATCATCTTTATCATCATTATCAAGTTCCCCATCCCTGAAAGTGTTCAAGCAAAGAATCCCAGGCAAAGATGGGCTACAAACCCTGAGTTCTCTAGAGGGTCACTTGTCAGATACTCCTTGATCTATTTTCCTGGATTATTTCAAGTAAACTCCCTTATCTCTATGTTTATTTTTATCTCCCATCTTCCCAAAAATTGTGTATCCAGTTCTGCAGTATTTGAATCATTCTGTCTTAGAGCTTGGAGGTATCTCTGTCCACCAGAGTCCGAGGACCTAAGTCCACATCCCAGTTTTGAAGCTTCCTACTTGTAGAAGATTGGACAAACCCCTTCTTCTCTCTGGGCCTCAGTTTTCCCATCTAGCTATGGATCAGTCAGAGGCTCTGAAACTTATTTGGTCTACTGCTCCCTTAAAAAAAATTACTCAGTGCCCCCTCCTCATCCCCCCAGTCTACTTTCTTTAACTTTTTTTTTGAAATTTCTATCATTTTAAAAAATATAAAATATTTTTTTAAAAAATGATGCATCTTAAATTTAATAATTTATTGTAAATCTGTGGTTTTTTCTCCCATTGAAATTTTGATGATACAGTATTGCATCATGTAACTGTGTAGTATTGTATTGTGAACAAGTCATTATATGCACATATTTCTGCCCATACATGCTGGACTTTCCAACAATACAGACTACCAACACTTGCTTGTTAAGACCTGTCAGTGAACTTAACCAATGAATGGTTATGACTTGCATTTTGTATGTTTATTTGGAAAATAATGTAATCACTATGACTTTAATTCTGTTGCACAACAGATGAAACATGTACAAATAGTTTTTAAAAATGTCTTTTCTTCTCTTCTTTCTTTATGCTTCCACCACCCCGTTATTTTTATTTGATGCCCCCCAATTGTATTCAAGGCTATTATTGCCCTAACTGGATCTTCTCAATGTGCCCCTCCAGGGGAAGGTATTGGCCACTTTGGGAACCTGTGCATCATGTAATGAATGCCACAGCTGTCTTTGCTGGCTGAAGGCCTCTTTATCCTTGGTATTGTCTGGAAAGTAAAAGCTCCCAGACTCTCATCTTTCTAAATGGAGAGACAACTTGTTTGCAATTATGAATATTAATTTTAGAAGGGACCTTAGCTGTCATCAAATTCAACCTCCTACTCAGTACAATATGAGAAAAGTAGAATGAGTTCAATTCTCAATTTAATTCAATCCAAGGAGCATTTATTAAGTTCCTCCTCTGTACTGGCACTGGGCACTGAAATAAATTTGATTTTTAACACCTTACATACCATTATTACCTCAGAGCTGTAACATAACACTTTGTAGCAGTTAGGTACTCTAGCTAACTTTGCTCCCATTTTACAGATAAGGAAGCTGGGACTGTGGGGGGGTCATGTCACTTATCATTGGTCATACAATAGAAGTGACAGATACATACCTTAACTTCCTGACTCCAGTGAAAGTTGGGATGAGGCATTCAGAAAGCTGCTGGAAGAGCCTGGGATATTCTAACTGCCATCTTTTGACAATGAACTCCCCATCCAAGGGGTTGGCTCCAGTCACTGTGCTTTATACAAGACTTAATCAGAATGAAAGTATACACTAAAATATAAATAGACATCTAGTGGACCAGAACTTGACCAGTATGTGGATATCTGGGACGGAGAACCAATGGACAGCAGAGCGAGACTCAAGCTAATTGTGGTTTGGCAGGCTTATGAGAAACCGAAAAGGTCTTATACTGATCCCAATCTCCTATGGAAGCAATGCTAACATTTTACCAGTGTTGTTCCATGTCAAGCCAAGTCAAGCCAACAAGCTTTTATTAAGGTCCTACATTATGCCAAGTACTATCCAAGAACTGAGAATACAAAGAAAGGCAAGACTTGGAACACCACTGCCTCTGAAAAAGATGAGTGTCATATGGAGGGCAATGGAGAGGCATATGGTGGGTGTATGTTGGTTGCAACATATAACCAAGGAGGAACTCCAAAGAAGAATAGGAAGTAAAGGACATCATTGAGGAATTGTAGAATAAGAAGAAAATATGGGCTAGTTACCTGGCAAGAAATTGAATAAGACCTTTAGCAAGTTGGATAGGTTCAAAACTTTTTGCAAGATTATGGATGTGTTGTTGGAGAAAACTCTCCAATCAATGAGATCATGGGACCATTTTAACATTTGTTGACTGGGAGGCAGTATAGCATTATGTATAGGCTTCCTGCTGATAGTGGGGAAAGTCTGAGTTCAAATCCCACCTCTGACAAATATTAGTTGGGTGACCTTGGCCAAGTTGTAGCTTCTCAGTGCTCCAGGAAACTCGCTGAGGCTCTAAGTTGCAATAAGTGGTTGATCTCGATTGGCAGAAGGAGCTTCCTCACCTAGGATTTCCTCACACCAGTGAAACCATTGTTATTGTTGTGAGTTATTTTAGTTGTGTCCAACTCTTTGTGACCCTATTTGGGGTTTTCTTGGCAAAGGTACTGGAGTGGGTTCTCCAACTTATTTTGCTGATGAGGAAACTGAGGCAAACAGTTAAGTGACTTGCTCAGGTGTCACACAGCTAGTAAGTGTCTGAGGCCAGATTTGAACTCAGGAAGAGGAGTCTTCCTGACTAGAGATCTGGTGCTCTATCCACTGCATTGTATAGCTGCCCTTATGAAATCATAGGTTCAGACTAAAAAGAAATTTGGTAAACAATGTACCAAACTTCTCCAGGTTAGTGTATACACCCAAGGATGCGGCAGACTCTGGGTTTGTATTTCTGGCCCCTAACTTATAATTGCTTGCAAACTTGGGGTTTTATGTTGGTCCTAATGATTAGAAAAGTCAGTATGTGGGTCCCATTGCTTTAAACAAATTCCAAGGGATCTGTTTCTTTGTACTAGATCTTTGTCCTTTGCACTAGAATCCTCCCTTTGTATTAGATTTGTTTTTCCATTCATTCTTTTCATTCAACAACTTGAGTGTGACCTCGTGCTAGGGACTGAGAGAGGTATACAGAAATGAATAAAACTGAGTGATTAGCTGGGGGGTGGAAATCTTTAAATTATATATATTATATAGAGGGTTTTTTTCTTAAAACAGTATTTGTTGTTGTTTTTCAGTCATTTCAGTTACGTTAGACTCTTTGTGACCCCATTTGGTTGACTTTTTTTTCCTACAAAGATACTAAAGGGGTTTGCCATTTCCTTCTCCAGCTCATTTTACAGATGAGGAAACTGAGGCCAATAGGGTTAAGTGACTTGCCCAGGGTCACACAGCTAATAAAGGTCTGAGGCTAGATTTGAACTCAAGGAGATGAGTCTTTCTGATTCTAGACCTGTACTTTATTTCCTCTTCTGCCTATCTGCCCAAGTATTTGTTTGTAATGGTGGTTAAGATTAAAAAAAAAATGAACTTAAGCATTAAATTCTCTCCAAATTCTCTTCTGATCATTTTTAATGTGTGTATGTGTGCACCTTTCTGCCGAGTGGTCCTCAGTGGGCAAGCCCTCTATGTTGGGTTGGTTTGCCATACTTGGAATAACATTACATACACTAACATTGGAATGGGACAGGGAAGACCAGCCTTCTCCCAGACCAAGGATGGCACCCAAGTCTGGGAAGTGTTCCATAGTTTTCTGGTTGTAGTCTGGAAGGATTGCTGAGGAATGTGTAAAATAAAGAATTTTGTCTAAAAAATAAAACCCCCAGACAAACAGAAGTGATTGCATTTGTACATTTTCCAAGTGTTGCCTTGAATTCTTCAGCTCAGCAATACTCCTTTATTTATATGCTCCATGGTTTTTCATAACTTCACAAGAAGATTTAATGCTAATCATTCTCATTTCTATTACATTTTACTTTCTTTACAACAGCCCTGTGAAGCAACTATTGCAAACATTATTAACCCTATTTTACAGATTAGATAGCAAAGACTTACAGAACATAAAATGCATTACTCAGGGAGTCATGTATTTAGTCCTGGAGGTGGCAGTCAGGATTGGAACTCAGGTCTCCTGTACTCAAGTTTAATGTTCTTTCCATTACAATGCTTTGTTACAGGACCCTTTAGGAGGGATGACATTCCTCCCTGGGTGTGCTCTCTGCTTTCAGGGAAATACAGCACAGAGAAATTATAGATCAAGGTTTCTTTGCATGGGCCTTAGACTTCAGGAAGGGCAGCTAAGTGGTACAGTAGATATAGTGCTGGGCCTGGAGTCAGGAGTTCAAATCTGACCTCAAATATTTACTAGCTGTGTGACCCTGGGCAAGTCACTTCACTTTATTTGCCTGTTTTCTCACCTATAAAATGAGTTGGAGTAGGAAATGGCAAACTACTCCAGTATCTTTGTCAAGAAAACCCCATTGGGTCATGAAGAGTCAGCCATAGCTGAATAAGACTTCAAAGAGTATAGGAACTTGAATGAAGAAGTTTTATATTTCATGCATTTAAAAGTATTATTCTCAGAAGAGGTCCATAGATCTCACTAGACTGCCACAGGGGTTTGTGATACAAAAAAATTATAGATCATAGTCTCAAAGCCAAAAGGGACCTTAGATCTAGTCCAATCCCCACAACTTCCAAATGGAAAACAACTGAGGCTGAGAGAGGTTAAAAAACTGACCAAGGTCACAAAGGTAGGAGCTGGTAGAGTTAGGATTTAAAACTGGGTCCTCTGATTCCTAGTCAAGTCTCTTTCAATATTATATGACACTGCCTACTTCCAACTTCACGTGTGTATGTCTGTGTGTGTATATTTATGTTAAAAGATCATTCTGTTCTTTACAAAAGTATTCCCCTTGAGTTTCCTTTAAGTAGAAAGTTCTTAATGTGGTCAACACAGGTCTTGGCTGCCAGGGGATACTTCAAAAGCCCATCTATTGTGTCAAGTTGGGGCAGCTAGGTGGTACAGTGAATAGAGCACCAGTGCAGGAGTCAAGGAGACCTGAGTTCAAATCTCACCTCAGACACTGGACACTCTCTAGCTGTGTGACCTTGGGCAAGTCACTTAACCCCAATTGCCTCATCCTGGGTCATCTCCAGTCATCCTGATGAATATCTGGTCACTGGATTCAGATGACTCTGGAAGAGAAGTGAGGCTGGTGACCTGTACAGCCCTCCCTCACTCAAAACAAAGTCAAGTGCAAGTCATGTCATCATTTCTCTTATGGCATTCTCTTCCTCAGCAACGAAGGACAAATACACACATATTGTGTCAAGTGACACACCTATTTCAAAAGGCCCAAATGACCAGCTTGGAGGCCTTGTAGAAGGTACATCGTTATGTGAAAGATAGCAAAGCCAAACTTGGTTAACAGTTGGCAGCAAGTGAAGAGCCTGTCCTACTGGCCCTGGGAGCCAAGGACTGCAGCCAACCTGTCTGTTACTGCTTTGCTAAGTCCCAGCTGCCAGATCCCCTCTTCCCTACCTGGAGCCCATCTGCTTCCCCTCTGATTCCACCTGCCCAGACTTGATTTCCCTTCTTTAGCAATCTTCTCTGTCATCAGTTTAAAAAAAAAATCACAGAGTAGCTGCTTTGCAGGAGAGATCCTTTCAATCTGTTGCCTAATCTTTTTTTTTTTTAATCTATCTTTGTTTCGACATTTCTGGTAATTTTCCATCTCTAGTTGTTGTTTTTTTTCGGGGGGGGAGGGTGCAGTTAATTTCTTTCTTAAGGCTGACGCTGTTTCTTCAAAAGGGCCCTGCAGTGCTGGGGTTGGCCTCTGTGTGGAGTCTCAGCTCTGACTTTTTGAACCAGCTTCTGTGAGATGCAGGGAGTCTTTTAGCAGAGAGCACTTCATTCTTGAAAGGTAGAGTGTCCATTGGGAGGGACTGGCCTTACCTATAGACAGAGTAGGTAGAGGGGTTCCATTTTTGTGGAGAGGCTAAGGAAGGTGTATCCTATCCCTATGGAGAAAAAAGAAAAAAAAAAGGAAGATAATCTCTTTCCTAAGTGCCTGATATACTATAATTGCTTTAGACTTTCCTTTCCTCCTTTTTCTTTCCTTCTTTTTCTTTTTTTCTTTTTCTTTCTTTCTTTCTTTCTTTCTTTCTTTCTTTCTCCCTCTCTCTCCCTCCCTCCCTCCCCCCCTTTCTCTCTCTCTCTCTCTCTCTCTCTCTCTCACTGTCTTTGTCTCTCTGTCTCTCTCTTTCTTTTTCTTTTGCAGTTATCCCTGGGGGCCTAAAACATTAACTTAAATTAATAATTCCTTTATCTGATTTTCCCTGCCTTAGGAATTGGAGGAGCTAAGGTTGTTAGCTTTTGCTTCTTCAAATCCTAGGATTTAAAGTTGGAAGGGCCTATAAAGGGCATCTAGTCCAACCTCCTCATCTTACAAGTAAGAAAACTCAGGCCCATCCATGGAAAGTGCCTTGTGGCCGTATAAAAGGAATGGAGCCAGGAGTTGATTCTCCATCCAAACCAGTGCCCTTTTCATTGTACCTCACGGCCTCACTTGGCTGTTCTTGGAACAAGGGCCCAGCAAGCCTCAGAACACAGGAGTTACGTAAACAAACCATCTGACACTTGGATTCAGCCATAAAATAAGACCAATCCTTGCTCATAGTGGGCGTGCTTGCAAGTGGAATGTACTGTCAGATGGCTCAGCTGGAAGGAAGACTCTTGAAGTCTCGTAAAACACCAGACATATCAACAGGTCTATGGTTAGTTGTGTCTTGGATTTTCTGAACCGTCCCTGTCTTCTGAGCAAGATTATCTCAGTTTTATAAGTTATCCATAGTATATACTACTATGCAAAAAGACAATGTGGGGTAGAGAAAGGAAGGCTGACTTACAGGAAAGAAGGAAAAATTTATTTATTCTTACTATGAATCAGGCACTGAACTAATTGCTTTACAAATATCTCATTTGATCCTCAACACAAGTCTGGGAGGTAGATATTATTATTATTTTCCTTTTATAGTCAAGGAAACTGAGGCAAACAGAAGTTAAGGGACTTGCCCAGGCCTAAGTATCTGAAGTAAAATTTGAACTCAGATCTTCTGGACTCCCGGCCTAATGCTTTGTCCGCTGTCTCACCTAGCTTGCTCTACCTTTTTCACTAGCTAGCTGTGAGATGGGCAACTCCTTCCCCTCTTTGGGTCTCAGTTTCCTTATGTGTAATATTGGAGGACTGGACAAAATGATTTCTAAGGCTTCTTCCATATTATAAACCCTGTGAGGCTTTGAAAATATTGGTGGGGGTATGGGAAAGCACTGAAGTGATGGAGATGACCCATACTTTGTTAATTTTTGTGGTTTTCGAAGCATTCTCTCCTCTCCGCCCAGTGGGGAAGGTAGTACCAATGGTATTATTTTCATTTCACAGATGAAGTTACAGAGTCCCTAAAAGGATGAGGGAGAGGGAAGAATGATGGATGACAGGTTATGAATCTGGGTGACTGGAAGGATGGCAGTGTCCTAGACATAAATATCAGATTAGATTAGAAGCAGGGTAGACTTAGGAGAGAAGGTTTGAAGGTCTATTTTGGACAGGTTGAGTTTGGATTCCAAATGAGAGCATATTTGTGAAAGTCTGATCCCTTAAATTCTACCTTTTTGGACATGGGGGGGTGATATCCCTTAAAGACTCCTAGATGTCACCAGGCCTTGTATGAGAGACTGAAGATTGGATGAAGAACTCTGGGAGTCTATCATCAAATTAAGTACTTTCCTCCCCTGTAGGGAGAGGGTGAGTCACATCAAAGCCCTTCATAATCTGCCCCTCCTCTCACTTTAATATCTTTCCTCCCCTGTCCCCCTCAACATACTCTTCCATTCGGTGACACTGGCCTGACTGTTCCTCAACAAGACCCCGCATCTCTGAACTCCGCATTTTCACTGACTGTCTCTCCATACATAAAATGCTCACTTTCCTTACCCCAGCTAGAATTCTACCTTCTTCAGGAAGTCTTTCCTGATCCCCCTTGTTTACTGTGGTGTCTCCCTGTTGATCATCTCCCATTTATCCTGTGAATGTTTTTTTATACATAGTTGCTGGCACATTTTCTCCATTAGATTGTAAACTCCCTGAAAACAGGGACTGTCTTCTGCTTTTCTTTGTGTCTTCAGTGCTTAGCATAGGTGTTGTGCCTAGGTGCCTAGAGGTGATTGATAAATGTTTATTGATTGACTAATGACTGGGCCTCAAGAGAATTAAAGCCTTGGTTAGGACTAGGAAATAGGGACTTGAAGAAACTAGAATCCAAATTCAAAGTAAGGGCCAGGTCATCAATCAGATCAGAATAATCATGTGATGAAATAACTGCCTCTTATCAAGTAAAGGACCACCCCTCACCCAGGCCTCTCCAGTTCATGCCTTTGCCTTCCCAACCTTCCCCCTCCCCTACATCTAGCATTATATTATTTATTTATGGTTGTATTTGGGATAATATATATATGTATAGTATAATATATAAATACATATAGTATAATATATAATATATAGTAATATAATATATATTATATATATGTATAATATAGTATGTAGATAAATATCTGGGAACATATTTTACTGAATATAAGCTCCTTGAGGGCAGGGACTGCTTTACAACTAAACTCCTATTTTGTATTTGTATTCTCAGCACCAAGGGCAGCTAGGTGGCACAGTGAAGTACCTTACCTGGAGTAAGGAGGAGCTGAGTTCACATCCAGCCTCAGACACTTCCTAGCTGTTTGACCCTGGGCAAGTCACGTAGCCCTCTTTGCCTCAGTTTCCTCCTCGGTAAAATGAGCTGGACAAGGAAATGACAAACCACTCCAGTATCCTTGCTAAGAAAACCCCACATGAGGTCATGAAGAGATGGAGATGACTGGACAGGAGTGAAGGACAACAAAACATTCTCAGCAGGGTTTGGCAGGTGGATAATAGACATTCGTTCTCCTTGAATAAAAGAATGAATTTAAGAGGCCCTCGGGCTTCCTTGTCTCTGTGGTAGAAAGATTTGACCAGTGACTTGAGGACTAGGGAATGAGGTCAGTCTGGAATCGAGGAAGGAGTCAGCAGGTGCTCTCATTAATTGAGGGTTGTGGTCTGGCAGATGGGCCCTGGTATAGATGAGCATTTCAGCCATTTTCTTCTCCATTGCTTTGGAAGGAGTTGTTAATCAGAGCATTAAATAGAATGCTTGGGATGGGGGGTGGAGATGGTGTGGAGTGGTGCTACAAGTACCACTGGTCTTCCTGGGATCTGTAACTGTGAAAGCTGAAAAAGAGAGGAAAGGTATACGGAATGTTAAAGAAGTGGTCCTTTTTTTTGACCCCCTCCTCATTTCCTTTTTAGTATCTCTCGAATGTACTTCTCTCCTCTTCACCTCACTCCTGGACTATGGCAACAGCCTCCTGGTGGGTCTGCCTGCCTCAAGTCTCTCCTTGCTTCCAGTCCTCCCTCCATTCAGCCACTAAAGTGATTTTCCTAAAGCATAGGTCTGATCATGTCATCCCACTCTTCTATAAACTCCAGTGGCTCCCTCTTGCCTCCAGATCAAATATAAAACACTAGCATTCGAAGTCTAACCTTCCTTTGCTATCTTCTTCCACTCCCCCATATGCACTCTTTAATCCGCTGACACTGGCAGTTCCACGAACAAGACCCTCATTTTTCAGCTCTGGACATTTTCTCTGGCTATTCATTCTCCTCTCCAAAGTCCTAGCTAGAATACCAGCCTTCCCAACCCCTCTTAATTCCACTGCCTTCCCTCTATTAATTATTCCCTATCGATCCTACGTATAGTTTGCTCTGTATATATTTGTTTGTATATTGATTAGATTGCAAGCTCCTTAAAGGTGAAGGCTACCTTTTACCCCTTTTTGTATCCCTAGTGTTTAGCACAGTGCCTGGCACATAGTAGGTGCTCAATAAATGATTTCTAATGAATTCATTAATGTTTACAACGTACAATTTATAATGATTAATTAATAATTATTGCTTATTGATTGATGGGAATAGTAGCTACTTGTTTGAGTTGCATTCTAGAGTTAGAGACCCAAATTCAAACCCAATCAGACACTTACCGTATGACTCTGAGCAAGTCACTCAACTTTCCTAGCCTCAGTTTCCTCATCTGTAAAGATGGGAACAGTAACAGAACCTACCCTGAGAATAAAACGAGATAAATTGTTTCAAGGTACCCTGCAAAACTTAAAGCAACATGTAAATACTTGCCTTATATTATAAATACTTATATAGTCCTTTAAGGTTCACACACCATGGAGCATGTGCTCATAGAATATAGAACTGGAAGGGACCTTAGAGACTCTCTAGTTTAACCCTCTCATTTTACAGAAAAGGAAACTAGGGTCTGCAGCAGTTAAATAACTTAGCCAGGATCACGTAGTCAGTCAGTGGGTAAGTCCTCAAGCACAGCATCCAGAATACTTTTGATTAAATCATGTTGCTTTCCTACATCATTGTTACTACAACAGTTATCATTATCAGCCCCATTTTATAGATGAGAAAACCAAGACTCAGGCAGATTGAGTGACTTGTCCAAGGTCACACAGCTAAGTAAGTGTCTGAGGTGAGATTTGAACCCAGGCCCAGTCCTCTGTTCCCTAGACCACACCATCCTATATACCTAGCCTGCCAATCCCTTTTCCCCAACTGGGCCAGATTACTTGGGATAATTTGGGGCACCAGACACATATGCCTTGGACTCCCTAAACCTGGTTGTTAAGGACATTGGGAGTATCTCACTTCAGAAGGTTTTTGAGTAAGAGTAGGATTTGATGGAATTACAGGATTTCAATTTTCTTCACTGATGGCATGTCACAATCTACTGTCTAAATTCGTATCATGTTGTGGAAACCCTCAGTAAGTTGTCCTAGCTCTCTTGACCTATCTCTAGTCTCCAGAGGGATGGACACTCCCCAGGCCTCCCTTCAGAGAGGCGCCACCAGACTTCCTGTTTGGGCAGCAGGTATTCTCTCCACCCAGTTGACAGCTGGCAAGCCTCTCCTATCCCCAGGATGGCCTGGGTGGAGGACTGGATGCTTGGATGGGAGTGGGTTTATTCAGATCTTATTAGAAGGAAGGAAGGGTTATATTTGGGAAGTAATTGTGACTGGGAATTTTACATTCTCTTGGAATTTTTTTTTTTGCTTCCTTTTTTTGGTTAAAGCATACTTCTTTGGCCAGATAATCTTGACTATTGAGAGTGATCGTGAGGCTTGATCCACTGACTCTGGAGTCAGAGGACCTGTGTTCAAATTCTGCCTCTGACACGACTACTTACAATTACTTAACCTCTCTGGGTTGGCCAAATGGACTCCCTAAGATGACATATATAGTCCCTTCTGTCTCCAGAGCTATGGTTCTTTTATCCACCATGGGCTACTTTTTTAGCTTGGCAAAGATGACCATAGATTGCACCCCTAGTTTCTGTTAGTTGTCATCCCTCAACCTCCTTCCCACCCAACACCACAAATATATGTTGTTGATGTACTAGAAAGCCTCTTGGGTTTGGAGTCAGGATGTAGGTTCATATCCCAGTGTATGGGTTGGACTTGCTCTTCCATGTTTTTCTTATCTCATTCCTGGATTCCTTCCGGACTCCTTCTCTTCTTTCTCCTTGCCTACCACCTGCCACTCTGGCGCAACCATCACCCGGAAACCCTCCTTACCTCATTGGTGACTCCCTTGTCTGTACCACCATTTAAAGGAGAACCCCGGCCATGCTTTTTCTCCTCTCATCTAGACTCTCTCTCTAGTCCCCTTCTCCTTGCCTGCCACATTGCCCTCACGCTGGTATTCCCCTTCCCATCCTCCACCCCCTTGTGTGTTATCTACCCCCATTAAAATAGAAACTTCTTGAAGATAGGGGCTGTCTTGGTTATATTTGTATTCCAGTGCTCAGCACAGTGTATACACATATGCTTTTAATAAATGTTCTGTCTGTCAATCATGTCTCTCTACATCTTCTGTCTATCAATCTATCATCATGTCTGTTTATCTATATCTATATCTATTTGTCTGTCATCTATCATGTCTTTCTATACCTATCTCCTTCCTTCCTTCCTTCCTTTCTTTTTCTTTCTTTCTTTCGTTCTGAAACACTACCTGTGTGATTTAATTCGCATTTCCCTAATGGACCTGACTTTCCTCATTTATAAAATCAGGTGGGTAGAAGATGATCTGTTAGCTCTAAATCCTATGAAAAAGGGTCTTCAACCACAAAGAGAACTGAGAGATTGTGGCTGGGTCAATATCCTAGCATCACCACTGCTGGAAAATAACTAAGAGTACACATTCCATCAACAATGGATCGGTAGAAGCTTCTCTGTATGCTAAAGGGAGTACATTCATATAAATCCAGCCTCTGGTAATGATGGATGGTTCCAGATTCTTTAGCATCAACTTTGGGAAGGAACACACTTCCTCTTAAACTCCCCAGGACCTGATGAGCCAAGGGGAAGGCATGCAAAGGCAACCTACTGTCAGAATTCAGCTATTATGAAAAAGCCATCTATAGACGACTGTGGGTTTTCCTTGAGTATCAGGGTTGTCCTCAGGGGTATCCTGATAAAAGTTTAACAGCTGTCTCTCTAGGGGAAATATATAGCCCTGACACACTTTTAAGGTTTAACCTGCATTATTAATATTTTCTCCATCACATCTAAGTCTAGACAGAAAAAACAACAACCAGAAAACCCCAAACCAATAAATCAAGAACTGATTTGTAGTTTTTGTTAATTTTCAACAATTGTGTCTAAGGGTAGGTGCCAACTCCAGCACATCCCTGTTTGTACCCCAGTTTGAGAAAGTAGGCATTAGGGGAGCCTGATGATGCTGGGTAGAAACTACCAAGGATGAGACTGGGTCTGATTTCTAGTACAGTGAGGCAATCATTTATGGACGCAATGAGGGAATGCATACATGAATATTTTAATAAAAGTAGCAGAAACTTTTGGTCATCAGGAATCTTCCTCTGCTACTAAGGAAACTAAATGAAGTAAATTCAGCATTACCTGGGTATTTATAAAAAAAGTAAATGATCATTCTTCCTCAGGTTTTTCCAATTAGAGACCAGAGACTGTCGATGACCTCATTTTTGACCAATGGCCAATGCATTCAACAGTCTGGTGAAGAAATCTATTAACTGGGTACCTGCCAATTGTCTGGAATAAGAACTAGGCTACCCATGTGTGTTTAAAGAAGTGATAACATTGTAAAGGGCTCCTGCATAGATATTAGGATGGGAAACTGTGGGGGGAGTGAAGGGTCAGCCACAGTGCTGAAATCTGTACTTAATGATGGCTCATGTTTTTCTAGGACTGACCAAACCTTGACTTTCTTTTCCTCTTGGGTTTATGCTGTTCTCTGAGCCCTGGCCTTGTCAGTATTCTGGGAATTTAGGAAAAATGTCTTGCCCTGAGCAGAGAAGAACTAGACAAGCTTCTTTGAATGCCATCTGTTTTGCCCAGACTAGCATCATCATATGACTGCACCCAATGGGGGTTCCCTTTGGAGGGACATTGGGTTTGTATTAAGGGAATATTTAGATGCTATAAGATTGCCAAACCAGCATCCGACCAACACCTAGCTGAGTGCCTTTCACCTAGAGGACAGGGACTGGATCTATGATTTAACTGACATAGGGAATTCCCAGGTGAGGAAACTCCCTCTACCAGTGCAGGTAGATGCTTTCTTTGCAGCTTAGAGACTTAAAGACTTGCCTAGAGCAGAGGTGTCTGACTGTTTATGGCCCATAACTGAAGCCTGAATCCGATTAAAATGTAATTGGGAAATATTTTAAAACATAAATATAAATACAACAAAACATAAATAATATTAATTTGTGGTTTTCTCTTGGGTCAGTTAGGTGGCATAGTCGATAGAGCACCAGTTTCAGTCAGGATCTGACCTCAGATACTTACTAGTTGTGTGACCTTGGGCAAGTCATTTATCCCTGATTGTTTCCCCTTACAAATGTGTTTTTTTAGTCAATATGCAGCTGACAGGGAGCGTTACATATTTCTATTTGAGTTTGATGAAACTGGCCTCAAACCCTGAGAGGTCAAGTGTCTTTCTCAGGGTCACACTACTGGTTTGTGTCAGAGTCAAGATTTGAACCCACGTCTTCCTGGCTTTGAGGCCAGCACTCTTGCCCTACGCTATACTGCCTTAAAGCACAGTGTCCTGTGCACATTGTTGTTCGATCATGTCCAACTCTTTATGACCCCATTTGAGGTTTTCTTGGCAAAGATACTAGAATGGTTTGCCATTTCCTTCTCCAGCTCATTTTACATATGAGGAAACTGAGGCAAACAGGCTTATGTTACTTGCCTAGGGTCACACAGTCAGTTAGTGTCTGAGGCTAGATTTGAACTCAGAAAGATGAGTCTTCCTGACTCTAAACCCAGTGCTCTATCCACTGTACCACCTGGATGCGCTGTCTTGTATATAGCACTTAAGTATATGTACTTAAAAATGATTCTTGAACTGAATTGAATTGAATATGAGCAATCCTTAACTGTGAGGCACAGGCTAGGTGAAATTATGGTTTGAATTTGGAGCTGATTAAGTGTCCAAACTCAGAACGGAGTCCTTAATGGTCCGGTGTTCATGTGGAGTAACAGTGACAGCCAACATGTTTATGGCGCCTACTACAGGCCAGGCACTGCGCTGAACGCTTCGCAAATATCTTCACCACAACCCTGGGATGTAGGTGCATTATTATTAACATGGAATATTTCCGTGAGGCAAACAGGGGTTAAGTGCCTTGCCCAAGGTCACTCAGGAGGAGGTCTCAAGGGGAGTGGCCTGAGAGGACTACGCTTGATCTTGTGCTGTTCAATGTTTTCATTAACGCCTTAGATAAAGGTGAAGATGGCTTGGGTATCGAGTCTGCAAATGACTCAGATATGGAGAGGGACAGCTGGAAGACAAGAAGGACTACCATAAATATTTTAGTATATTGGGCAAGGCAACTCATTCTGCTTGTGGTCTGCTCTAATCATCGTTACTGCTGTATTTTTTTGGTGAGACATTCAGGGTGAAGAGGCTTGTCACGCAGCTCAGCAGTGTCAGGTGTCCGAGGCTGGCTTTGAACTCAGGTCCTCCTGACGCCAGAGCTGGTTCTTTTGTTTTGTTTTGTTTTGTTTTGCGAGGCAATTGGGGTTAAGCTGCTCTAATTCTTAGGGAGTTTTTTCTTATACCAAAGCTAAATCTATTTCTCTGGAGTTTCACCTATTCCTTTTAGTTCTGTCCTCTGCACCCAGACAGAACAAGTCTAATGCCTGTCTTCCCCATGGCAGTCTTTGAAATATTTGAAGACATCATGTCCTTCCCAGATCTCTTCTCCAGGTTGAAAATCCCTGGTTCTTTCAGCTGATCCTCATATGGCATGGTCTCTCGTCCTTTCATATGGCTGCCCTCTTCTAGTTCTGCTCTAGTTTGCCAATGTTCTTCCTATAATCTGGTGTTCGGAAATGGACATGACACTACTCCAGATGTAGTTAACTCAGGGATATTATCAAGGAATGGTCATCTCCTGTACTCTATACCTCATGCCCTGTGGTGTAGCCTAGATAGCAGCAGCTTTTAGGTATGTTACGCTGTTGATTTCAGTTTAGGTTTGGTCCACTAAAACCCCTCGATCTTTTTCACAGGAAGTGTTATCTAATCCAGAGTTTCTTAAATGTTTTTTCACTCATTACCTGCGAGTTGTAAACCACAGTTTACGACACGCTGAATACCTCCCTTATCCTATATTTGGGAAATTGACATTTTGAACTCCCAAGTGTGGAACTTTACATTTAATCTCAGCAACATCCATTTAATTTAGATCCATTCCATTGTTCCAGTGATTCAGCATCTCTTTAGAACTTTACTCTGTCATTCATCTAGGAGAGGAAATGTGGTACAATAGAAAGGGCACTTGGTTTGGAGTCAGACCACCTCAGGTCAAGACATCATTCTGGAACTTACTACCTGAGTGACCTTGGATAAGTCATTTGACCTTTTGGGGGTCTTAGTTTCCTCATCAGTACAACAAGGAGGTTAGATTAGATGATCCCTGAGGTCCCTTTCAGCTCTAAATCTGTGGTCAAAAAAAAACATGCTATGGTATATTAATATACCACAATATTAGTTATTAAGAGAAACATGGGAAGATGTGTATGAAATGATGCAGAGTGGATTAAGCAGAACCAAGAGGCAAGGTGGTATGAGAGATAGAGAATTGGCCTTAAAGTCAAGAGGACATTGGTTCAGATTCTGCCTGTCACACACCCTGACCTTCATCTCTCAACACCACCAAAAAATTTCCTGTGGGCATGAATGACAAAGCAAGTACCTTTCCTCATTGGCAGAGGGAATTTCCCCAGTGGGAATACACTATAGCAAAGAAATCACAGTTCCGGTTCAAAATCCAAAAAGAAGAGAAGGAGCAAAGACAAGAAGAGAAGAGAGTGAAAGAGTAGAGAAGAAAAAGAGAGGAGAAGTCAGAAGAGAAACAAAGAAAGAAAGTGGAGAGAAAGGAGAAGAGGAGAAAGGAAAGGAAAAAAGAGAAGAGAGGGGACAAGAAGAGAGGAAAGGAGAAGAGGAAAGGGGAGGAAAGGAAAGGAAAAAAGGAGAGAAGAGAAAAAGTAAATCGGTGGAACCATCATTGAAGCCATGGGAATAAATGAAATCTCTAGGAGAGAAGAGAAAGCCAAGCACACATCAGTGGGGAACCTTGGTTAGGAACAGGCCAAGGAGACAGCAAAAAGGATGGCGTAGGAGAATTTAGAGAGGAAGGAGGAGAAACAGGAGATTTTTGAAGTCTGGGGTAAGGCAACATCCAACATGTCAACAGTGTCAATACCTGAAGATAGTTCCAAGATAATGAACTGGAAAAAAAAAGCCCCCAGATTAGGCCATAAGGAGGAACCTCTGAGACCAAAGTTTCAGTAGAGGTGGAGCTGAAAGGGAGGTGGGGGGAAGGGAGAAAATGGCAGTGTTGGACGGAGAATATTTTTCCAAAAAAAGTTAACTAGCAAAATATGGAACTAAAGGACAATTTTAAGAATTTGCTGTAATTAATTAAAAAAAATTTATGCTCTGTTCTTAATTTTAAAAATAGATAAGCTGAGTGTTTTTATTTCTCTAGGCAGAACTGTACTCTAAATTGAGAGTTGGGTTCAGGTTTTTTGTTTTTTGGGGTTTTTTTTGCATGTGATCTTTGAATGCTTCCCCCCACCCCACCCCATGGAAAGTAAAACAGTTCTCTGCTAACAGCTGATCTAGAAGCTCAGCCCTAGTCACAGCCTTTAGACCTTGGATTTGTTCTGGGGCTTGATTCTGATTAAGGAAGAGTCTGCCGCTAGAATCTGTATCTCCTGGCTCAGAGGCCTCCACCTTCTTCCTTGGGCTTTTGTTATTTAGCACTCTCCCCTGGTGGTCTGGAGAAGACGACCAGGCTGCCTCAAGAACTCTGGGCATGGCAACAGGAAGAGGGGAGAAAAAACAGTAAATGTCTTTTGCATGGGCTCAGAGCTCCCCATTCCAGCTCCATTTCCATGGAGGAAGCTTGGAGGAGATGCTAATGCTTTGGCTTCTGTTGCTGGGAATGCTTGAAGCATGAAGTCACCAAGGCCGGGGAGGGTCCTTTCATGCTTGGATGCTTCTCTTAGCTCAGCCCTGATCACAGTTGGGACATTTTGTGGTGCTGTCAGATCCCAAGATAAATGGCAGATTGTCAGTGGAGAACAGTGACATGAAGGGGAGGAAGCAGAGATCGAGCTGGAAGAAGAGTCATTAGAAGTCATCTGGTTCAACCCTTTCAAGTGACAGACAAAGAAACTGAAGCTCAGAGAGGATCATAGATTTAGAGTTGGAAGGCACCTTGAAGGACATCTATCTAGTACAATCCCTCCAGTTTACAGCTAGGGAAACTGAGGCACAGAGAAACTCATAGATTTAAAGCAGGAAGAGTCTTACAGGTCATCTAGTGCACTCTTAAGTTTACAGATGGGGAAACTGAGGCACACAGACTCATAGGATTAAGGCAGGTTGAGGTCTTAAAGGTCATCTACTACAGTCCCTTAAATATACAAATGAGGAACTTAAGGCACAGAGAAGGAGGGATGTGCTTTGCCCAAGGTCACATAGTTAGCAAGCGGCAGATTCACACGCAAATCTTCTGTTTCCAAATCCCAGCAAGCTGAAGTAGCTAATGCTTTTAGTGGCAGAATCACGATTAGCACCAACACTTACAATTCCTGGTCTACTTTTCTTTCCACTATACCATGTCACAGGATCATAAGTTAATGGCTAGATGAGACTTTAGGGGCCCTTTAATCCAACCTCTTTATTTTACAGGTAAAGAAACTGAGGCCCAGGGAGATAATGAAAGGTCTGGGTCTTCTCACCAGCTAGGACCCAAATTCCTGGTCCATCTTTTCCCCTTTCTCTTCATACACACTCTATTCTCTGATTGGGTGGTGGTGGTTCTGGTGAGAGGAACACCAAGGTGAGGGGAGTTACCTTCTCTGGAAGCTATCAGAGCTGGATCTGATTTAAAATCATCCTCCTGAAATGCTCACATCCTCCCCGTTCCCCACAGTCAGTCCCAATCCTAATAAATTGGTTTCTCTCTCAGGGGTGGAGATATTTTAAACTATTTTCAGTTAAGCAGTGAAAAGAGCAAAAAGAAACCCTCATGTACACTTCTGAAACTTTCTGACCCAGAGTTAAACCTCCCCACCCTTCTCATCATAAACAAACCCAAGGCTTACTCTTAGCCCAGGGTCATTCCCTCACTGGCCCTCTGGCTGAGCATGTCCAGGTTTGGACCTGTCTTATTTAAACAATGTGCCAGCCTCTGTGATTCACCAATGCTTACTTGTGGATTTCTGGACTCTGACAGTGAATTGGTCGGTGGCCAGACATACTGAGGCTGTTAGAGAAATTTGAAAGTGTGTGTCAGCCTTCTCATGATTTCGCTTCATCACAGAAGAGTAAACACCTGACAACAGCTGGTCTGTATTCTGGGCTATCCCAGGGACACTGCAGCCAGACCATCAACCTAGGGAAATGTCTTCCTTCTCCTTTGCCCAGTCTCCCCCTACCTGACATTTACTCAAGTCAACACCCTGATGGAGGTATAGCCAGCCATACAATAGCTCACCTAAAAAAGATCTTGGGGTTTTAGTGGAGAGCAAATTCAATATGTCGGGGGGGGGGGTGATTACTATTAGTAACCAAAAAACCCAGTTCAATCTTGGGCCTGCATTACGAGAGCCACAGTTTCCAGGAAGAAGGGGGTGTTACCCAGCTGTATTCTGCCCTGGTCAGATGCCATCTGGAGTACCATGTTCAGTTCAAGGCACCACATTTTTTAAAAATAAAACTTACTGCTATATTTTGTTTTTACATCATCTTTATTTCTCAATATCTTTCTTCCCTTCTCCCTCCTAGAGAGCCACCTCTTATAACAGGGAATATTTTTAAAAGGAAACCAAAACTAATCAATCCATTGATAAAGTCTGACAGTGTATGCTGGGTTCTACACTCCTAGTCTCCCACTTCTTCAAAGATGAGCGGGGAAAATAGGACATGGATAAATTAAAGTCTTCAGTGCAGGTAACAAGAATGATGAAAGGCCAAGAGTCCACAACAGTAATAATAGCTAGCATTTATATAGCACTTAAAAGTTAGCAACATGCTACATATATGTGCATGTACATACATGCATACATAATGAGTCCTTGACATGGGGATTGGTTGAAGGAACTGTGGATCTTTAGCTTAGAGAAGTCAAGGCTTGGGGAGATGATAGTTTAATTCAACTACTTGAAAGAGGGAAGCATTAGACTTATTTTTGACCCTAGGAGGCAGAACTAAGAGTAATGGGTGGAAATTTCAAAGGACCAAATTTTGATTTAATGTAAGGAAAAGCTTTCTTGAAATTAGAGCTATCTCAACATGGAACAACTTTTTTTTCTTTCACTTAATAGCTTAATTTACTATTTTTAAAAATTTTGAGTTCCTAATTCTCTCCTTCCAACCCCTCCCTCACCCACTGAGAAAGCAAACAATATATCAGTTATACCTGTGAAATCTTGCAAAACCTATTTCCATATTAGCTCCAGTGTGGAACAACTTGACAAAAGCTGAGTCACCACTTAACTGTATTGTAGAAGGCCTTCTTCTGAGGTTATGGATTGGATTAATTCACTACTGAGGTCCTTTCCAACTCAAAATTTGTGGGTTTTTTTTTTATTGTGTCCTCTCTGTGTAGATCCTTCATTTGGGATCTGGGTGAGGTTTGGAGAGTGGAGGAAGAGTGAGAGAAAAAGAGGAGAAACTCAGTGTTTGCAAACCCTCAGTCTGATAAGAGAGACACAACCTTTACTCTCCCCAACCTCTGAGTCTAAGAAAATATGGCCTCCATCTTTGGGGAACTGTTTGCCCAAACTTCATGTATTTTTTGGTGGAGTCTCGTGGTTTGGAAGGTGAGGTACACGAGGAATCTGTTGTGTAGACCCTACCATAGATCAAGGCATGTTTCTATTTGATTGCTCAAATCTGGCAGTGTCTTTGCCCACTCAGCTTTTGGTAATTTCATCCTGGATAAGTCTTTCAAACATTGGTCCCTCAAAGCCAGCAGGTTCTTAGACCAACACATGGAAGTTCCTGACCTATTCCATAATGGCGCCCTACCCCTGCAGATCCATTGGTTGTCAAGATTCAGAATGAAGTGAGAAACCTCATCCTGCTTCAAGATCTGATCAGCCTTGGTACTCACACCTCCTCACTCCCCTCTCCCCCTCCCATTGGAAGGTGGGGCCATAAACTCTGAAACTTCCATTTAAGGAGGGGGCTCAGGCAGGACAGATATCTCCTCATTTCCCACATGGCTGCACTATTTTGGGACTTCACTATTTCTTCATATCGGGTACCTCCCCCTCCTTTTCACCTTCCTTTTATGTGTTGCCATTCTCCATTAGATTTTAAGATCCCTGAGGGTAGACACTTTCTTTTTTCGTATTTGTTTCTCCAGTGTTTGGAACAGTGCCTGGCACAGAGTAAGCACTTAAAAAATATTTACTAACTATTGACTATTGACAAAGTGAGCCTCTAATTCACCATTCCCCTGAAAGAATGTAAGCTTCTTGATGGCAGGATCTATTTCATTTTTATTTCTACTTCCAAAGCACCAAAGGCCCTCATTCATAGAAGGCATTTAAACACTTGTTGATTGGTTGGTTGATCAAAAGTGTTGTGGAGTCCCTGAATAAAATCTTTAAAAATTTGTTATCAGGATATATCAATTAAGGTACAGACCAGCGGATGAGCTGCCCTATCTGTAGGAATATAGAAAATTAAAGTCTGATTTAGATTTATTAAATTATTAATCAACTAGCTTTCCATCTTAATCGACCATCTGGCTAACACAATGCTAAACTCATCTCCTTCCGAAGAGGATGCTTAAGGTATCTGCCTGTGACTACTGAAGAATCAATAATTGTATACAGAGCATGTGAACAAATAATTCCCCCCACCCCAAAATTGTAAACCAAAAAATGTGGAGCTTGACAACATTCTGACCATTTGTTGCATTGAAGTGTTCAGCAGGCACTTCTGTGTCTGCCTCTCTGGCTGTTTGCAGAGGGGTGAGCCCCACCCTTCAGCTTCCTCTGAATTCCTTCCAGCAGGAGGGTTCCTGTCACCACTACCCTGATAATTCTCCATGACAATGGTTCATTTTTTTTCTTTTAAAGGATGATTTGTATTTTTAGTCACATTAATGTCTGAATTTATTTTTCCCTTCTTCCTCTACCTATTGAGCTATACCTTAAAACAATGATGTAAAAATAAAGAAAAAAGCAGCTCAGGAAAACCAACTAACTGGAACTGACAGTATATGCAACATTCCATACCCATGCTCCCCGACTTCTGCTATGAAAGGAGGTAGGTAGGTTTTCTTATCTCTTTTCTTGGGCCAAACAGTTACACAGTGGTCAGATTTATCATCTTCTTTCCTTTTATATTGTTGTAGTTATGTATACTATTTTCTTGGTTCTGCTTTATTATTTGTGGTTCAGTTGTTTGAAGCACGTCTGAGTCTTCATGAACCCATATGGGGTTTCCTTGGCAAAGAGACTGGAGCAGTTTGCTATTTCCTTCTCCAACTCATTTTACAGATGAAGAAACTGAGGCAAACAGGGTTAAATGACTTGTCCAGGGTCACACAGCTAGGAAGTATCTGAGGCCAGATTAGAACTCATGAAAATGAGTCTTTCTAACTTTAGGCCTGGTGTTATATCCACTGTGTCACCTGGCTGCCCCCTGCTTTATCATATATCAGCTCATATAAATGTTCCCACATTTCTATGAATTCTTCATTTTCTCTGTGTCTTACAGTGGAGTAATATTTCATTACATTTATGTACCAACATTGGCCCTACTTTTTTTTGCAGTGTTTTGCTACCCAAAAAAGTACAGCTATGAATATTTAGTTTTATATGGGACCTTTCCTTCTGTCTTTGGACATTTTGGGATATGTGCCCAGGCTAGAGAACCTATTGGGAAATCAAAGGGTATAGATATTTTAAAATACCTGTATCACTTTAAAAAATATAATTGCAAATTATTTTCCAGTTTAAAACTCTGCTGCCAGATTATTAGTATATCTGTCTTCCTGAAGCCCTTCCAATATTGATTAGTTCCATCTATTATCATCTTCACCAATTTGTTAGGTATAAAGAGAAATAAGTAATTAATCAATGAACATTTATGAAGTGCCTACTATGTGTTATGTGCTGGGGATACAAAAAAAGGCAAAAGACAATCCTTGTCCTCAAGGAGCTTATAATCTAGTGGAGTAGACAACACGTGTGTACATATATGTATGTATATATACATATACATACATATATGTACACACATACACACACACACAAGGCAAGCTCTATGTAAGATGAAAAGGAAGCAGAGGGAAGACATTAGAATTGAGAGGGATTGGGGAGGGTTTCCATTAAAATGTGGGATTTTAGTTGAGACTTCAAAGGAAACCAGAAGGTCAGTAGTCAGAAAAGGGGAGGAAGAGCATTCCAGGCATGCAGGACAACCAGAGGAAATGCCCAGAGATGAGAGATGGAGAGAAACTTTGATGTTGTTTTGATTTGCATTTCTCTTATTATAAGTGATTTGGGCAGTCTTTCCTATGGTTGTTCATTGTATGCAGTTTTTCTTTTGAGAACTGTTCATTCATATCCTCTGTATATAATCTCTGATTCTTAAGTGGCTACAGAGGAGCCTTGGGTCTCCTCTTTGGAAGAGATGAGTTTATCATTCCATCAGCCAGCTGGCTGAGTAAGATGGGAAGCCAATTGATTAATTGCATGTGTATCTTCTTCTCCAAGGGTTGGCTGACCTAGCCCTTTGCCCCTTTCCCTTTCCTCCTGAATGGGATAGATTGTCCAAAATTCAAAGGTCCTATAGTGCTTACTAAAGTTAAAGAGCTGAGATGGGGAGAGAGGAAGTTGCATTGCTTAATGATTACACCCCAAGGCTGTGGCCTCACTTCTTCAGGTCAGCAAAGGCTCCATTTTATCTTTGTGGAGATAATTTAAGACAATCTAACCCAATTCTAGTGTCTTGTACAGGCTCTGGACAAATCTCTGAACTTCTTTTTGCCTCTGTCTTTTTGTCTGTAAAATGAGTGGGGCCAAGGTCACTTCTAGCTCGGTCTGTGCTGATATATTTAAGGCACTAAGGACAATCTGTTCAAATTTGGGCCATATGAAATGGGACCTGTCTTAGGATACCAGCTTCCAAATGATCAAATAAATTTCTGAAAAATGCATTAGACAATCAGTGTCCTAAAAAGGGGTATGTGTGGGTGGGTGTGTAGGTATTACTTAGCATAGGGAAATAGTGATTTTTTTTTTGCAGATTGTCACAAAGTGGTGGAAATAATTCGTTGATATGGAAATCCTGTACTCTGTGGTTCTGGGCAGCTTCAGTATAGAACTCAAGTCACACCCACTTGACCAAAACCTTACTGACTTTAGATGTCACTGAAAATAACTATACTTTTACATACTCCCCTTTCCTTCTCCCTGTCTCCCACCCCATACAGATAATACACTTTTTACAAAGGCCTAGGACCAGAAAATAATCAGATCAGTTAAATAGCATTAGTTAGCAGTTCAATGCTATAGTTAGTTAAATCTGTGGCTCTATGGTGTTGGACTATGTAGATTGGCAACATGAGCTAGTGGAAAGGGTCTTGGACTGGAATCTAAGCCTAATTCTGCTCTTGACTCCATGTGGTTTGGGGCAATTCATGTAACCTCTCTGTGACCTGAATTTCCCTGTTTCAAGAGTTAAAATAAATGCACAATGAGATGAGAGATGTGGTAGAGCAAAGGAAAAATAAATAAAAGTTTTCTTTTACATTATCAATAATAACAGTCAAATCCCCATACAATATTAACCAACATCCCAAAGATCAAAACTCCCTTCTCAAAAGGGAGGAGGAGAATCCATGGACGATGAGGCAGCCAGGTACCACAGTGGATAGAGGGCTGGACCTAGGGACAGGAAGATGAGTTCAAATCTAGTCTTAGACCCTAGCTGTGTGACCCTGGGCAAGTCACTTAATCTGCCTGCTAACTGTAAAATGGAGGGTAGCAATTGCACCTACCTCCCAGGGTGGTTGTGAGGCTAATATTGTAAAGTACTTATTATTATTAATAGTTATGTTCTCAGAACATAATTAGTAGTTAAAAATGTACCAAGATACATCTGGAACAATCATTCCTTCACCGTAATCACAATAAATAGCAACAGTAAAGGCAGTTATGGGCCACTGGATCTACTGGATAAAACCAAAATGATAGAGCTTCCGAAACAGCTAAGATCCAAGAGTGAAATCAAAAAGCCCACTGTGAGTGACAGCTATGTGAATTCAACTGACAGTTTGTTCACAAAGAGGAGTTGGGAAAAAAAAAGACCAAGTCATGCAGATTTATTTCCAGAAGTAGAGAGATTTATGATTGAGAGTCAGCTCTAGATCATTGCCACTAGAAATTACAGAAAGGATCTCTTTAAGGAACCAAGCACCCAGGATAACAAATTACAAGTGCAGTGTAGTTGGTGACCTGGTAGAAGTGATTTCCTCACAGGAGTTCCTTACTTAGAAAATTACAAATTACAAAATTACAAATCTGGATAAAGACAAAATAATGGTACTCTCCATTAGAGTACTGTTAGAGAGAGCTAGGTGGTACAGTGGATAGGAAGACCTGACATAGGAAGACCTGAGTTCAAATTTGACCTCAGACATTTACTACCTGGGCATGTCACTTAATTGCTATCTGCCCCAGTTTCTTCAACTGTAAAATCCTCGACAACCTTCCAGGGTTATTAGGAGGTTTAAATGAGATAATATTTTTAGAGTTCCTAGCATGGTACTTGACACATAGTAAGTGCTATACGCATGCTCTCCAGTAGCATTATTACATTGATGCTGCATTGTAGTATGCAGGGAACCCTGGGTTCTCAAAGACTAGAGTACTGAAAATGAACTGGGTACGTCTGTAAACCTATGGGTAATCTAGTTAGCTTAGAGAGGCTTATCACTGCAAGACTGGCCATTAAGTGATTAATTTTGGAGGGTTCATAGCAAGCCAGGAGACCATCTGTTAAGAGGTGGAAAACTTATGATCTATATTGGGGAGGGTATATACTCCACCAATGATGGATTCTTGGAAATTTGTATTATAAGATTTATTATTAATTCATTTATTATTATTTATTATCAATTCATTAATAATAGTTTTACCAACAATACTTATTGATTTACTAATAGTTCATAATATTAATTTATTAAAAAGATCATAGCTTTAGAATGGAAAGGGACTTTAGAGGCCATCATTTTATAGAAGATACTGACATGAGGAGAGGGTAAGTAACTTGCCCGAGGTTACAAAACTATTAGGTATCTGAGGCAGGATTTGAACCCAGGTCTGCCTTCCTGGCTCCAGGTCCAATGCCTTATCTATGTCTTCATGTAATCTCTCAGAAATAACAGATGTCTCACATACTAATTTATAGCCATTTAGTTGTCTCCTAATTTCTGCCTGGGCTGTGGCTTAGAGTGGTGAGTATAAGTGCTTCATGATTTCCTGTGTAATGTGGGTTATAAATACTCCATGTGGAAGGTTGGAGTGGGGCAGGGGGAGCACAGGACTAGTCAGATGGGTTAGTCCTGCTCATTTATTGTGTATAGAACTAGATGGATGGTCCCCAGACCCTCATTTTTGCTGAGCTGACTGCCTGGGCAGAGTGGTCAGTCATTCTATATGGATGTCTTCTTTCTCTATAACCTGAAGTATGACAGGGACATAATTAAGCACTGCTTTCATGGAGCTGAATCTGTATAGGTGTAGCTAATTTTAGGGCCAGCAAAGAGGTTAAATTGGGAACATGGGGACATAGGAGTGGCATGGAAAGAAAAGAATGAAAAAAAAGTCCTTCAACCGGATGGGAATCGGTATTGTATGTTGACTTTAAACAGGCGGAAACCTTCCAAAAGGAGTGAGTAGTGTCTGGGAGGAACAAGCAGAAGGGTGGGGACTTCCTGTGAAAACAGCCCCTTATCCTAGGGGGCCCATTCCTTCCTACCCGGGTGATAAGAAAGCCAGATTTTCCTTTCTCAGGCTCCTATGAGATGTGAACAGCAATAGCTCCAGGTGGCTTTTCAGCAGAGCTGTTGTGAACTGTCTCACAAGGGGCCAGACCTTGAGCTGGGAGCCTGGGAGGTTGTATATGGGGTGGTGGTGATATTTCTGTTGGGGTCCCCAACCTGTGGAGCATGAGTGACATAATTATTTGACAAGCTCTATGGTGTAGATTGCATACTACTAAGCAGAAGACAATATTATCCTAAGAAAGATGGCAGTATGTGACCTCAGATTGGGAGAGACAGGATGTTGCAACCCATCCCCTATAGATGGGTGGGAGGAAGGGAGTAAATAAAGATGATCTTCTCTGTCTCTCTGTCTCTCTTTCTCTCTGTCTCTGTCTCTCTTTCTCTCTGTCTCTGTCTCTCTTCCTGTGTGTGTCTCTCACTCTCTCTCATTCTGTTTCTGTCTCTCTCTGTGTCTCTCTCTTTCTCTCCCTGTCTCCTTTTCTTCATTTTACTCTCCCTTCTCCACCCTCTTCTCTTGTTCTCCTACCTCTTCACTCTTCTTCCTCCTCTCCTTCCTTTCTTCCCTCTCCATCTTTTCCCTCTTTCTCCCCTTTCCTTTTCCCCTCCTTTCTTTCATTTCATTTTCTTCCTTTTACTCCCTCCTCCCTCTCTTTCCTCTTCCATCTTCTCTCTTTACTTTCCTCCATATCTTTCATGCCCTCTATCTTTCCCTTCTACTTAATTCTCCTCCTTGCTACCTCCCTCCATTTCCCCTCTCTCTGTACTCTCCCTTTTTCATTTCTTCCTCTCTTGCTCTCCATTTTCCTCTCCTATCTTCTGTTTCATTCTTCCCTGTCTCCTCCATGCTACCTTTTCCCCATTGCTCCCTCTCTCCTCCTCTGTCTTCCTCCTCTTCCCATTATCCAACCACTTTCTCTCCCATCCTTTATTTTCTCCTTCCTGTTAGAGGGCAACATAAAACTCTTCTAATGTTATAGAACTGGAAGACCATAGTGGGAAGTGATGTCTCAAATGGAAGCAGGGTCCAGTCCTCTCATTCATGGTGTGTTTCACTGGAGATTTTTTAAAAATAGGGCTTGTGTTAATAAGGAGATCATGATACTTCATATTCATCAGATGAGGCACCTCCTCATTAATACGATCAATAGTTCCTGTCTTACAAAGAATCATGAACTCTTTTTTCTTTTTTATCAAAGAACTCCACAAAGGCTTGGCTAGTCCTGGGCATTTGAGAATTTCTCCTCTTTCCAGGGAAGTTAAGAGGAAGAAGCATTGAATTTAGAATCAGAGACCTAGCATTGGATCTTGGCTCAGACACTATCTTTGTGACCATGGTTAAATTATTTCACTTCCCCAACTGTCAGTTTCCTCAGTCACTAAAATGAAGTGATTGGGCAGTATGGAATATTGGATGGCATGCTGAACTTGGAGTTAGGAAGACCTGAGTTCAAATCCTGCCCTAAATCCTTCCTTGTAACTCTATGGTCCTGAACAACTCACTTAACTTCTCTGTGCCTCAGTTTCCTCATCAGTGAAATGAGAAGGTTGGACTTGGTGTAATGTCCCTTCCTGCTCCATATCTAGGGTTTTATGATCTCTCCTTCATTTGGAGAGGGGGCAAGAGCCATTCTCCCCATTTCCTCTTTTCTGATGCTCATTCACACTCCCAATTCTTCTTCCCTCAATAGTAGTGCCTCTGTCTTTAGCTCTTCTTATGGCCTCTTTTCTCGTGCTAGACAAGGGTAGTCACATGAGTCATAGAGAAACTCACAAGTGCTAAATCCTTCAGGAGAAGTATTTCCTTTTCTCTCTCCTCCACTCCTTCTTTTGTCCCCTTTTCAGATTTTCTGTTGTTCAGGGAGGGAAAGAGAAACTGTTACTATTGACAATCACTCTAAATCAGCCATTAAGTGGAGCTTGGGCAGGGGACCTATTGTTGTCCAACCTATGGGCTTTGGAGTGCACTGGGTTTAAGGTTTTGGGAAAAGGAAAGAACAAAGGAAGGGAGGAAGGGAAGAAGGAAGGGAAGGAAGGAAGGAAGGGAGGGAGGGAGGAAGGAAGGACATCTAGCCAGTAAATCTCAAAGAAAGGGGAGAGGGAGACAGAAGGGAGAGGATATCTGGGTGACCCAGCTAGCTGGGTCCCCACTCAGGCAGCTGTAATCTCCCACTGCACAGTGGAACTCCATGGAATCTTTGGTTCCTGTTTTAATTTCCTATTAGACAAGTAGTTTCATCTTTTTGAACCTGTGTTGCCACTTGGCCATGAAAATCCTTTCTAACTCCCTCTAAAAACAATCTTTCTTTCTTTTTTTCTTTCTTCATCTCCCTTCTCTTTCTCTCCCTTCTTTCCCCACTCATCTTCCATTTCTTTTCCTCTTTCTTTGCATTCTTTCTCTCCTTCCCTTTTCCTTTCTCTTCTACCCTCTTCCTCTTTTCCTTTCCTTTTTCCATTTTCTCTATTCCCCTTCTCATCCTCTCTTTTTTCTTCCTTGCTTCTCAACATTTGATCTTCAAAAACTATGGCAGAGATCATTTATTAAACAAATATTTATTAAGTGCCTTCTACATGCCTGGCATTATAGTAGATGCAGGGGATTTAAAACAACTGTTATTTACATTCTATTTTGGCCAGAAACCCTGAGGGTCTTCTTCTCTCAGATAAATTTTTTTTAAAGAGGTCATTCTTTGCCTCATTTCTTAGTAAGACTTAATCACTGAATTCATGCTACCTCAGTCAAACTGAGACCTATTAAAGACCTTAGCTTGAAAAGGCCAAGGTCTCCCATTGCATCCTGGGTCATCTGCAGTTTGGCTATTGGACCTAGAGGGTCCTCCTCCTAGGGAGGAGAAAGAGAGGCTGATGACTTTCCTCACTCAAATCCAATTCACTTGTAAATCATGGCCACCTCCCTGATGTCATGGTCCTCTACTAGAATAAAGGACAAACTGCAAGCAAGCTACTGGGGATTTGAAAACAAAAGTAATAGTCTCTGCCCTTATGGAGTTAGCATTCTACCAGGGCATTGCAACAAATGTACACAAGTAAATAAATACAAAGTATACACAAAGGAATTTCAAAGGAGAGAAGACATTAACAGTTGGAAAAGTTTGAAAAGGTGCTCAGTACATAGGGAGTCAAGAAGACCTGAGGTCAAATGTGACCCCAGATAATTACTAGCTGTGTGACCTTGGGCAAGTCACTTAATCTCTATTTGCTCTAGCTTGTTGTTTCATCCTTTCAAGTTGCATCTGAATCTTCCTTCCCTCCCTCCTTCCTTCCTTCATTCCTACTATAGGGGGTTAGGGAAGTTAGGGATTCTAAGAGGGTAGTAGTGAGGTGAGGTGGCAGGAGAACATTGCAGGCATGGAGGGCAGTCTTTGCAAAGTCACGGAGATAGGGAATGGCATGTATTAAGGAACAGTAAGCAATCTAATTTGACTGTGACATGGAATCCTGAAGAGGAATACTATACAACAAGCCTGGGAAGGTAGATGGGAGCCAGACTGTAAAGGGCTTCAGATGCCAAACTGTAGTTTGTCCTGCAGTCAGATGGGAGTCACAGAAGCTACATGATCAGGGGAATGACATGGTCAAACCTGAGCTTTAGGCATATGGGTTTTGCAGTTGTGTAGGTGATGGAGAGAGACAAGAGGCTGGAAGCCCAGTTAGGAGACTATTGTAGTCATCGAGGGAAGAGCTGACAGGGCCTGAACTAGAGAGAGTGACCATGCATGTAGAGAGAAGAGATGGATGTGAAGAAGGTTGGGTAGGTGAAATGGGTAGGACTAAGCAATTGAGAATTGGTGAAGAGTCAAGGAATACATCTAAGATTTTGACCTTGGGTGACAGGTAAGCAGGGTAACACCCTCGATAGAAATAGAGAAGTCAGAAAGAGGAAAGGATTTTAGGGAAAAGAGAGTAAGTTTTGTTTTTGACTTGGTCATCCAGTTAGAACTATCTGGTGGCCACCTGGTGGCATGGAACTCTACAGGTAATCCCAAATGAATTCTTGTTGGCTTGGGAATCAATTTTCTTCTAGGTTGATATTAAAATGACTTTGCATTTGCTGAATCTACATTGAACTGACAGCATTGTTGTGGGAGTGGGGATGGAATAAACCTTTTATCATGAATAATCCACAAAGTAGATGACCTATGCTCTTGAGAACTAAGAGATGGCTTTTCTCTTCTTCCTCAGGCATTGCTAGAAGTGCCATTGCTGTGAGAGAGGAGGAGCGTAGCAGGCATCTATTTCTGTGGTTTGAGTTCATTAGAAGAAAATAACCCCACCCTGGTTGCCCTGTACCATTTTGTATCCTGCACCCTCATGTTTTGCTTTCTGGTAACATTTGGCCTGATTTCCCCTTTTCTTTCCCATAGATAGACAGGTTTTCTTTTCTGCCAATATATTCCTTCACTAGTTCTCATTATGAATGGAGATCATACTTGGAACATATCTCAAGACTTTTTTTTTTGGAGTCAGTCTTTAGAAGAACTTCTCTTATTTTTTGATCCACAGTACGCAATGGTATGCTGGTAAATGCTTAACAGTCAGGCTCCCTGGAGAAAACAGTGACACACTTTTAAATATAATCTGCATTATTAAGACTTTCTTAAGTCTAGACAATCAACAAAACACTAAATCAAATTCCACTTTGTAATCATTGATCCCTCCTTCATCCCATATTTATAATCTTGAAATACTGTCCTTTCAAAAAGTGGTGAGGAATTGCTTCTGCCTCCAGGAGCTTGCATAGAACACAGAGTCAAATTGGAAGGGACCTTAGAGGTCATGTACCTCTAACCTCTCATTTTACAGTTGAAAAAATTGAGACCCAGAAAGGTCACGTTAATTTATCCAAAATCCCACAGGTACTAAGTGGAAGAGCTGGGATTTGAGTGTGGGCCCTTTTCCTCTAAATTCTGTTCTCTTTCCATGGAACTTTACTAAGAAAAATCAGGTCCTTAGAGGAGAAAAATGCTCCTCTCTCCATGTATTGTAACGATTTTCTCTAGAGACAGAATTATACGATGCAGATGTGAGTTTAAGATGAGGTTGTGTCTATACGGAGTGAAGATTCGTAGATTTTGATGAGCTTTGGAAAGGGAGAAGTATTTGTGAGAAGGGCCAAGGGAGCAGGAATAAAGGGGTAGCAGAGGGAAAAGGCTTTTAGAGAAATCAGAACAGCATGAGATGGTGACGAAAGCACTAGTCTAGGAATCAGGAGACCGAGACTAGAATCCCACCTTAAGCAAGTGATTTAACCTCTCTAGTTCTCAGTTTCCTCCTCCGTAAAATGAATGTAATCATATTTATTTTATCTGTCTCACCTATCTCTGTGGTGAAGACCAGATGAAATATCCTATGTACTTTGTAACTTAAAAAGTCCTTTTTAAATGTCCATTGTCATCATTCTCATGAGTCTTGGTTGCTAAGAATATCTCTTTTCCAGATGAAAGAATGCTTCAATGGACACTCATCCAAATTGGGGTAGACAGATGAGATCAACAATGAATTAGAATCAGAATTAAACCAGAACTGGAAGAGCAGGCCAGATTGCCTCTGGGAAATTGCATAGTTCCCTTATATGACAAGAAACTTGCCATGAAAATAAGGCCCCATCCTTTTAAGACCAGAATTTGATGTGTGTTGTCTTGTGACTTCAGGGGACAGAATACAGCATTCTCAGAGGAGGGTAATAGCAAAGAGCCTGGTGGGTGTGGACTGGCTGTAGCATCTAACCAAAGAGGAATGCCAAAGACAAACAAGAGTAAAAAGTGCCCGAAAGGAACTGCCTGATAGGAAGAGAAGGTGGGCTGGTTGTATGGGCAGCATGAGATGAGTAGGTTGATAGGCTACATCCTCCATATCAGGAGGAATAGAAGACCTTCAGAGCCTTGGGGCAAACTTAGGGAGGTACTTGGACTGGACTCTCACAGGATGGACAGGCATGCCTGGGTGGAAATTTACATCACTGGAGGGAATTTCCAAATCAATGAGACCTTGCATCCACTGGAATATTAGAGTGGAATGAACCTTGGACTTCATCTGTAGACTTAGGTTTATGCCCTGGCTCTGACACTGATTCTGGGAGAGTCACTTATACTCTCTAGATCTGTTTTCTTATTTATAAAATAGGGATAATATTTGTTCACCTCCTAAGGTGGTTGTGAGAAAAACATTTTGTAAGCCTTGTCATTCAGCTGTTTCAGTTGTGTCTGACTCTTTCTTCCATTTTAACCATTTTAGCTAAACACCTTGTTGGCAACTGAGGTTATCAAGCATGGCTAATGATAGACAGTGGTTTAGAAATTTTAACACACATGCCTTTGTGAGATAAATAGCTGTTCAGTCATTTCCCACTCTTTGTGATCCTTTTTGGGATTTTCTTGGCAAAGATACTGGAATGGTTTGTTATTTCCTCCTCCAACTCCTTTTACAGATGAGGAAACTGAGGTAAACAGGATTAAATGACTTGCCCAGGGTCACACAGTTAGTAAATATCTGAGGCTAGATTTGAACTCAGGTCTTCCTGACTCCAGGCCTGGTATTCTCTCCACTGCTCTACCTTGCTGCCCTTTGTAAACCTTAAAGTGCTATGAAATGTGATCTAATTTTTGGATTATTATTATTTCAAATTCATGGGCAGAATGAGGTCCACAAGCTAATGAACAAATTAAAAAAGGGTTGTTTTAGAAGGTATGATTGAGATTCATTTTATGGCAAGTTTCTCGACCAAAGTGAGAGTGCAAATTTGACTAGGTATTTTTAAAACTCAATTTTATTTTATTTTCAGGTTGCCATTCTCTCCCTCTACTCCCACCCCAAAGCAAGAAAAACAAAAACTGTTACAAACAGGTATAGTCAAAACAAATCCCTACATTGGCTATGTCTGAGAAAAATATATCTCATTCTGTACTTGGAGTCCTTCACCTTTCAGTCAGGAGGCAGTCAATGCATCTCATCATGAGTCGTCTGAAATTGTGACTGGTCATTGCGTAAATCCAAGTGCATGAGTTGCTCAAAATTGTCTTCATAATACTCTTGTCATTGTATAAATTGTTCTCCTCATTCTGCTTACTTCACTCTGTATCAGTTCATATAAGTCTTCCCAGGTCTCTCTGAAACCATCTCCTTCATCATTTGTTATGGTACAGTAGTATTGCCTCACACTCATATACCATAATTTGGTCAACCATTCCTAGGTGATGGCATCCTCTCAATTTCCATTTCTTTGCCACCTCAAGAAGGGCTGATATCATATTTTTTTTTTTACAAATAAGTCTCTTTATCCTTTTAATCTTACTGGGAAATACCTAGTAGAGGTATCACTGGGTCAAAGGATATGCCCAGTTTAATAACTTTTTGAGTCTAGTTCCAAATTGCATTCCAGAAGTGTTGGAATACTTTACAACTCCACCAGCTAGGCATCAATGTACCTGTTTTCCCACAGTCCCTCTAGCATTTATCATTTTCCTTTTCTGTCATCTTAACCAATCTGATTGACATGAGGTGGTGTCTTGGAACGGTTTTAATTTTCATTTCCCTAATTAGAAGTAATTTAGAATTTTTTTTATATGGCCACTGATAGCTTAGGGCAGGTAGGTGGCTCAGTGGATAGAGTTCTGGGCCTGAAGTCAGGACTTCCTGAGTTCAAGTCTGGCCTCAGAAACTTATTAGCTGTGTGATCCTGGTCAAGTCACTTAACTCTGTTTTCCTCGGTTTCCTCATCTGTAAATTGGTGCCATCATTATTCCCCTTCCTCCTAGAGTTGTGGGAAATTGTATGTAAATTACTCTGCAGACATTGATGGTAAGCTAATTATGATGAATGTGAACATTGTAGTAAAGTTAAATACAAGCAAAACACTCAGAAACTGTCAGATACCACTCTGTGGACTGCAGGTCAAACAAAGCAGGGGGCCTTGGCCAGCATTGTGATGTCAGTGTTTATTGCCAGGGGAGCTTGGTAAGCATTTGGTCAAACTTGACAGAGCAGGTTGATTACCTCCTGGAATGTCAGGCCTGTTAGACGCATCCACCATGGTACGATAGAAAGAACATTGAATGTAGGAGTCACAAAAACTGACTTCAAATCTCGGTGGTGCCACTATTTAAAAAAAATTAATGTATTTTTGTTCCATTTTAAAGCTCCAAAATGGTCTCCCTCCCCATCCTGCTCTAGAGAAGGGCACTATTTAACACACGTATATATATGTAAAACCATACTATGGATACCTCTATTTATCAGTTCTTTCTCTGGAGGTGGAGAGCATCTTTCTTCATAGGTTCTTTTAACTGATTTGTGTATTTGTAATAGAATAATTCAGTCATTTACAGTTGTTCTTCAAATAATATTGCTATTACTATAAACAATGTTCTCTTGGTTCAGTTCATTACACTCTTCATTATTTCATGCAAGTCTTTCCATTTTTTTCTAAAATCAACCTGCTCATCATTTTTTTTCTTTTTGGTGAAGCAATGGGCTTATGGGACTTGCCCAGGGTCATATAGTTAATAAGTGTCAAATATCTAAGGTGGGACTTGAACTCAGGTCCTCCTGACTCCAAGGCAGGTGCTCAACCCACTGGGCACCTAGTTGGCCCTCAAATTTTCTTAGAGCACAGTAGTATTCCACATGCCACTAACTATTGATGGGACCTTGGGCAAGTTGTTTGACTAGTCTGGGCCTCAGTTTCCTCATCCATAAAATGAGCCAGTTGGATGAGATGATGTCTAATCTTTCAATCTCTAGGTCTATAAATGCTCTGATAGAATCTGCTCTTGGTTTGGGATCTTATTCTCCCCTCCCTCTTATTGACACCCACCCCCTTCATCTAGCTGTGTGTCCTCTGCAGCCCCAACTTCCACCCTCTTCTCATCTTCCTTGTCTTGTGGTTCACCTAGAGGTCCCTGTCCCATTAGATGGGAAAATTCACAATGTAGAATGTTAGATCTGGGAGGGAATCTTCTCTCTAATGTAACTCCTGCCTTCTTCCCCTTCCCCGCAACTTTCAGAGACAGGAAATGACTTGACCAAGGTCATACAGCTGCTGCAGTTGGCAGAACATTGTTCTCCCCCTCTCTCAAGGACAGCCAATTCCCTACTTACTCCTTTACTGGAATCCCTTGTCTCTGCCCTTTCACTTTCTTACATGGCCCCTCAGTGTGGTGTGTGTGTGTGTGTGTGTGTGTGTGTGTGTGTGTGTGTGTGTGTGTTTGTCTTCCCAGAATCCGTTTGCTCTAGCCTCTCCTTTCCTCTTCCTTCCATAGTTACTCTTCCTGTGATCTCTGAAACCCCTCCCCTCCCTGCCCCCTCCCTTCCCCTGGGGTCCAGGCAGCCTTCTCTCCTCCTCTCCCTCCCTCCCTTCCTCTCTCCCAGGCCCTTCCTCCCCTCTTTCTATTCCTGGCGGGGCTAGCCTCTCCCATTGTCCAACCCTCTGTTCCCAGGAAAAGGCAGGCTCTCTAACTTAAGAAGGGAGGAGGGTGACCCCAGAAAGGGATGTGTTGGAAGTGTGTGGAGGGGGGCGGAGGGGGAAGTTGAGGAAGAGATAGCTGTGGCTCAGCCGCGCCAACTGCACCGCAGCTCTGGGGAGGCTGGGTTGTAAAAGAAGGGACTGTATTGAGAAAAACTAAGTTATCCACAAAAGCAGTGGCACCATCTACTTTGTATAGGCTTCAGGGGGCTTTCCAGCCTAAATAGTCCAGAGAAGAGCCCCTGCTGCCAAGACTGTAGCTGCCTTGGCTGACCTTCCTTTGCAGTTGCCAGTTCTCTGGATGTCACTGGGGAATGCTTTGGAAGGTCCCTTGTAGGGATGGTTTGATTTTTCTGCTGCAGGATGGTTTTGGCTGCAGCACAGACCCTGTTGCATTTGGCTGAAGTCACGGGAGGGTGGAGTTCAGCTTCCAGCCCTTGAGAATTGACCCCATGTAACCACAATGTACTGGCAGTGTCTGCGAGGCACAGACAGCTCGAAGTTCATGAAGTCCTAGGTGGGAGGGAACCCCAGACAATCAGGCTTCAAAGTTTTCTCTCATTCTTGGCCTGTCTTTATAATTTCCTGTTCTTATCTCTCTTGGTCATTTTTGTATGTTGTATATTTCCATACATCTAAATCCTAAAGCTCAAACAGTACAGAAAGGTTTTTGTTTGTGAGTTTTCTGGTCCTTTTGTTGCAAAATCATGTGACCAACTTAAATGTAAATTCTGTAGACTCTGAGAATGATTGTAATTTTAGAGGACTACAGGCTCAGGGCAGGAATGGACAGGTGTAGAAATGGAGGCTCAGAGAATGAAGGATGACTTTCCTAAGATCACACAGCTAGTAAGGAGCTGAGGCAGAATTTGAATACATTTCCCCCCTCTTTACAATCCTAGGATACAGGAAATTCTATTTCAATCAGCCAAGCAAGTGAGTTCTGGTTCTTTACGATGTAATCCAATGTAGACAACGTGTATTAAGCATCAAGTATAATGATAATAGGGCAGATAGAGTGTCTGGCCCCATGTCAGGAAGATCAGTCCAAATCTGGCTTCAGACACTTACTACTGGCTGTGTGACCCTGGACAAGTCATTCAACCCTGTTTGCCTCAGTTTCCTCATCTGTAAAATGAGATGGAAAAGGAAATGACAAACCACTGCAGTACCTTTGCCAAGAAAATCCCAGATTGGGTCATGAAGAGTTGGACATGAAATAATCCTAACGGCTAGCATTGTCTTGCCAAGTACTTGACCTATGTTATTTGATTGGATCCTCACAAATAACCCTGTAAAGTAGGTGCTGTCATCACTCCCATTTTAGGGATCTGAGGGAAGAAGTTAAGTGACTTGCCCAAGGTCACATAGCTACTATCTAAGGCAGGATTTGAATTTGGTTCTTGCTGACTCTAAGGCCAGCCCATTCCATCATCTATAGGGCACTGAGATAAAACATAAAGAAGATAAAGGCTCCTGTTTGGTATCAGGTTTAAACTATGACATAAATAGCTATTATACAAAATACATAATGGAGGTCATGAGACAGGAACCAAAATATCATTTGGGTAAGAAGCAAAGGCATTGGACCTGATTGTGTCTATGCTTCCTTCTAATCCTTCTGTGGTAGATTATTATTCACCAAACTCTGTCCCAAATAGCTAGTAAAGTACAGGGGGATTTTTGGAAGAAGGAAAGCAATATGTGATTGATGTGGAAATATGTTTAATATGTTTATACATGTAGAGCCTACATCAGATTGTATGCCCTCTTGGGGAGGGGGAGAAAATTTAAAACTCAAAATCTTATGAAAGTGAATGTTGAAAACTAAAAATAAATTAATTTAATTTAAAAAACTAAATAGGAAGGAAAGCAAAAACGTTTTAGCATAATTCACAGTCTGGCTGAGTGAGAGGAGACAAAATAACGGAGCAAATAATCGTAGTGACAGGGGCTTTCTTTATGGAGTTGGAAGGGTGACAAAGAGCTTGCCCCACCAAAACAAAACAAAAACAATGTGGTAAAGTAGGGCGTGAAGCCTGATGCTCCTAATTTAAGAGGTAGACAGGTTTTGTCTCTGAGAAGTGAAGGGATTTGCCCCAGAGCAAAGTGGAAGAAAGGAGGCTCAAAGTTGAATTTCCTCTGATTTCCAAGTTCAAGGGCACCTTCCACCGTGTCGCCCAGCCTAGAACAGACGTGACGTTTCCAGGGTTTCACAGGGTTTCCAGGCTCTGACAAATATGACCCTCTCTCAATCACTGGTCAAAAATAATTTGCTTTTATATAATTACAAAAGGGCCTCCCCTCCATGACCCTTCCAGTTGCCCTGAAAGGTAGCTGATGAAGGTATTATTAGTACCTTCCCAAGGGTGAAGATTCAGAGGCTCAAAAAAGCAAATGACTTGTCGCCGGTCACCTGTGGAGTGTGTAGAGTGAGCCAACATTCGCTTTGCATGGTGCCTGTAAATGCTTACTGACTCTCAGGGTCAGCCAGCTATGGCCCAGGGGTTAGATTCTGCCAGTTGCCTGTTTTTGTACAGACTCAAGAACTAAGCATTTTTTAAACACTAAAATAAAGTTTTATTGTTCTTAAAAATGTGGAGGGGATGCCCCAAAATATTTGACATTGTACAAAAACAGGATTCGGGATGGGTTTAACCCTGCGGCCATAGGTTGCCAGTTCCTGGGCTCAATGATTCTCTCTCAGAGGAAACTGGGAGGAAAGAAGGGCAGAAGGAACCCTGCTTGGGATTTGATCTGTTGGAAAGAATTCTAGAGACAACAGTGTTCTATAGGGAACCACCTACCCAGCTGATTAGAGGAAACTGAGGTAATAATGAGTAATGCTATGAGCTGCTAGATCAGGATGAGACAGACTTAGAGTTTGGGTGGATATGATAACTATCTTTTCACATTGGCAGCTAGGTAGTGCAGGGAGTGATTAGAGTGCCAGACCTACAGTCAGGAGTTCAAATCTAACTTCAGATGCTTATGTCTGCCTCAGTGTCCTCATCTGTGAAATGGGGATATCCCACAGGATTGTTGCAAGGTTAAATGAGATTGTAATTGTAAAGTGCTTAGCGCAGTGCCGGTCCCGGTGTTAAGGGCTGGATGTGAATATTAGCTATTGTTGTTACTATCAATATTTCTTTCAAAAACGCTGCTCTGTGGAAGAGAAACAGCCCTGGCTTCTGGAACTGGAGGACTTGGGCTCAAATCTTGCTTATTACCTGCATGATAGGTTGTAAGGGCATCTCTGGGCCTCTGTTTCCTCTTTTGTAAAATAAGGGGGTTACGCTAGATGGCCTCAGGTCCCTCCAGCTCTGGACTGGTAGATAAGCTAATGATCCTGTCATTAGACTTGATCCACTTGGTCCCAGAGGATGGAGCAGAGAGCGCAGAGGGTGGCTAAGGAAAAGCACCCCATAATTAAAGCTGTCTCTTTTGAGTAGAATGGGGCAGCTAGATGGGCAGTACACAGAGTGCTGGAGCTAGAGTCAGGAAGACTCACCTGACCTCAGATACTTCCTAGCTATGTGATTCAAGACAAGTCACTTAACCCTGTTTGCCTCAGTTTCCCCATCTGTAAAATGAACTAGAAAGAAAGTGGCAAACCATTCTGGAGTCTTTGCCAAGAAAACCCCAACTGAGTAGAATGGGCTGCCTCTGGACATTATGTGTCCCCACCATCCCTGCCCCCAACTTTTCCCTCTCTTTGAAGTCTTCCAGCAAAGGCTGGATTGTTGGCGGTGTTATAGAAGGGATTCTTGGCCAGGTATGGTTTTGAGTCGTATGACCTCTGAGTCTCCTTCCAACTCTGAGGTCCCGTGGTTCTCATTCTGTGACTCATCAGCTGAAGTCATGAACACCCAAGATGGGAAAGGGTGGGAAGAAGTGGCCATTTAAATTTTCCTGTCATTTCAGTGACTCAGTGGTTGGCTTGAAGCATTTCTGTTGTTCGGTCACATAGTCACTCCATGCACATGGCATTCCTGTTTGTAATTTCTTCTCATATTCCTGGACATTGTCAGAGAAGATCAAGAGGTCATGGCAATCAGTTCTAGAAGAGTCGTGATGAAACCTGCTATCCAGCTCCCAAAAGAGAAATGATAGACTCAGACTGCAGGCTGTGGCAGATTTTCTTCTCTTTCTTTTTCTTTCCCTTTTATTTCTTGGAACATGGCTAATATGGAAATTTGTGTTGCATGTCTATGTATACTAGTAATGGGTTTTACTTTTCTTGCCTTCTTAATGGGTAGGGGAGGAGAGGGATGAGAGAGAGAGAAAATTTGGAACTGAAAATAAAAGAAAATTTAATTAAAAAGAAAAGCCACGCAATATATATGTTGCTCATCGGACTGATCTCAAGGCTCCTGGGTTAGGGGCCAAGGTCCGTTCCCCAGCATCCCTTTCCCTGTCCTCCTGATCCTCGCCAGTTTCGTCTTCGTTGTTCAGAATGGAAAGAGTCTTGGGTCAGGACACCTGAGTTCAAATCCAAGCTCTGATGCTTACTAGCTCACAGATTGTTATGAAAAAAGCATTTGTAAAGCTTAAAGTACTCTATAAATGTAAATTTGGGCAGGAGCTGAGATCAGTGAGTCAGTCTGGCTTGGTTGAGCTCATGTCCAGGGCAGTAATAGAAGCTGCCCAGAGTGGTTTTTTCCTTCTGTAATATTGGTCAGTGAGGTCAGCCAGCAGAGAAACTAGAATTGACTCTTTTATGTGTGGGGTTTGACTCCTCCCTCCCCCACAAATTTAATGGAAGGAAAGATGATCTCTGCAGAAGAAAAGTCAATCAAAATGTTAGCACTGTGTTTGAGATTCAATGCACCTGGAAAAATGTTAAGGCCAAAGAGAGATATCCACAGATTCCAAATCCCACCCTCTGCTTGAGAAAGGCTAGACTCTGTTGTTTTTATTATTTTTTCCTATGAAGCAAAAATTCCTGAGAAAGCATTTATATAGCACCTCCTGCATACCAAGAACCTTTGTTAATATTGCCTCATTTGATTCTCACAAGGGCTCTGCAAGGCAGATGCTATTGTTTGTTATCTTCATTTTACAATTGAGGAAACTGAGGCAAAGTGACCTCCCCAGAGTTACACAGCTAATAAATGCCTATGATCAAATTTGAACTCTGGTCTTCTTAATTCCAGGGCCAATGCCCTATCCACCACACCTTATAGCTGCTAGATGTATCAAGGAGGCTTTGCTCAGACCTCAAGCTCCCGTGGAAGCAATACTCTTTCACAAGGGTTGATTTTTTTTCAAGTCCAGTCAAAACAACAGACACTTATTAAGCTCCTACTATATGTGTGGAAAGAAGGAGATGGATGACGGATGCTGAAGAGAGACTTGATAATCCTTAGCAACTAATTGGACAGAGTGGGATTGGACAGAGAGACAAGAGGAGCCGGGGGCTGGGAGAAGAAAAACACAGGGGTGACTATGAGTCTGGGATCCTATTCTCAGGGATGATTCCGAAGCAGGAGCCCCATAACACACAGCCTATGGGGGGTTCCTTGGCCAAGGGCACCCGACATTTTAAAACCCATAGAAACACGCTGTGCAAAACAAGCTCCTTTGATGAGATAGCAGAAGGCTCCTCTCCTCTCCATTTAAGTCTGTTTAAAAACCTTGAGAAGTCTTCAGGTCAGAATGCTTTGTTTTTTCTGGTTGGGATGTAAGCTCTTAGTGGTTGTGAAGAATGGTTACTATAGCAGTGTGGATCAAGGCAAGGTGTAGCCATGAAAAGAGGCAGCACCTGTTGCTAGGCAGCGCTAAGAAGAGACGCTTGAGTGAGTAGTTGAATTCCTCTGCTGTTTAAGAGAAAGTGGAAAATGACTCCCTTCTAATTTGGAAAAGATTGAACAAGAGATCAGAGGCCCTGGGTGGCATGGGGGTGCCCATGTGGGCCCAGCGTCTCTTTCAGCTTTTGCTCTGTGGGCAAGGAAAGAAGCAAGGTTGGAGGAGAGAGTAAAACTGAGAATAACAAATACTTCCTCTGCTGGCAGCAGTCGAGGAAGGGCACTCCCACTGGCACATCAGGGGGTGAAAGCTAGGGTAAGCAAGGAAAGCTGCTTTCAGAGACTGTGATGGAAACCAGGACCGAGGCTCCAGAGTGTGACCAACCTAAGAGGAATCTGGGTTTAAACTAAGAATTCAAGGTATGTTAGAAAGAAATTCTAAAGGGAGAATCAGAAACAATGGATCTCAATAGACCAGGGTTTGAAAAACTCCCAAACATAAATTTACTTAGGAAAGCTTTCCCTATTTGATAAGAACTTCTGGGAAAACTGGAAAGCAGACTGGCAAGGATTAAACTTTGACTAACAGCTTGAAACATATTTCACAATCAATTTAAAATCTTAATATTAAAGACCGTACCATAAAAACAAATTAGAAGAGAAACAGATCATAGATGTCTCAGAGCTGTATATAGGAGATGTAGCCTCAACTAAGTAAAGGATAGTTAATTGCAAAAGATAAAATAGATAATTTTGATTAATGAAATTGAAAAACTTCCCAAAATTAATCCATTTAGGTTAAGAAGGGAAGCAGTGAAATGGGAAGAAAATATTTTATTAGTTTTTTTCGGATAAAAGTTTGGCATCATATATGCACATGCATATATTATGTATCACACACACACCCCACTAAAAAAAACATTCCCCAACAAATATGAACAGTTCTTAAAAGAATTGTAAATTCTTAAACCTTACGAAAGAACGCTCCTAATCATCACTGGTAAGGAAAACGTAAATCAAAGCAACTCTGAGGTATCCAACAAATTGGCCAAATGACAAAAGTTGACAATAGTCAGCGTTGGAGGATTTGTGGGAAGATAGGGACACTATTACATTGTTGATGAAGCTGTAAGTCAGGACAGACATTTTGCAAATAAAGTGACTAAAATGTCCATGCCCATTGTTTGACCCAGAGATTCTGTTTCTAGGCAAATACCTCAAGGACGTCATTGACAAGATGAAAGTCCCCATATACACCAAAATATTTGTAGGGGAACTTTTTATAATAGTAAAGAACTGGAAACAAAGTAGATACCCATTGACTGGGGAATGGCTAAATAAATTGTGGTACATATTTCCCCTTGTAATATTATAGTCAGTTTTACTAAGTTATTCTTGGATGTAAACCTAGTTCTTTTACCTTCTCTAATACATTCTAAGTTATCTTTATAGTGGTGGTAGCTAAACCTTGGGTGATCCTGACTATTGCTCCTTGATACTTAAATTCTTTTTGGTTGTTTGTAGTATTTTTCTTTGACCTAGAAGCTTTGGGGTTTGGTTATAATATTCATTTTTCTTTTTCAAAGGTAGCTGAGAGAGAGAGAGAGAGATTTCTTTTCCATTTTTCCCTCTAGAGCTCTCATTTAGTTTGTAAAATCATTTTTTAGCTCTTAAAAAACCAGTACAAGTTTATTTATTCTTATATTATTCTTCAGTGACAATCAACAGAAAAAACCCCCATTAATCAAGTTTATTCTGTGAATAAAATCAGGTTTCAATTAATTTATAATTAATGATATTTAAGGATTAATTAGGGCCAATAAATGGCGTAGCGAATAGAATACTCATCCTAGAGTCAGGAAGACCTGAGTTCAAATCCAGCTTTGGATATTTAATTCAGTTATTTTGTTTTTCAGTCATTTTTCAGTTGTGTGACTCTTTGTGACCCCATTTGGGGTTTTCTTGGCAAACTGGAATGGCTTGCCATTTCCTTCTTTAGCTCATTTTACAGATGAGGAAACTGAGGCAAGAAGAGTTAAGTGATTTGCCCAAGGTCACACAACTAGTAAATGTCTGAAACTAAATTTGAACTCAGGTCCTCCTGATTCAAGGCCTGGCACTCTATCTATCCACTGTGCTATCTAACTGCTCTCATATATTTTAATAGAATCCTATTTATTTTAAAAGTAAATGTATACTTATCTAGGTATTCAGCAAACTATGCTTATGGTATAAGCATTCACGTGTAGACTATCTCATCATGACTTGAACACGACTATTACTTGGTGATCATTTTGATTGCAGGAAAAGGAATAAAGGACCTCTTGATCAATTGAATTAACATATGTAAAGCAATTTGCGAACTTTAAAGTGTTATATAAATGATACATAGGTGATTGATTACAGTAGATAAAGACACCACAACTTGGAGTCAGAAAGACATGAATTCAAATCTCACCTCAGACATTTATTAGCTACATGACCCTGGGCAAGTCACTTGACCTTTGTCTTCTTCAGTTTCCTCATCTGTAAAATGGGGATGATGATAGTAACAGTGCCTTCTTTCAAGGATGGTTGTGAGACTAAGAAGGAGATAATATTTGTAATACCTTTTGTACACTATAAAGAGCAATGGAAATGCTAGGTATTATTATTTTGGTTGATGTATTTGCAGTACTAGATTCATAGGATTACAGGATCTTAGGGTAATAGGTTTAGAAGGTCCATAGAAACCATATAGTCCAACCCTCTCATTTGACAGTTGAGGAAACTGAAGTGTAGGAAGGTCAAAGGACAACAGACATTTTCACTTATAAGCTAGAAGTACCCTCTGACCCCCTTTCTCCTGCCCTTCCCTGTTTCAGACCATGGCTTTGTGGGGTACACCCCAGAACTGCTACACAACAACACGCTGCCAGACTACAGTCCTGGGGAGTCCTTCTTCACCGTGTTTGGGGTTTTCTTTCCTGCAGCCACAGGTACAGTCATGAGCATGCTCTCTCTTTCTCTTTCCTACTGGAGGTGATGGGTGAAGGCAGCTTGCCTGAGTCATGAGACTTTTTCCCTTTCAATCCTGCGAAACCTCCCTAATTTCATTGGTACTTGCTCAGCTGAGAGCGTGCCTCTCCCTCTCCCTCCATTCACACCATAGCAGACGGTCAGTCATCATGAAGTCCCATGGACCAAAAACTATGTCATCTGGTGGCCAGCCCTCCCAGAATTTGGGAGTTGTGATTCTCAGTGGGGAAAGGGGGAGGAGAGACTGGAGAATTTGGATGGGAAAGAATGACATATGCAATTGGTTTCCTTTCTAGGCCTATATATTTTATCATATGCATGGAAAAATGTTTCTGAGAAGGATTCACCAGACTGCCAAAGGGGTCGCAGACACCAAAAAGATTCTGGATGGTTGGGTCTTGGGTGACTGACATGTAGTCTGTTCCTAGATTTATGTTCAAAGCTTTTCTAACTTGAGAAGTATGGCTTAGTGAATAGATCTAGATGGTACAGTGGACAGAGGACAGGATTTGGAGTCAGGAAGACATGAGTTCAAATCCACCTCTGACACTAGCCATATGAACCTGCACAAGATACCTTTCAGATTCAGTCTTCACATTTGTAAAGTAAGGAAAAGTATAGCACTTACCTCCCAAGGTTGTTGTGAAGTTAAAATGAGATAATATTTGTAAAGCACTTTGTAAACTTTCAAGGTGCTATAGCAATGATAACAATATATAATACAATAAATCAATACATTACACTATAATACTATATTCTACTATATACTATATGCTGTGACTTATATAAGTGTAAAAATAATAATAATGTTATAAATTATAATGAATATTTTGATTCTCTCCTCAGATACTTAGTAGTATTTAGTACTGGACAAGTCATTTAAATGTTATGGGCCTCAGTTTCCTCATTTGTAAAATGAGATTTGGTGGCTTCTGAGGACTCTTTCAGCTCTAAATCTATTATTCTACAATCTCATGTTAGGACCCAGCAGAGCTTGTAAGCCCTTGAGGGCAGGGATGTTCATTTGCTTCTTTTGGTATCCCAGAACTTAACATAGTGCCTGGCATAGAGCAAATTCTTAATAAATTGATTGATTGTGTTCCATGGACGCAGCCTCTGAGAACGATGGGTCCCCTTCCTGTCGTGATAAGCCACTAGATAAGGACTTTTGTGAAATAGGCATTTTCAAGAAATTTATGTTCTCACTTTTGCTTTCACAAGGGAAGTGTGGAAGAGGTTATAAAGCTAGCTGAGTGGAGATGCCGCATTCCCGTGACTCAACATCGTCTTTTATCATCCCATTCCTTTAGGATTTATATACATCTATATGTATGTCCACATAACAAGGATCTATGATTTCTGTGGGTTTGGGAACTGCCCTCTTTCCCAACAGATTTTAACCAGTCTATGACTTGCAGGCTTTTAGAGCTGCTTAAGGTTCAGAGAGGTAAAAGGACTTGCCCCTGGGCCCCCAGATAGTAAATGTCAGGGGCAGTAGGTGAATCACCTGTAAGATTCACACCCTATTGACTGGACTGTACTGCCTTATGTGTTATATTGTACATGGTGACATTCGTATAGGAAGGTAACTTGGTGAAGTAGCTAGAGTGCCTTAGTGTATCGAAGACATGAGTTTGAATCCTGCCTCAGGCATTTGCTGGCTGTGTGATCCCAGTCAAGTCATTTAATATCTCTGAACCTCAGATGGAGATAGCACCCACCTTACAGAGCTGTGATATGGATCAAATGAAATAATACACATCAATTGCTTTATAAATCTTAAAGTTCTACATTCTAACCTAAGGGTAGCTCTGGTTATCATTCACTGAATCAACAAACATTATTAAGCACCAACTATATTTATTTATGTTGACTAGTGATTATTACTCTAATGGGTAGATTACTTATTCATTGATGACATGAGGGGCTGCAAATCCCTAAATGTTCTTCTCATCTCAGAACAAGTTACTCCAGCTCTAATTTTATATGGCTATTTTGTTGCTGATAAAATAGAAATATTTCTTTGTAACGTGACCTGGGAATCTAGGGACCTAGGGTCTAGTCCAGGCTCTTCAACATATTGGATGATCTTGGGCAGGTCACTTAAACTCCCTGGGTCAGAGTTTCCTCATCTGTAAAATGGAGGGGCTGGGGAGGTGGATCGAGTGATCTCTCCTGTCCTTTCCAGTTCTAACATTCTAATATTCTTCTTGGGTGAAATAACATTCCTACCTTGAGGCCAGTTCGACCCCTCCCAAACCACAATGCATGCTATAATTCAGAAATCCCATACCCTGTGGCTCTGGAGCTTGCAAGTTCTCACAGGGTTCATAGAAATGTCTATTTTCCTCTCAGTGCTAGGTTTAGGTCAAAGAGAACCCTGGGGGGACAATGATTGACAATCTTAAAACAGTCATATTTTCCCTATTCCAGACTTTCCCTTTTCCTCCTTCACCCTACAATGATTCTGCAGACAGCTTTCTGCTCTTAAGTCTTCTTGGAGGCAAAAGAGAGTTTCCCTCCACATGGAAAGCCATGCCCACCAGATAATCAAGCACCAAGTGATACTGGCAATCTCAAGGAAGCTATTGGCAGCACATGAAAAGACAACACCTTCTCTTCAACTTTTTCCCTCACTTCCCATTCTAAGGAGACCTCGTTTCCTTTTAGACTAGGGGTTCTTAACCCTGGGTTCCCATAGATGTTATAGGGTCTATGAATTTGGATGGGGAAAATGTCTTTTTTTTAAAATACAACTGGTTTCTTTTACCATCTTATGAATTTTCTTTTATGCATTTGAAAGCATGATTCTGAGAAAGGACCATAGGTTTCACTGGCTGCCAAAGAGGTTCAAAACACACAAAAAAGTTTCATAATCCCCTGCTCTAGGCTCATCTCAAACCCAACCTTCAACCAGAAACCTTTGCCACTCTCCCCCAGAAGCTAGTGCTTCCTTCTCCCCCTACCCCATTTTATTTATTTCATATATACCTATATGCGCACATAATAACTTCCCTAATAGAAGATAAGCTTTTTTTTTAGAAAAAAAAATTATCTTATTTTCCAATTACATGTAAAAATAATCTTAACATTAATTTTTTAGAAAATTTCAAGTTTTAAATTTTCTCACTCCCTCCCTAAGATGATAAGCAATTTGATATAGGCTATATATATGTAATCATGCAAAACATATTTCCATATTAGTGGAATTCCATAAAGAAGAAACAGACCAAAAGGAAAAAAAACAGCAACAAAAAATAAAGAAACTTAAAATGTTATGCTTCAGTCTGCACTCAGACTCCCTCAGTTCTTTCTCTGGATATGGATAGTATTTTCCATCCTGAGTCTTTTGGAATTGTCTTGGGTCATTGCACTGCTGAGAAGATCTAAGTCTATCATAGCTGATTGCTGCACAATGTTGCTGTTTAGTATGTAAGCTACTTCTTCTTTTCTTCCCACTTAATAGTATTTGATAGTTTTCAACCTTCACTTTTGTAACATTTTGAGTTCCAAATTTTTCTCCCTTTCTCCCTCCCCCAAGATGGCAAGCAATCTAATACAGGCTATATCTGTGCAGTCATATTAAACATATCCCCACGTTAGTCACGTTGTGAAAGAAGAATCAGAACAAAAGGGAAAAACCACAAGAAAAAACACCAAAAAAGAGAAAATGGTATGCTTGGATCTGCATTCAGTCTCCATAATTCATAATCCATAATATAATCTTCTTGAGGGCAGATGTTGTTTCACTTTTGTTTTTGTATATGTTAGGCCTGCTACGTACTAGGAACTTACCAAGTGCTTGCTGATTAATTGATTATTGAATTTGCCCTTACATTCACTCTTTGCCTTTCTCTTATGCAACCCTCTGAGACCCTCTCCATTACTGAGGCCATCTGGGTTTTGCAGTGAAAGTGCTGTGCATTCAGTACTGTTATATTGCCTTGGTCTGGACACTGAGGGATTTCCCCTATTTGAAGTCTGGGGCTTCTCTTTTCCAATTTTCCATGTGCAAGTTTTTGTATCTTCACTTTCTTCTATGGTCCTTGGGACAGTCCTAGGGCAGGTGGTCCATCCATTTGTGACCTGTGGAGAACAGATTCATAGCATCATAAATCTAGAGGGAAAAGACACTGCAGGGGCCTTCTATTCCCTCCCCATCTTATTTCACAAGTGAGAAAACAGGCCCATGCAAATTATATTAGTTGCCCAAGGTGACACAGGTTACTGTTGTTGAGTCATTTTTCAATCATGTCCCACTCTTCATGACCCCATTTGAGGTTTTCTTGGCAAAAATCCTAGAGTAGTTTGCCATTTTGCTGATGAGGAAACTGAGGAAAACAGGGTGAAGTGACTTGCCTAGAGTTACACAGCTAGTAAAATGTCTGAGGTCAGATTCGAAGTCAGGAGGGATCCAGATGGCCCAGGAGGAGAAAGTGAGGCTGGTGACCTTGCATAGTCCTCACTCAAAACTAAGTCAAGTGCAAGTCATGTCATCATTTCTCTAATGTCATTGACGTCTTCCTTGAAAATGAAGGATGAACACAACCTGTGAGTAGATTGACCTGCCTGAGTGGGGACCCAGCTAGCTGGGTAATCCAGCTCATCCTCTCCCTTCTGTCTCCCTCTCCCTTTCCTTTGAGGTTTTTCTTCCTTCCTTCCTTACTCCCTCCATCCCTCCTTTTTCCAAAAACCTTACACACAGTGCATTCTGAAGCCCATAGGTTGGACAACAATAGGTCCTTGCCCAGGCTCCATTTAATGGCTGCCTTACAGTGATACTTAATAGTTATAGTTTCTCTTTTCTTCCCTCTTTGATTTACTTACTTTTTTCTTTTGCTCATTAAAAGAGTCATTCCCTGATTACTTCTTAAAGAGGCCTATTCACTCAGTGGGCATTACCTCACTCAAAGTGAGTATGTGAAAAGGCCTAGCCTAAAAAAGCCAAGGTCTCCCAGTGCATCCTGGTCCTTCTCTAGTCATCCTGATGAATATCTGGTCACTAGATCCATATGGCTCAGGAGGAAAAAGTGAGGCCGGTGACTTTCATAGCGCTCCCTCACTCAAAGCAAAGTCAAGTGGCAGTTGTGTCATCATTTCCCTGATGTCATGGTCTTCTTTGACGACAAAGGATGAACACAACAACAAGAACTCAGGAAGATGAGTCTCCCTGACTCCAGGCTTAGCACTCTATCCATTGGGCCACCTAGCTGGTCAAGGTCACTCAGGTACTAAATATCAAAAGGAGGATTTAAGCCTAAAGTCTCAGGCTCCAGAACCAGGGCTCTTTCCACTGTACCACACTGCTTCCAGTGACTCTGGTGTAGGCCTGTCAATCTGTGTTCATCTCTAGGGGAAGGCGTGGAAGCTAGGGACCAGGTGGATGGGGTCAAGAATGCCTGCATGTGTTGGGAGTTGAACATCTATTTCTGAGGCTTCTCCAATGGAACTGTAGGAGATACCCCGACCTGGGAAGCAAGCAGCAGCAACTTCCTTAACCCACCTATTGACCTCAGCTGACCATGGGATACATTATTTCACAAAACACATTTCACTCTTGACTACCCAAGTGCTAATGAACCAGAGAATGGATTGTTTACACTCTAAAATTCCTTCTACATTCTGCTTCCCTTATGTGACTGTTCTAACTCGTTAGCCTTCTGACAATTTAGGGGCAAATAAGGCAGGAAAACACTAGAACTAGTCATTTTTGACTTCTTGGAAATAGTGCAAGGGAAAGGGTTAACTGGAGTGTAGGCTAAAACTATTGCCTCACGAAAGGTTTTTAGGATATTTGTGAACTTACATTAACCAGTTGACTTTTTCTCCCAGATAATAGAGAGTTGGCTGTATTCAGTTGTTCTTTGTCTAGTTTTCAACAAACCCAAATATTTTTATTCTTGGTAGTAACTTTGAATAGCAGAAGGTTGGGGATGTCAACAGGTGTAAATCAGTTCATGGGAAATGGGATTCCCATCAATAGAGTCATCCAGGATATCCTTTTAAAGGTATTTGCTTGCACTGATAACAACTGATGTGACATTTGTGTGATAGAGTGGAAAGAGGACTGAATTTGGGGTCAATGGGCTGAAGTTCGAATCTCAGTTCTTCCAGTTTCTGTTTGTGTGTGACCTATGGGGAATAGATTCATAGGATCGTAAATTTAGAACTGAAAGGGACCCCAGCAGTCATCTTGTCAAACACCCTCATCTCACATATGAGAAGACTAAAAACCAGGGAAGTTATGACTTAGCCAAACTCACACAGGTAGTAAACATCGGAGATTTAAACCTAGGCCCACCTGTTCCAGAGGTGTACTGGTAAATGTTTAACAACCAGCTCTCCACCTCACCCCATGCCCCAACAATCTGCATGTTTCTCTATCACTCTCTTAAGTCTAAACCATCAGCAAAACAATAAATCAAATCCTAGTTTGTAGCTGTTGCCAGTTGCTGAGGTGTAAAAGCTCAAAATTTGACCATCAGCTCTACTGAGCTAGTTTGAACAGGCTCTAGCACACCTGCCTTACTTTTTCATTCAGTGCTCTTTCTACAGTAACTTGATGCTTCCTATTTCTTTGCTATTATCTAGTCAGCCTGTCAATCTGAGTTTGTCTTTGGGGAAGGAGGAGGAATCTGGGGTCAGAGAGAACTGGTCTAGATTATAATAGACAAAAGTGTAATAAAATTACATGATACCACCTAGCTGACCTTGGGGTTGGACTAGGGAACAGCAAGTTTCCTTATGGCTCTTAATCTATTATCAACTATGATCCTATGACAAGAGTAGACCAATACTAAGAATGAACAGGTGTACTTACCTGTGTGAAGTGCTTCAAGAGAAAGAAAGGTGATGTTTTCAAGTATTGTCAGTTTATTCCCACAATATCTCTTATCCACTCCTTTCTCTCTACTTACAGAGTAAGTAAGTTCTCTTACTCTGGTTTAGGTCCCTATTGTGCCTTCTCTGGTCTATAGCAACAGCTTCCTCATTTATCTCCTCCTGTTAAGTCTCTCTCCTCTCTAACCCATCTTCTTCAGGGCTGCCAAATGGTTGATATTCCCAAAGCAGGGTTACTCCCCTGTCCCAGAATCTCCAATGGCTCCCTGTTGTCTCCAGGATAATAGATGGCTTATCTTTTTGTCATATAAAGTCCTTCACAGTTGGCTCCAACCAATTTTCCCAGATTAGTTTAATATCATGCAGATTGCAGAGAGTTTAGAAGAAAGTGAAAGGAGAGAAACCAAAGGCATTAAATATAGCCAACTTTTTCAAGAAGTTTAGATGAGAAAGGGATTAGATGAGATGATAAGATCAAGTGAGGGTTTTTTTTTTTAAGAGTGAGGGAGGCATGGATCTTCTTGAAGGCAATGGGGAAAGTGAAGAGTAGAGGGTGGGGGTGATAGTGGACAATCTCTTGGGAAATATTGGAAATCTTGGGATCAAGGGTGCATAGAGGGAGTTTGGCCCTGGCAAAGAAAAGGTCCCCCTCTCCATCAGAAAACTGCAGTGGAGATAAGAGAGGGTGATGTCTGAGGCATGTGAGATGAGGAGAAAGAGAAAAGAGGGAGCTCTGTCAGCAGATTTGTTTTTTGGTCATTCAGTTGCATCCTCCTCTTTGTGACCCTGTGACCCATAACATACACCAAAGCTGTCCATGTGGTTTTCTTGGCAAAGATACTGGAGTAGTTTGCCATTTCCTTCTCCAGCTCATTCTACAGATGGGGAAACTGAGGCAGACAGGGTTAAGTGTCTTGCCCAGGGTCACACAGGTCGTAATTGTCTGAGGCTGGATTTGAACTCCAGGCTCAGTGCTCTATCCACTGAGCTACCCAGTCATCTCCTCCATCAGCTAATAACCTCATTTTTTTTTCAGTGAAGTTCTAGACAAAATTCTCAGCTGAGAGGGTGGGGAAAGAAGATAACGTGGGAGCCTTGAGGAGATATGATATTTGACTCAGCCACTAGTGGAGAGTGGGATATCCAATGAAGGAGTAGAAAGATTGCCTTGCTGTGGTGAGAGCCCAGTTGAGATTAATTAATATAAATTTGTAGTGGCCCCAATCAACATGACTTTGTGACTTCTCCACCTCCACTCAGTAGCATATAACTAGGAGAGGAGATGGATGATGTGTGTAGTCCAGGGTTGGGGTGTGGCAAGGTATGATTGGATGAGTATGATATAAGGGGATCTGCGATTGAGAAGGGAGCCAGCACAGACAGAGGTATGAGTTTGAGGACTGGAGATCACCGGAGTGCCTATTCATTCAGACACAGTTGGGGAGTCCTTGACGTGGACACTTCTAGAGGGAGACAGCGTATCTTAGCCTCCTGATGTAGATTGTTTTCTTCTCCAAGACCTGAGGTACCTCCCACTTTTCCAGTTTCCTCCTAACCCAGAAGTTCAGTCAAAGAGGCCATGCCCTGGTGTCAGTGGGTGGCAGAATTTTCACAGGAAAATAGTCTTCTGGGTCGCATGTGTGTGTGCAGGTATGTCTGTATCTGTGTGTGTACAGAGGTGATCTGTATTGGCATTTTCCCAACAAGACAGAGAATAACAATAACCAGAGCCTTTGGACTTTGAGCAGTGATGAACTTTGGAATTAGAGAACCTGGGTTCTTTCTAATGACTACTTATGTGACCTTGGGCAAGTAAGTCAACCCCCCAAGACCTCATTTTACTAATCTGTAAAATTAGATTGGATTAGACTTTTCTTACCAAGAGCAATATGAATCTTCCAAATAGAGAAGGTAAAAACCTAACTGGAAAATTGAATGACATTTCATTGAATAGTATAAAAAAATTCACATTCTTTTCAGATATTAAAATCACTCAGCTAATAAGAATTAATTAAGAAGAAGAATTCAATGCCTACTATGTGCCCAGTCCAGCCTACTTTCAGAGCAGCTAGATGGCTCAGTGGATAGAGCACTGGGCTTGGAGTCAGGAAAACCTGAGTTCAAATACAACCTCAGACATTCACATGTCACCCTGGGCAAGTCACTTAACCTCTGTTTGCCTAATACCCAGGAGAACAAAATAGCTAACTATTTCAGTGTCTTTGCTAAAAAGATAGGAGAGGAAGGGGCTTTTGTTGAATTGTCTCCATTTTTTCAGTGAAGTACAAGGCAAGGTCCTCAGACAAGAGGGTACAGGTAGGGGGTGTCATGGAAGGCTTGAGGAAAGAGGAGAAGGTTTGAAGCAACTGCTGTGGAGAGTGGGTATCAAATCAAGGAACAGGAGGATTGCCTTGCTATGGCGAGGGCCCAGTTGAGATTAAATAACATAATTTGTAGTGGACCCAATTAGCAGTAACTTTTGTTACTTAATACATTTTTATTTGGCAGCATGTGGGGAAAGTAGGTGGTGGAACTAAGCCAGGGTTGGGGATTGGCAAGGTGGTACAAGGGAAATGATTTTCTCTAGGCCATCCAGCCAGTTGTCAACTTCTCTGGGACTTGGCTGTAAACTCAGACTCCTTTGGGAGGGGGTTGCCCTTAATTTTGACTGCTTTTCTGAAGTTTTTTTTGTTTACCCCAACCCAAAATATTCACTCCTTGGGTGGGATGGACCCTTTAGGATTAGCCCTCTTTAGAGGGCTACCTCAGCTGATTAAAAAGCAGTGGTGATTGGCAGTTTCCACATTGATGGATTTGCAAAGGATTAGATTTAATCAATTCAAAGTTGGGTTTCCTTCCAATGTGTTTCACTTCTGGAGCTGGTGCAGCCTCTAGCAAAGAAAAAGGGAGATGACTTTTGAAAAGTAAACTTTTTTTTTAACCTCCATCCCTCTTTTTTCCTCCTTATTCTTCCCACTTTTGGGCTGAGATATATTATTTCAACACATTATATCCCCTAGGCAGCTTGCTAGAAAGAGCAGCTAAAGAATTGTTTTAGTACTTCCCCTGGTGGAATACCATATCTCTCTTCTTGCTCTCTCTATCCCACCACAATCTGGGCATTTGGCAAGTGTTTTTTATTGGTGTGTATGATCAATTGCTTCTTAGAAAAATTTATTTGCTGTTTTTTGGTCTCCTGCTCCCAACCTCAATCATGCCACCTTGTTTTGTCCTGAAAAAATTAGACGGATGCTTATACCTCTCTCTCTGTCTACAGTTACACACACTCACAGCCCCCCTAGAATACTTTTGGCCTGGATAATTAGATAATACATTGAATATAAATACCTTATTTTAAGGCATGCAGTCTCCCCACTTTAGTGAATCTCTTCTTCTTTAGGAAGAGGGATGATGAATAGTCACAAATTGAAACTCTGAGAAGTCTGGATAATCCATACCTTGGATTCTTTTAGTGTAGTGTTTCTTCAACTTTTTGGTCTTAGGACCCCTTTATACTCTTAGCAATTATGGAAGACTCCAAAGAACTTTTGTTTATATACCATATTTAAAATGAAAAAGGATAAAATTTTAAAGTATTTATTAATTCACTAAAATAATAAATCTATTACAAGTTAACATAAATATTCTTATGAAAAATAACTATGTTTTCCAGATATAAAAGAATTCAAAAATTCAAAAAAATAGATTGACCTTGTTTTACAGATTTTTTGCAAATCTCTTTAAAGTTCAGCTTAATAGAAGACAGCTGGATTCTTATATCTATTTCTGCATTCAGTTTATTGGAATATGTTGTTTTTGAAGTTTATGGAGACAACCTGGCAGATGTGTAGTTGGAAAAAGGAGGAGTATTTCAATAGGCAAATAGCATTGTAGTATTAGTGTAAAAAAAAGTTTTGACCTTAGACATCTCCTGGAGGGATCTCAAAGATCCCAGGGATCCTTAGATCACATTCTGAGAACTGCTGCTTTAGAAAGTAGAGGAGAGGAAAGGAAGATAGCTTGAAGTGGCAGCAGGACAAGTGCCAACAGATCTAACATCTAGTCTTGGCTGCCACTAACAAGATTTGTGGATAGAACTCACTTTTGCCTGTGCCTCAACTTGAACTTAAACTTACAGGTTGAATCCCTAGAGGTGTCTGCTCTCTTAGGGTCTATTTATAACCTTGTGAGTGGCTGTTCTGAGCCCCATCTATGCTTCCTATTAACAATCAACCTGTAGATTGACAAGCTTTTAGTAAAGGTATTTATTAAGATGTCGTAGTAAGAATATTTGGTATAAAATATTTCTCTCTGAAAACCTGGGGCACACTCTTCCATCTGTACACATAGAATCCATGGGACAAATAGGTTCAAATTTACAATCGTGTTAGTGAGGTGCACACATGGATCATACACTTATATCCAAATATGTAGCCTGGAAATTCTTTCTCTTTTTGTGAAGTCCTCATGAAGTTCTCCTATTAGTACAGTCTTTGTTGGGCAGACAGCTCAACTGAGCTCCCAGGGTCAGCTTCTTTCTTGAGTCTGCAGACAGCTGTCTTCTCTATTTCTATGTCAAGCTCCTTGAAGCTTTTTCCCTCTTTAGGTGGCTGTTTCATATTATCTGCATCTGTCCTTAGGTATTTGTCTCTACAGGGTGCACTGTCTCCTACTTATTCGGTAGTTCTGGTGATAGAGTTGGAGAGGAGAGAATGTCCCCTTCCCTCCCCATAAGAGAATTCTCTTGAACTTTTGATCATCAGCTATTGAATGACTTCCTGCTGGACATGACATTCTATCATTGAATTAAATGCTATTTACTGTGTGACATCACTTGCTTTCGTCCAATAGCTAACACCCCATAGACCTCTCAAGTTGGACTTATTCACATGTTGTGGGTTTGTGGAAAACTCCTTAATACCTCCATATTACATTGTGATTGTATCTTGGTTCTTCTGTGACTATCAATTAAGATTGTGTGTCAGTGGGAGTGTGTGCATGAGTGTGTGTGAGTATGTGGGTGTGTGTCTGTGAATATGTGAGTGTGTGTGTGTAGGATGTATGTGTGAGGAATTTCCCCCTTTGCATGTGCTTTTGGGAAAGTCACTTCAGTCCTCTGGTAAAGTGTGAAATGAAGGTAAAGTTTAATATAAATGACATCATATTATTCAAGATTTCTTTTAGCTCATTATGGTGTAGCAAGAGGAAGACCAGTGGACCTGAAGATAGAAGACATCTGGGTTTTTAAATCCTACTTCTGACTTGTACTAGTTGTGTGACCATAAGAAAGTTACAACTTCTTTGAGGCAGTTTCCTCATTTTAAAATGAGGTTAATAATACTAATATTGCCTGCCTCATAAGGCTGTTTTTGTAAGCTTTTGTAAACCTTAAAGTAATGATATAAATTTTGATGATATAATGATGTAAATTATATCAATATAAACTTTGCAGTCACATTTAGCACCATTTGAGTATTCTGAGCTTCAGTTTCTTTATTTGTAAAATAGAGACTAATTCGCAATCAATAAAACATTTATTAAGTACCTCCTATGTAGCAGGCATTATGTTAGGTACTAGGGATAAAAAGACTAAGCAAACAATGGAGGGATGGTCCCTACTCTCAAGTGCACAAGTATCTGGCACATAATAAATATGACTTTAATAAATGCTTATTGTTTGATTGATTCTACTTTGGGGAATGCAAGCCAGGATGTATATTTTAAAAGATACAGTATTTCAGAGGGGATCAAGAGAAGTTTCTTGGAGGACATAGCATTTGAGCCAAACTTTGGAGAATACTGGGATTTCCAAGAGGCATGTGTGGGGGAGCATGCAGACATGGGAGACAACTGCAAAGGCATGGAAATGGGAGATAGATCATTGTACAAGGGGTGTAGCAGCAGTTTGACTGAAGCATGGATGTAAGAGAGACTGAAGAGGTAGAAGCATCAAGACTTAACAGTTGATTAAGATACGGGAGGTGAGTGAGAAAAAAGAGTCTAGATAACTCCTCCATTGGAAACCTGGGTGCCTTCAACAGAAATAGGGAAGGTGTAGTTTTAGGGGTAAAGATAATGGCACTCTGCTTTGGACATGTAGTGTTTGAGATGCCTATAGGACGTCCTGGTGGAGATGTTAAACACAATAATTGGAGGAATAGGACTAGAAATCAGGAAAGAGATGAAAGCTGGATATGGAGATCTGGGAGTTTTCTCTGTAGAGATGATAGCTGCATCCATGGGAACAGAGGAGATCACCAAGAGAAAGAAGGAAGAGGAATCAGTACATAGGTGATAATTCTGCAAAGGAAAATGAGAAGCATTAGTCAGACAGGAAGAGAAGATGAAGCAGTGTCATGAACACCTAGGGAGGAGAAAATATTCAGAAGGAAGAGGTAATCAACAGTATCCACTGTTATAGAAGAATGATGAGGGCTAAGAAAGCCATTGCATTTAGCAATTAAGATCTCATTGGTGACTTTGCAGACTGCATTTTCCACCAAATGGTGGGAAAAGAAGATATAGTGTAAGGAATGAAAATTCAGTGGGAGATGAGAAAGTGGAGACATTGAGTATAGAGGACTTTTTCTAGGAAACTCACTAAGAAACAGGAGATGAATAAAGAATGATAGCTTGAGGGAATAGAAAGGTCAAATAAATAAAGATTTTTTTAAAGTTTAAACAATTGGGAAGATCTAGTCATGTTTGCAAGCAATAAGGAAGGAGCATCATCCGACTGCCCCATATGTCTTTCAGGGTTATTGTGATGATCAGATGAGAAGGTTTAAATGAACATAACTGCTGTACAAATATGAGATCACTGTTGTAATAATTTAAGGGAGATAGCAAAGTAAATTGGAATAAATGTTAGATGTCATCAAACAACCTAGGTTCAGTTCTAGTGTGTGACCTTAGGGACTAATCACTTCACTTTTGTTTTGTGCTTTTTCTTTATTATTATTTTTTATTAATTTATTTATTTTTAGTTTTCAATATTCTCTTCCACAAGATTTTGAGTTCCAAATTTTCTCCTCATCTCTCCCCTCCACCCACACCAAGACAGCATGCATTCCAATTATCCCTTCCCCCAACCTGCCCTCCCTTCTATCACACCCCTCCCTTCTCTCATCCCCTTTCCCTTTATTTTCTTGTAGGTCAGGATAGATTTCTATACCCCATTGCCTGTATGTCTTGTTTCCCAGTTACATGTAAAAACAGTTTTTAACATTTGTTTTTAAAACTTTGAGTTCCAACTTTCTACCTTCTTCCCTTCCCATGTATCCCCACTGAGAATGCTTGCAATCCAATATAGGTGTATAACCTATATTGTATAACCTATATTTTCATAGTCATGAAAAACACTTCCATAGCAGTCATGATGTGAAAGACTAACTATATTTCCCTCCATCCTATCCTGCCCCCCATTTATTCTATTCTCTTTTGACCCTATCCCTACTCAAAAGTATTTACTTCTAATTATCCCCTCCTCCCATTTGCCTTCCCTTCTATCATCCTTTCCCTCTCCCCACTTATCCCTTTCTCCCCTACTTTCCTGTTGTGTAAGAAAGATTTTCATATCAAATTGAATGTGCATGTTATTCCCTCCCTTAAGCCAAATCCAATGAGAGTAAGGTTCACTCTTTCCCTCTCACCTCTCACCTTTTCCCTTCCTTTGAAAAAGCTTTTTGTGACCTCTTTTGTGAGACATAATTTACCCCATTCAATTTCTCTCTTTCTCCTTCTCCCAATATATTGCTCTCTCACCCCTTAATTTTATTTTTTTAGATATCATCCCTTCATAATCAATTCACCCTGTGCCCTCTGTCTATATGTATACCATCCCTTCAACTACCCTAATACTGAGAAAAGTCTCAAGAGTTACAGATATTATCTTTCCATGTAGGCATGTAAACAGTTCAACTTTAGTAAGTCCCTTATGATTTCTCTTTCCTGTTTACCTTTTCATGCTTCTCTTGATTGTTGTGTTTAAAAGTGAAATTTTCTATTCAGCTCAGACCATTTTTCTCCCTGAAGTATTTTACTAAGTTTTACTGGGTATGTGATTCTAGGTTTTAATCCTAACACCTTTGGAGTATCATATTCCACGCCCTTCGATCCCTTAATGTAGAAGCTGCTAGATCTTGTGTTATCCTGATTGTGTTTCTACAATACTCAAATTGTTCCTTTCTGGCTGTTTGCAATATTTTTTCCTTGACTTGGGAACTCTGGAATTTGGCTACAATATTTGCTTCACTCTGTCATTCTGTGAGTTCTGCATCACCAGAATTTGTTTGGAGTTATTTTTACAGGTATTTGACTAGGTTTTGCAGGGAGAGCTCTAGAGGTCCCTGCTTCTGCTCTGCCATCTTGGCTCTGGCCACTCATTTCACTTCTCTTGAGACCCAGTTTCCTTGTCTGTAACACTAGAGAGTTGAGTTAGATGTCTTCTAAGGTTACCTCCAACTCTAAATCTATCATCCTGTTATTACCTGAGACACAGAGTTCCAAAGTTTTATTGTGTCTCTGAGATGATGCTGATGCCTGTAGTAGAGTGCTAGCTTAATCAGAAATGGGAAAGAAATTTGAGGTCAGTGAAACCCATGAAAGAACACTTAAAGAGTCATTTTTATTTTGCTTTTGTAGCACCTGCTTTTCTCAATACTACTTCCTCCTCACACAGAACTACCTTCTATAATATAGAATTAAAAAGAAGAAAAAAAGTCCAAAAACACTAACCAAACACATAAAAAATACAATGTTCCATACTTATGACCTCCAGTCTTTTCAAATAAGAGGAGAGGTACCTTCTCACATGACTGCTTTTCATTCAAGAACATTTGAAACTAGTAGGTACTTAGTAACTAATATGGACTAATTCCATGACATAGGTTGTTTTCTCCATTCTACATCCTTTATGGTATAATGTATGTGAAGTACTCTGCGAACTTTAAAGCAATATATTAATGTCAGTTATAATAATTAATATTAAAGACCTTTTGATTAGACTTGGGGTATATGGGGTGCTTAAGGAGGACTAAAACCTCTGGTGTAAGGACTTGAAGAACCCTTTTCAGGGCTGCTCATCCACCTTTAGTGTTCACCTTAACCCAACTCTCACCTGTGATTCCAAGAAGCTGTAGCATGTGCAGTGGCTACACCCTAGTAAATCAACTCAGCAGATGGGCTAAAAAAACCAAGTGCAAAGTAACTGACAGGCCTCAAACCTGTCAGTGAGTTAGAGGATATCTACCCCAAGTATGTGAAGATTTCCCCTGGCAGAATGGGCCGATGAGGATAATTTGTTCCGATGGCCATGAAGGCAGCTGAAGCAGGTGCTGTGGAGTGCTTAGAGTATAGTCAGACATGAAGACCCCAAGGTCATCCACTGCCATTGCCACTGGACTTCTATGGCTCAGGAAGAGAGAGAGTGAGGCTCACATCGTAAAGCCAAATTCAAGACGCTTAAGTCAAGACATTATCCCCGTGAAGTCATGAGCCGCATTTGAAATCAAATGTACCACTACTAATTGGTTTTTTTTTAAGTCAGCAGCACAGTTTTTAAACTTCAAGCTGGGGGCAAGTTAGTGAGGATAAAAATTTCTAAGACTCAGTTTTTTTGAGAGGAAAAGTCCCCCTGGAATTGTCAGAAAAGTCCTTAAACAATAAAAGAGTGAGAATGTCCTGCTCTGCATTGTAGCACCTGTGATGGGCTGTGCCTCAGGAGGGGTCCATGGTGCCGACCGAGTCCTCCATGGTTTAGGGAATGAGGAGAAGTTGAGCAAAGGAACAGGATAAACAGGACATCATCAAGAACTGGGCAAATGAGACACGGGAAAAGGAAGGGTCAGGTTTCAGGTTGTGATAGTTTAGTACTAGAGAGTGGGGGTTGTTTCGTTCTTTGTATTTGTCTCCCTAGTACCTAGCTCAATGCTAGGCACTTCGTTATTGAGTTGTTTCAGTCTGGTGCCGTTCTTTGTTCCCATTTTTATTTTTCACAAAGATACCAGAGAGGTTTGCCATTTCCTTTTCCAGCTCATTTTACAGAAGAGAAAACTGAGGCAAACAGGGTTAAGTGATTTGCCCAGGGTCACACAGCTAGGAAGTGCCTGAGGCCAAATTTGAACTCAGGAAGATGAGTTCTTGACTCCAGGCCTAGTGCTCTACCCACGACTCCAAATAAAGACATTCCAACATTTTGCACACAGTCGCTCTGTGTTTCTGCCCCTGGTTCTGCTCTCTAGCTCCTTCTGAAGTTCCTTCAGTGGAAGAGCTCTTTGTGTTGCCTCCTTTGTTGGCAATGGCCGTGATCGTGGTAATGACAAAATAATCTCCTCACTGACCAGACGCCTGGCCTTCTAGGAAGTGGCAGGAAAGCCTAACAAAGGCTGATAGAACTTTCCTGTGCCATGAGAAATGATGAATAGAAAGACTGTAAAGAAGCATGGGAAGACTTAAATGAACTGCTGCCAAGGGAAGGAAGCAGAACCAGGAGAAGCCTAGATCAAATGACCATAATGAAATAACATCGACAAAATAAAAATGAATACTGGGCATTCAAAAAGATCAGGCTTTGCCCCGAAGAAAAGAAAATACACCTCCTGTCATTGCAAAGGTAGATGATGTAGGTATAGAACAAGGGTGGGGACCCTGAGGCTTCAAGACCACATGTGGCTGTCCAGGTGCTCAAGTGCAGCCCTTTGACTGAATCCAAACTTCACAGAACAAATCTGGAAATGAAGGTGATGTAGAAACAAAAGAGGTCAACAAAAGTTTTTAAAGCTGTACATCTTTCCTAATTTCCATCCTAAGTGAAATAGGAAGAAAATTGGGATATTTACGATAATTGAATTATGTAGGCAGCATTTGAGAGACTTGGAAAAAACCCTAATGGCCGATGGTTCTTATAAGTTAAAAACTCTATAGGAAGAATAGGAATGAGTGGATGAGTGGACACATAGCTTTGTGTGTGAGAAGTGACAAAAAATAATAATACTGTAAAAATCTTACGGTACAGGAGAACTATTACAGGTACTTCTATGGGTTTATGAAGGAATCCAACCTAGTTGTGCTTTCTTTCACATTTCTGAAAACACAGACTCTGAAAGAAGAGCATGCCTTTTGTGAAACTAGATTGTGGGTTAGAAGCCCATTGCAGTAATAAAAAGGAAACGCTTAAGCAATTTTGTGCAATTTAACTTTTATATTAGTTTTGAGTTTTAATGGAAAGGGAGTTAGGAAAGAGCAGCAGGTAGAGAAGTTTTATGTTGGAGGAAAAAAGAGAATTCATGTAGAAATGTATTATATACACAGTCATGATCTTTTTCAGTCTTTGTTTTAGCTATGGAAAGGAAAGGAAGTAGAAGCAAACAGGAAGGCACTTTCTCTCTTGTGAATAGGAAGACTCAGGGGAAAGGGTGAGTAAGGAGTGCTCTGGGAGTCAATTAGACTATTCTAAAGTAGGAGCTTGGAGCCTCCTCTCTCACAAGTTTTAAGTAGCAATTAAATATCCTAAAAGACTGGACCCAGCTGCTTCCAGGGATTTTTTTTATACCAGAGGTGATTGGAACCCCCAAAGCACCATTCAGTTGTATTATCTGGAAGGTCTCTAAAAAACAAACATTTCACTGACTACCATGGCCCTTGCTGCCTGTAAGGCAATTAAATTAGAATTCACCTTTCTTCCAGAGCTCTTTGCTGCCTGTAAAGGGGCAGGAACCAGGGATGGGGAACCTGAGGCTTCGAGGTCACATGTGGTCCTTTAGGGCCTTGGGTGCAGCCTTTTCACTGAGTCCAAGTTTTACAGAACAAATCCTTTTATTAAGGGGATTTGCTCTGTGAAGTTTGGATATAGTCAGAGGACTGCACTTGAGGACCTAAAGGGCCACATGTGACCTTGAGCCTATAGGTTTTGCCCCTCCATCTAGGTTTTTTTTGCAAATAACTCCATTTCCACCAGTAGCTCCACCTCCCAAGTGTAGGGGGGCTCTGGGGCACCCCACTCTATTTAACCATTAACAGATCAGCTTTTAGTTCAAAAGATACAATTACAAACATGCAAATGTAGTCCCCCAACATGTGGGAGGCATAATCCTCCTCTCCTTAGCACCATCTCAGTCTCTGGGGAGGGGATGAGAATTATCTTCATGCTTTGGTTTAATTTCCAAAAAGCTCAGGGTCCCAGTTCCAAGTCCAAATACCCTTTTGAGCTTGAGTCTCAGGCACTCTGGATTTTCTCGGCTTCCCTGCTGGTGTGGCTGGCTGCAAAATCTCACCAGGAATCTTGCCCCCAACCTCATTATGGCTCAAACTCCCAGATGCCATGGGGATCACTGCTGGCACCTGAAACTGACAAATAAGGTGGACCAAAAACAAACACCCAAGCTCATTTCTCCAAGCTGGGATAAAAGAGAGGGAGAGTAGGAGAGGAAGCCCTTGCCTCCTCATCAGTTCAGTTCGTGGCCCCTGGGCTGTGGGTGAACAGGCATTTTCACCCTCTGGATGCTGCAGGAAAGAGTGCGTGGCAAACATAGAGGGACCATTTCAGTCTCACCAGTTTTAAAGACAGCTGTGCAGTTAATCAAAGGAGACTATTCCCACCTATGTGGTAGAAGATGAGGAAGCTTCCGTGTAAGGAGATCTGGGCATGACCACAGAAGAGTTACACAAGATTTAAAGTGAATTATTTTCTCAGCTTCAAACACAGGACCAGAATTACTTATAATTTAATTGTTAACAATTTACTATTAATTATTAACAATTGAACTTTAGTCCGAACCATACAGAATTTTACTTAGGTGTTAATTTTCTTTTTATCTTTCAATATGCCATAGCAGTGTTAGTAAGTCAATCAACACATATTTATTAAGCACCTACTATGTGCCAGGCACTGTGATGGGCACAAGGGATACAAATGTAGTAATCCGTCCTCATAAGGAGGTCAAATTCTAATGAGAATGACAAGTGTGTGTGTATGTGTGTGTTGACACAAATATATACATATGTATATACATACAGGCCTATTTACACATATGTATGTGCATGTATACATACACACAGAATAAATTATAGAGGGAATAAATACAAAATATACACCTAATAGTTAAACAAAAGGTAGTTTGAGAGAGGGGGCACTAAAAATTAGGGAGAAATCAGGAAAGGCTTCATGCAGAAGACAGTGCTTAAAGCTGCACGTGAAAGGCAGAAAGGGGCATATGGGACTAAGGTGAAGAGGGAGTACACTCCAGACATATGGGACAGGCAGTACAAAAGCCCAGAGACAGGAGATGGAGTGTTAAAAGGGAGTACCAGACATAAGGATTATTTAGCATTTATTATTTGAATAGAAATAATATTTTTACTACTACAGGGGGAATGAATGTTAGCGCTAGATTCAGAGGACCTGGATTGAAATCCTGGCACTTTCATTTACCACCTGATGACATTGGCCAAGTCATGCAACTTCTCTAAGCTTCAGTTTTTTTTATCAGTAAAATGGGAGGGTTGGACTCGATGACCTTCTAGCTCCAATGGTCTGGATCAATTATAGATTTCCCTTTTCATGTATTCTTTCTTTTGGGAGTTCTGGCCATTTAGAATTCAATCTCTGCTAGTCTGGGGATTGTTTCATTTATTGTATTTGTATCTTAAGCATGGGGCTTGGCACCTAGTGTTATTGTTCAGTCATTTCAATTATGTTCAACTCTCTGTGACCTCATTTGGGATTTTCTTGGCAGAGATACTGGAGTGGTTTGCCATTTCTTTCTCCAGCTCATTTTACAGATGAGGAAACTGAGGCAGACAGGGTTGAGTGACTTGACCATGGTCAAACAGTGAGGAAATATCTGAGGCCAGATTTGAACTCAAGAAGATGAGTCTTCCTGACTCTCCGTCCACTGCGCCATCTTGCTACCCTGACACATAGCAGGGATTTACGAAATACTTGTTGATTGAGTGCAATAGCACTCTTTATCCAAACCCAAGCGCCCCTGTCCCTCTGCTGGAAACTACAAAGTACAAAGTAGCACAAAGAGTATAGAAATATAAAGACAGGGTCTGCAAAAAAAAGAAGCAACTTGGACTCATGAGTCTAAGCCCATAAAGTGATGGGAGATATTTGTAACAGGTTAGAAACCATGTTTGCATAAAAAGATGATATGACAAGGAAATGATGTGGAGCTGGAAGTATTTAATGAATTAGTTGTTGTTCTGTCATTTTTTTCAGTCATGTCTGACTCCTTGTGTCCTTATTTGGGACTTTCTTGACAAAGATACTGGAGTGATTTTCTAGTTTCTTCTTCAACCCATTTTATAGATGAGGAAACTGAGTCGAGTGGGGTTAAGTGACTTGCCCAGGGTCACCCAGCTACTGTTTGAGGTTGGATTTGAACCTAACCTTCTTGACTCCAGATAATGAATTAGGATGCTAAATTAGAGCAGTTTTCTCATCTGTAAAATGAGAGAATTGGATTAGGTGGCCTCCAAGGCCCCTTTCAATTTCAAATCTTTGAGAGAGAAACTAGCATTGGACCGGGATGGGGAAGAAAGATTTTTGAATGAGATAAATATCTGTTTCTTGGAACAGGTAGATGGAGAAAGCACAAGTAAAGGAAATGAACTAAACTCGGTCCCACATAGTGAACAGGAAATGGTGTAGGAAGTCCTTGTGGGCAGGACATCATGAAATAATGACCTCAGTCTGGTTAAGGTCACCTCTCTGACAGAAGAAGGTGACCCCCAAGAGTAACCAGGCAGACTGGAGTTTTAGAAAGGGAGACCTGACCAAGTGTGAGCATCAGTCAGGGAAAAAATGGAAGGAAACGGTTATTTTAAACCAAAACAAAATAAAAAATGGAATCAGGAAGCCTAGGGACAGTTTTTAAAAAATGACTCATTGAAAGCTCAATAAAAACATGGACTGCAGATTCCAGAGAGGCCATGTGGTAACTATAGGTACCTGGATAGCATTGAAGGCAGAGCTTGAGGTCAGCCTCCATACAACACTAGTTTAATTTGTGTCCATTTAGCAGGTTCTGTGATCCACAGGTTTTTCTCCTTAACAGTCTGTCCTCTGGTCATCAAGAAAAATACAACAGAGCTTGCTTATTGTTCAGTCATTGCAGCCTCTTGGTGACCCCATTTGAGAGGTTTGCTTAGCAAAGACACTGGAGTGGTTAGCCATTTCCTTCTCAAACTCATTTGACAGACGAAGAAACTGAAACAAAGAGGGTTAAGTGACTTGCCTAGGATCACACAGCCAGTAAGTATTTGGGGTCAGATTTGAACTAAGAAAGACAAGTCTTCCTTATTCCAAGCCTAGGGCTCCATCCACTGGACCACCTAGTTGCTCCACAACACAGATACTTTAATGCTTGAGTCCCTTGACCCAGCTGTAATCATAACAAGGCCTATCCCCCCCAAAATAAATCAAAGAAAGAGGAAATGGATCAAAATATATATAGATATTTAGAAGAGTTCTTTTCATGGCATAAAAGAATTGGAAATTAATGGGGTGTCCTCTTATTGGAGAATGGCTAAACAAACTGTGTTATATAAATGTAAATGGGAAATGATGAAACAGTTTCAGAGGAAACTGGAAGGCATCTATGAAAGGATGCAGAAAGAAGTGAGTAGAACCAGGGAAAGTTTACGCAGTGATAGCAACATTATAGAGAACTGATCATTTTGGTGATAAACCATGTGTCCCAAAGAATGAAAATGAAACATGCCACTCACCTCCTGACCGAGAGGGGATTTATTTAAAATGCAGAGAAAGACATATATTTTTGGAGATGACTAACGTGGGAATTGGTTTTGCCAGACTCCACAGCTATGCATTGAGGGCTTTTTTTCCCACCTAAGTCTATTTTTTTTTCTTTGCTTGATGAAAGTGGGAAGGTAGGTAGTGGGAGGGACAGAATAATTTTAGAAAATGCTTGTTAATTGGAAAAAAAATACATGCTTGGGGCCCTATGATGGCTGGATTGTTTCTTTACTATCATTAGCGTTTCTTGTACTATTTCTTGGTCTGAGGTCTGAGAGGGAAAGTCATTACTAGGTGGCAAAGGTCAGGAAAGGCTTTGTAGAAAAGGTGGTATTTAAGAAAACCTGTAGAAGAATGGGAGGAATTCCATAGATGGGGATGTGTGGGAAGATAAGGGAATTTAGGGTATGAAGAAGAGCAGGAACGAAGGAGGAGTGTATCCAGGGGACAGTAAATAGTCTAGTTTGGCCAGAGTATAGCGGGCGTGGGAAGGAGGAGGATGGGATAAGACAGGAAAGATAGAATAGTAGCAGATGAGAGAAGGCTTTGAATGCCAGTCAAAAGACTATCAACATTCACTCCTACCTTGTTAGAGCTTAATGACTGGTGAGTGTCCAGATCAGCCCTACCTCTCTGTAGTCCCTTAAACCTCTATGTAGTAACTCTTTCCTCCCAGAGAGAACATAAGATCATAGACGTCATCATCTAATTTTCTCATTTTACAGATGAGGAAACTGAAGCAGAGTAAGGTGAAGGAAATTTCCTACAATCACATATATAGGAAGTGTCTCAGGCAGGATTTGAACTTGGGTCTTCCTGAATGCCAGTTCAACAGTATTTTAGCCCCTACACTAACTTGGAACTTCCTTTTCAGTCTTTAAGTCCTATGTCTAGATTAGTTGCCACTCACCATTTTTGACCCTTTTTAATGACCATCCCCTTTAACCCCTTTAACCTCAATTAATTTATTTTATTTTCTGGGTTCTCTTCTTGTTCAGTCATGTCTGATGCAATCTCATGGACTGTATTGTCCATGAGGTTTTTAAGACAATCAGAGGTTAAGTGACTTGCCCAGGGTCACACAGCTAATGAGTATCTGAGTTTGGATTTGAACTCATGTCTTCTTGACTCCAGGCGTAGGTCTTTGTCACTGAACTACTTAGTTGCCTTCTGAGTTCTCTGGTCAGCTTTAAAATAAACAAACAAAACCCCTTCCTCTTTCCTTGCCTACCTCTGAAACACTACCCAATAATTTGGTAATCAGATTACTGGATTGTCAAATCCTTCTAGTTCATATTTCCAGGGCCACATTGTCAGATAATCATGGAATTTGTAGTTTCTATAGCTTTCTACTTAGAAAAATGATAAAATGTAAAAGAAATTAATTATAATGCAGCTTACTGCAGAGACTGTGCCTCCAGAAATCCAAGAACAAAGACTATTCCCAGGTTTTTAGCCAGACAGTCCAGAATTGAGGGCCCAGAATACAGCCCACCAGTAGCTGAGATTTGGCATTCATCTAGCTATAATGCTGAATTTGGGAGTGAAGGTGGTAGAACCTATGCCATGGAGAAATTATCTTAATTTTAAGTCTCCTCTCCCCAAAGACCAGGGCTAAAATATAACTACTACTCTCAATGGTAATAATGTTAATGTAGTCCACAATAAATTGGGGGAAAGGGTGCTTTTCTATCAGTCACTTGAAAATGAAAAAAAGACAATTTCATGAATATTTGTCAAGGGAGTTTGTAGTAGAGAAACTTAGCTTTTAAAAAATGGGTGGAATGCCTAAATGGAAAGTCTACAGAGTGCGGCAGGTGAGGTGAAAAGTAGAAATTAATTGAGACAGAATAGAACCTGAAAAACTCTTTGCAGAAGGCTCCAAAACTAACAAGAACTGATGTTATTTTTTTAAATTTTAAGTTAATTTTTATTTTCAGTGCTAAATTCTTTCCCTCCTTCCACCCCCTCCAACACCCATTGAGAAGGCAAGAAATAGAGTACCCATTACACATATGAAGTCACAACATATTTGCATATTAGCCAAATTACAGGAAAAAAAGAAAATTTAAAAAATGAAGGAAAAGAACACATGGCTATTATTTAGGGCCTTATAAAAATCTCTGAATCTCTGAGTTGAGAGGTGCTTAATAGCCATCTATTCTAACCCATACCGAAATAGAAATTCTTTCTTTTAAGGGCCTAACCAGAGAGATGACATGGCATGATCCTTAGGCTTGGAGTCAAAATGAATTGGGTTTGAATCTTGCCTCAGGCACTTAATGGTGTTTAACCTTTGGGGGTCACATAACCTTTCACAAACTGCCTTTTGGACTTTTTTTCCCCATTGGACATTTAAAATTGGATCTTCCATAGGTATCTCAAGTATCCAAAACAGAACTCAAATTTAATTTTTTTCCTTTTTTGTATTCATTTTAAAAACTTTGAGGTCCAAATTCTCTCCCTCCCTTCAACCCCTCCTCCACTCATTGAAAAGGCAAGCAGTATGATGGCTTGTGAAGTCATGCAAAACATATTTCCATATTAGTCATGTTGCAAAAAAAAAAAAATAAAAAGAAAGTTAAAAAAAAAAGTTTGAATCTTCACTCAGAGTTCATCAGTTCTTTCCTGGAGGTAGGAGTTTCACAGCGAATCATGACAACATTTCTGTTACTGTGGATAACATTCTCTGGGTTCTGCTCACTTCACTTTGCTGTTACTGGTCAGTCATTTTTTTCAGTCCTGTCCGACTCTTCCTGACCCCATTTGGGATTTTCTTGGCAAAGATGCTGGAGCAGTTTGCATTTCCTTCTCAAGCTCATTTAAAGATCAAGAAACTGAGATCAACAGAATCAAGTGACTTGCCTAAGGTCACACAGCTAGTGAATGTCTGAGGCTAGAATTGAATTCAGGTCTTCTTGACTCTAGGTCTGGCTTTCTCTCCTCTGTGCCACCTAGCCTGTTAATCAATAAGGATTTATTTTGTGTTCACTTGTGCCCTGTGAGCAGCTACATGGTGCCATAGATAGTGTACCAGGTTTGAAGTGAGAAAGATTTATCTTTGTGAGTTCAAAACTGGCCTCAGATACTTACTAGCTGTGTGACCCTGGATGAGTCGTTTAACCCTGTCTGTAAATGAGCTGGAGAAGGAAATGGCAAACCACTCCTGTACCTTTGCCAAGGAAACCCCAAATGGGATCACAAAGAGTCAGACATAACTGAAAATGACTGAACAACAACATGTGCCATGTACTGTGCTAAGCACTCGATTACAAAGGTGACAATGTCCTTGCCTTCAAGAAGCTTGTATTCTAAAGAGGGAAAATGTGTAAAGAACTAGGTACAATCAAAATATAGAGAGAATAAGTAGAAAGTAATAGGAGAGAGGAAGGCACTAGCAACTGGGGTGGGGGTCAGAAAAAGTTTTCTTTAGAGGTGGGACTTGAGCTGAGTCTTGAAGGGGCAGCCAGGGAAACCAAGAGGGGGAAGTGAGGAGGCAGAGTGTTCCAGGCATGGGGACAAACACTTCACAAATCTTAAAACACTGTATAAATATGATGGTCAGGACATATTTAGGCTAGGTGGTATAGTAGAGAGAGTACCAGACAAGATTCAGGAAGACTCATCCTCTTGAGTTCAAATCTGACCTCAGACACTTACAAGCTGTGCAATCCTGGTAAGTCACTTAACCCTACTTGCCTCAGTTTCCTCGGCTATAAAGTGAATTGGAGAAGGAAATGGCAAATCATTCCATTGTCTTTGCCAAGCAAGCCCCAAATGGGGTCACAAGACTACTGAAAAACAACAAAATGATTACTGTCAACAAGCTTATGTTTCAGGACATTTGGTGATGGGGAAACATTTTTTTTTCTCCTGAGGCAACACGTTCCACTTTTGGACAGCTGAAATTATTAGGACGTTTTTCTTGATCAAAACCCAAAGATGTCCTCTCTATAACTTCCAGTCATGGCTCCAATTTCTGCCCTCTGTGTCCAAGCAGAATAGGTCAGCCTCTCTCTCTTTGTCTCTCTCTCAAGACCATCAGGAAAAGTTTTTTTATAGAGTTTCTCAGATAAAGATCTCATATCAAAAACATATAAAAAACTTTGTCAGATCTATAAGAATACAAGACATTCCCCAACTGATAAATGGTCAAAGGATATGAACAGTCAGTTCTCCAGAGAAGAAATCAAAACAATTTATAGTCATATGAAAAAATGCTTTAAATCACTATCAATGACAAAAATGCAAATTAAAACAACTGTGAGATACCATTTTACATCCAGCAGATTGACTAAAACAATTGAAGGGGAAAACAACAAATGTTAGAGGAGACATGGAAAAACTGGGACCCTAATTCGTTGTCGGTGGAATTTTTAACTGATCCAGCCATTTTGGAAGGCAATTTGGAGTTATGCCCAAAGTGTTATTAAACTGCCCATACACTTTGATCCAGAAATACCACCTCTAGGTCTATTTCCAAAGATGATTAGAAAAAAAAAGAACCTACATGTTCTCAAATATTTAGAATAGCTCTCTTTGTGGTGGCAAAGAACTGGAAATTGCAGGGATACCCATTAATTTGGGAGTGGATAAACAAGTTGTATGTGTGAATGTGATGGAATACTACTGTAAGAAATGATGAAGTCATGAAGTGAAATGACCAGAATCAAGAGAATGTTGTATACAATAAGCAATATTGTTTTAAGATGTCTTTGAATAAGTTCTTTTGACTATTATAAATACCCAAATTAATTACAAAGAACATGTAAAGGAAGATACTATCTGCCTCCTGAGAAAGAACTGATAAATAAAAGTATGTATGGAATAATTTTGCATATATATATATGTATATATATATATTTGTGTTTAATGGTAGCCATCTCTAGGACTGAGTAGGAAGAGGATAGAAAAAAAAGAAATTTACATGATAATTTTGTTGTATATTTGAAAGGAATGGCATTTTCAGTTCTACTTGTTTTTATTGTAGTTATAAAAATGCTTGTTTTATTCCATAAAGTTAAGTATTAATGTAAAAAAAAATAAAAGGGGGAAAATCATAGATCATGGGGAAAAAAAAGACTGTCAGGGCCTGTGCCTGTTCCTAGCACTTCTCCCAATTGATTTTTTAGTGTCAATGACCTAGAAGCTGATCCCCATAAGGAGAACTCCTTGAGAAACCAGACAATAAAAGTATACCTTCTTCCTAAGTCTTGGTGCTCTAGCTGGGTCTGACCCTGGTTCTACAAATAATCAAAACTGCCCAATACCACTACCTGCCCTTTTGGGTAACTACATTTCCTCCTCCTTAAGTAGCCCAGCCAGTGACATCTCCTCATGTTGCTGCATTTTCTTCTAGTTTCTGGCAATGTATTTCCCTTCTTTCCCATCTCTGTTCCTTGGTGACAGTGTTAATAGTGTCTCTCCTTTCTGGCTTTTTATCTTCTTTATGTGTGAGTGTGAGTGTGAGTGTGAGTGTGTGTGTGTGTGTGTGTGTGTGTGTGTGTGTGTGTGTGTGTGTGAAAGACAGAGAGAGACAGTGAGACAGAGAGAGACAGAGACAGAGAGATAGAGACAGAGAGAGAGTGAGAGAGATTTGATCTACCTATATTTCCCTGGGAAAATTGGCTGATGATATGGGCATAGACAGCCTTCCTTTGTCTGTGGGCATGCAAGGCAGTTATCAATATTTTTATAACCCTGTTGCTGTTGCAGCACATTCTCTAATGTCGGCAATTACCTGGTACTCAAAGCCAGGTCCATAGCCTTAGCTCAGGGCTACCATGTCTAATGTTGACTTCCCTTGGATCTTGCTTACTGCAAAATCCTTTCTGCCCCTCTGCCGTATCATTCGAATTCTATTAAGAAGAGTAAAATGCTTCTCCTTGCCTATACCTTTGTCTCTTGTGGTTTATCTGCCTCTGTCAAAAAGTGGAATTTGAAAGCACTGTCTGACGTTGAACCAAGGCTACAGTAATGCAAACAACCACCAACTGACTACCGTGTAATTATTGTAATTGCCAAGTTGGTCCCTGAGGAGAGTTCAGAAAAGTCATCTCTCTGTTTTCCTTGTGGAGATGGGAGATAATGTTAGATATCATCTTACTGAATTTTTTTTTCCTTTTTCTTCTTATTATTTACAAGGAGTGGCCTGATGGGTGGAGGAGGGATATATTTGAAGGTGATATAAAAATGAAAACTATCAATACAAAGGTAAAAAACAAAACACAACAGCCCCTGCCCTCAAAGACCTTACATTTTAAAAGAGAAAACATATGATTAGCTAGGTATGTGCAAGATATATGTAGAATGTATACAAGGTAATATGGAAGGGAGAGGTCCTGGCAGCTCAGGAAGGTAGGAGGGGACTTTTTTCTGGATAAAATAAATAATAAAATGGGATAAAATAGAATAAAGGCAAATCTTCCCTCATTTAAAAGAAAGAAAAAACCCCTCATGTTAGTTGTACCCTTCTCTTCACTTTTGCAAACAGAAATCCGGTTCTCCATAGTTACAGAAGGGATTGTTTGTTGACCCTTCTCTCTGAGTCAAGACTCCAGCTTTTATTTTTTATTTTATTTTTTTTTTTGCTTGCAAATATTTTTACTTCAATGCCATTTTTGAGGATGGTAGGTTTTAGATCTTATTGAAGGCAACGACATCCATGGATTGCACATGATCTTCAAAGGCAGTTATCCGTTCCTCTAGCATGTCTGCCCCAACTTTTTCATCTTCAACCACACATTGTATCTGAAGCTTCTTGAAGCCATATTCCACTGGAGCTAGTGTAGAAGATCCCCAGACCAAGCCATTTGCCTGAATGCTTCAGTCTTCCAATTTTGCCCTATGTGTCTCATCATCCCAAGGTTTGACATGCAGTAAGGTGGAAGACTTGGCAACAATTGCAGGTTTTTTGGATTTCTTTGATTCATACTGACCAAGGCATTCTTCTCTTAGCATCTTTGCTTCTTCATTTTCCTCCTCCTCCTCAGACCCAAAGAGATCAATGTCATCATCATCTTTGCTATATCTGTAGCTCCACTTCCTGTGGTCTCTTCTATGTCAGCAGGCCCATACTTGCCCAAAGCCTTCTTTATTTCTGGCAAGCTGGCCTTCTGCTTCTCATAGGACTTAATCGACCTGGGACCACACAGACCCCTAGATGTAACTCTTGTCTTCCAGGAAGTCGTTGAGGTGCTACAGTCCCCAAGTGTCTTGAGATCTCCAAAGCCCCTGGTGATGGTGATGGTGGGACAGATGCGGAAGCGGCAGAGGGCAGGCAGAGGAGCTGAGTGTGGGACAGGAAAGTGGCACCACGTGTGAACATGCTAGCGCCTAGCCGCCGACAGAAGAAAAGATGACTCCAGCTTTTATAATGGCGGTGTTGATGCCTTCTACTACTAGCCAGGTTCAGGGAAACTTACACATAGTAGGCCTATAATAAAAGTTTGTTGAATTGAGCTAGGTGGTGCAGTGGACAGTCAAGAGAACCTGAGCTCCAATCCTCCCTCAAACACTAAATTTATGATCCTAAGCAAATCACTTAACTTCTCCCAGCCTCAGTTTCCTAATCTGTAAAATGAGAGGACTATATTTGATGACCTCTAAAGTCCTTTCCAAATCACAATCTCTAATTCTATAAAAGTGCAATCTCTAATTCTATAAAAGTTCAAGGCCACAATTATACTTTCTGATCCTTAGGGCTCAAATATCACTATACCAAGGCCTGGTTGACCACCCTCAAAGCTCTTCAGTCTGGATGATTCTCTGCCTTCCAGGACACTGCTGAATTTCCCAAACCCTGCTATATTACTGGCAGCACCACTGAACCAACTGACTAAAACATTGACCACCATATGGCCTTAATTCTGTGAAACGGAATTCTTTGGTCATTCTCTTCTTGAGTAGTTCCAGGACACTGCTTGTCAAACTAAGGTCTTCCTAAGAAGTTTCTAACTCATACCTTTTGGTACGACAAGGTTGGAAGATCAAAGACATTACATCAGAAGTTCTGACAGTGACTAGTCTGGTACTGTCACCCCTTTAGGAGAAGGAAACCTCTGACTGAACTTCCTCTCTGCCAGTCTATGGGCTTAGGATTCTTCTGCCACTCATATCACTCAATATGTTCTTTCTGGTCCCAAATCTGCCTTATTATTCCTGTTTTCCAGGAAGTGAGTCAGTTATATGATCAGATCAATCAAAGTTGCCAGATCATTGAGTATAAGATACCCTTCAAATTCTGATTCTCCCTTTTCCCTCCCCAATTAAGAAATGTATGTGTCTAGTCAGATCAAGTGTTTTGGTTAGAGATGTTGGCTATATTCAATGTTTGGGTATTAAAATCTGCTGCTCTAGATTTTTGTAGCAGAAGCAGTGCCTTAGTTACCTATGTTTATGCATAATTCAGTTGTTTATATTTAAATTTTTGAAATGAAATAGAATAAAAATGTTTTACTTCCACTAAATACCTTTTAAAAACATAAAAATATTACTGCGCCCTAAGAAATTATGACTGAAGAATTCAGAGAAGTATGGGAAGGAAGACTTCTATGAACTGATGCGGAGTGATGTAAGCAGAACCAGGAAAACAATGTTCGCAATGACCATAGCAATAAAGAATACACATACAAATGAAACTACACACTGTATAATCATCATGACCAAGCGTGGCCTCAGAGAAGAGATTATTTCCAGAGAAGAAACACTTTCCTTCATCCTTCGCAGAAGCAAGAGACTATGAATATAGAATATTGCATATGATATATTAGTTGATTTTACTCTTTTTCTCTTTTTATACTTTGTTACATGAGATCATTCACTGTATAGGGGAGGAGAGATTATATTTAGAATGAATATGATATAGAAGTCTGATTATACAAATTTTAAAATGAAATAAAATAGAAGAGGTCCATGAGAACTACCCGTTCCCTGCCCAAGATGGTTTTTATTTGGTAAACTCATCAATATAGGAACCCAACAAACATCTATCTATCTATCCATCTCATCTGAACTCTGAAATGCTTATAGTTTAGTTCTATTTTTGATGGGGATTCCTATGGCAGGAACTCTACTTTGAATTGTTAGTAGCTGCCCAATAGAGATCTCTTCTCTTGATATTAGAGAAATTGCCCACAGCAAGGCATCTTGATGTAGTGGATAAAGCTCTGGAGTTGGAGTCAGAAAGACCTTGGTTCAAATCTCACCTCAGATGCTTGCTATGTATGTGACTCTGGGTCATTCTCTTAATATCTCCTGGGCTCAGGGTTTGGGACTTGACCTCCAAGTCCTTTCCAGTTCTAAATCTATTATTTTTCCAGTGAAGTTCCTTTGAACTTCCCTATCATAATAGCCACCCTTACCTGATCTATTATAAAAGTTAGAGGCTGTCTGAAATATTAGCTTAGAGTTCCTAACTCAGTACCTGGTACCTAGTAGGTGCTTAATAAGTGCTTATTAACTACTTAAATTAGTTGAATTTCTGTTCTCACTTCTTTTTATTTTATTTTTTAAAATATATATATATATATAATTTATTTATTTTTCGGTTTTCAATATTTACTTCCACAAGAATTTGAATTCCAAATTTTCTTCCCATCTCTCCCCATCCCCACCCCAGGACAGTGTGCATCCCAGCCACCTCTTCCTCCAGTCTGTCCTCCCTTCTATCACCCTCCTTCTTCTGTCCCCTTCCCCTCTATTTTCCTGTATCTCACTTCTTTCTGAAGATGAGAAATAATATTTTAGCAAGTTCAGAAGGGATGAGATAATTACACCTTGAAATACTGAAGGGGTGGCATTGAATGAGTGCCCTATTCATCACAACTGTTCCTGTATCTCACTGAGCCTGTGACTATCTGGTTAAACCTTCCATAGTGATAGGGGAAGAAGGAAAGCTTCTTTGGGGTCTTGGTAGGCCTATGAAGCCTGGGACTCCCAAATGTGCCCATTGGGTGGAGCCTCAGTAACACCCACCATATCAGAAATGCAGCCTGAACTACATCTGAATGGTCTTATCATCACAGATGCAGCCCTTACTGGGAAAAGGAAAGCCCTTTTGCAACTGGAAACTTTTCTGTTTCCATTATTCACGTTGTCATATTGACTAGAAATCTTGGCATCATCATTGACTTTCTCCTCTCCTTAGTCTTGTGGGATTCAATTCTTTTTTTCCTTCTGATTTCTTCCAGACTAGTCCAGTTGACCACTTGCCTGATCTATCCACTGCTACCAAAGGAATCCTCCTAAAATAATATTTTCATCATACCATTCTCTAGTATGAAAATCCTCAGTGCATACCCTATGTATTATTTGTAGACCGATGACCCTAGCAGAGAATGTAAGCTGTTTATGGGCAGAAATTGTTTCAATTTCTGTATGTTTATCCTTACCCAACACCTAGCACAGTGGGCCATCATAAACACTTAAGAAATACTTGATGACTGATTGATTGATCTCCCCACTCTCCCACTGCCAATTCAAAGTTTCTCTGCTGGCATTTAAGTCACCATGACTGTCCAGCTATCTACGACTTCTCTCTTACATAAATCTTGTGCTCTCAACAATCTGAAAGAGTCTGTGTCCTAACTGTTCCCTAATAGACCATATTAACGATAACTGTTGATTAACCGACAGCCTTCGTTCCCTTGCCTGGAATGCTCTTTCCTCTTTCTGGTTTGTGGAGTAATAGAGAGAGGGGAAGGCAAGGGAAAGGAAACAAGCATTTATTAAGCACCTGCTTTGTGCTGCACAGACAAACCACTTTACAAATGTCTCCTTTTCCAGTTCTAACTTACATAGTTCTGACACAGATAATGATGACAGCTAGGACTATAGTGCTTTAAACTTTGCAAAACACTTTACATGTATCATCTCATTTGATTCTCACAATTGGAAGTTAGAAGCTATCATTCTTTCTATCTTACAGATGAGGAAACTGAGCCTGAAAGAGGTTAAATGACTTGCTTGGGGTTGAAAAGTTAGTGTCTGAGGCAAGTTGTGAAAGCTGGTCTTTCTGACTCCAAATCTAGCATTCTGTCTCCCATGCCACCAAGCTTTCACCATGTGACCCTTGGGAAATCACTTAGTCTGTAATCTTCAGTTTCTTCATCTCTAACATGAGTATAATAGAACTTGTACAGGCATAGTTCATTTTATTATAATTCATAGACATTCCTTTTTTATTTTAACAAATAAAAGGTTTTTTGGCAACTCTATCTACTAGGGTACCATTTTCCCAAAAGCATGTGCTCCCATCATGTCTCTGTGTCACATTTTGGTAATTCTCACAATATTTCAAACTTTTTCATTATTATTATATTTGTTATGTGATCTGTGATCAGTGACCTTTGATGTTACTATTGTAATCGTTTTGAGGTACCACCTACTATGCCCATGCCCATGCCCATGCCCATATAAAGACTGAACTTAATTGGTCAATGTTGTATGTGTTCTCACTGCTTCACCAACTGGCTGTTCACTGTTTCTCCCCCTCTCCCCCAACCTCCCTATTCCCTGAGAAACAATATTAAAATTGGGCCAATTAATAACCCTAGAATGTAATAGCCTCTAAGTATTCAAGTGAAAGGAAGAGTTAATTGATGTGGCAAACTTCATTGTTGTCTTATTTAAGAAATTGCCACAGCTGCCCCAACCTTCAGCCACCACCCTGATCAGTTAGTAGCCATCAGCATTGAGGCAAGATCCCCAACTGGCACAAAAGATTAGGACTCAGAAGGCTCAGAGGATGGTGAACATGGTTTGTTTTTTTTTAGCAATAAAGTATTTTTTAACTACAGTATGTGCATGTTTTTAGACATAATATTATTGCATACTTAATAGACTATAGCATAACATAAACCTTTTATATGCATGAGGAAACTCAAAAATTTATGACTTCCTTTATTGTGATATTTGCTTTATTATGGTGGTCTGGAACCAAACCTGCAATATCGCTGAGGCATGCCTGTACTACCTATCTCACAGGGCTATTCAGAGGAGAGAAGAATTTGTAAACCATAAAATGTGGGAGCCATATTCCTCTTTGTTCAAGGTCCAACTCAATGCTACCATTTCCAAGAAACCATCTCTGACTATCACAACCTACAATTTTCCCTTCCTCTTGGGTCTCTAAAGCATTTACTCCTTAGAATACTCCTTTGATATTTCATTTTTTTCAGCTTTGCAGTTACTTTGCTTTTCTTGTATCTAACTTTTGCCTTCTCAACTGGGTCATAATCTCCCTGAGGGCAGATATATTTCTCTCTCTCTCTCTCTTTTTTTGCTCCAACTTCTCAAAAAGAACCTTATCAGCACTAGGGTATAGCAGAAAGAGCATTGGACCTGGTAATCTGAAAACTGGGTTCACATCTTGGCTCTGTTACTTATTTTCTATGTGACCTCTCTAAGGCTCAGTTTCCTCATCTATGGAGTTAGAGAAATAATACCTGTCCTCCCTCCCAGGGATGTTGTAAAGATAAAGCACTAGGGAGGCATCAGCAGTTAACTGTTGTTGGTTTAGGGCTTTTTCTGAATGGTGATCATGAGAAACCTGAGAATTTGCCGTTAAATTCACAAGGTTGAGATGATTGCAGAATCAGAAAATTTCAGTGAAAAGGGGGCAGTGGCAGCTGTCTTGTGTGGTCTCATTCATGTCCCCCCAAGAAATTCCTCCATGATATGCCTAAACGTGGTCATCATTCAGCTCTTGCTTCAACCAGCAGGAGTCCATTGCCTTCCAAGGAAGCCTGATTCACTTTTGGACAGCTCCAGTGGTTGGGGAGGAGGGTTGTTTATTCCTGACATCAGGACCTCTTTGCAATTTAGACCTATTACTCCTATTTCTTCCCATGGAATCCAAACACAACATATTTCATTCTTTTTCCAGATCAGAGCCTTTTTCAATACTCGAAGGCAAATTGTTTGCCTTAATTCATCTCTTCTCCCATCAATGGATCTTCATAAGGCATGAACTCATGGATCTTCACCAGACAGATTGCCTCTCTCTACAGTCTGGCTTTTTACTTCATCTTTCAATTGATATTGCTCTCTCCCAAATTAGAAATGTGCCTGCCAAGGGTAGGATTACCCTAGGTTTCTTCTCTTTTTCCATTATATTATTTTCTATCATAATCTCATCAGCTCGTATGGATTCATACATTGATGATTCTCAGATCTACTTATCTTGTCCTAGCTTCCAGATATGCATCTCCAACTACTTATTAGATATCTCAAACTAGATGTTCTATGGACATCTTAAACTGAACATCTCCAAAAATCCTCTTCTCCTTCCTATTGCTGTTGAGTATAACATCATCCTCCCACTCTACAAGTTGGAAGCTTAGATATCATCCTAACCCCCCTTTTATGCATCACATCTAATTGGAGTTGGAGTACATAAAGTCCAGGTGCTCTTAACTGTTTTTGTGTGTATCAGGGACCCTATGGCAGTCTGGTAAACCCTATAAGTCCCTTATCAGAATAATTGAAATAGCAAGTTTTAAAAAAAAACCTGGGATCACAGGCCCCATTTTAAGAATTCTTGATTTAATTCCTCCTTCTCATTTTAGGACAGCTAAGTGCCATAGTAAATAGAGTGCTGGGCCTGAAGTCAGAAAAAGTCATCTTTGTGAGTTCAAATCCTGCCTCAGACACTTACTATGTGTCCCTGGACAAATCACTTCCTCCTATTTGCCTCAGTTTCCTCATCTGTAAAGTGAACTGGAGAAGGAAATTATAAACTTCTTTAGTATCTCTGCCAAGAAAACCCCATGTAGGGTCATGAAGAGTTGGACATGACTGAACAACAGTTATCTTGACTTTTGGTTGACTCATGATATCGAGAACATTTGAAACCTGTATCATTCAACTCAACAAAGATAGAAAGGGTACCAGATGAATCAAGGCCTTGTGTCAGGCCTTGGCGCCTTGTCTCTGATGGGCAACCTTCCAGCTTGGTGGAGGGAGGGGGCGCTCAGTGTGGAATGTCAAGTCCTTTGTTGTTTGTCAGGCTCCATCACCATCCCTCATTATGTTTGCCCCAAGATAAGATGTTTTTGTTACCGTCCAGGGCTTTTCTCCCCTGACGATTGCCCAATCCAAACAAAGGTCCCTTTTGTGTTCTTGCTGATGCCTCACAGGTTGCTAGGGGAGATTCAGAAAGAGACCGATTATAGCGATGCAGATGGTAGGGATGGTGACGGGATGGCATCCAAAGAACACTGGATTTGGGGGTCCAAGGGCGGGGGGATGGAGATGGGTTGCAAATGAGGAAAAATGTTTGTCAAGTGTGTGATGACGCTCCTCTCTTTTCTTTGGGTATTTTTCAGGAGTCATGGCTGGCTTCAACATGGGGGCTGACCTTAGAGAGCCTGAATCCAACATCCCAATTGGCTCACTGGCAGCAGTTAGCATCTCGTAAGTTCCAACTCAATAGGCAGAGGGAGGAGGGAAACTGAGAGAAAGCTGGAGAGAGAAGAAGGCTTTTCTTTTCTGTTTAGAAGTCTTCCCCCCACTGGGACTGGTCCGTTTCATATTCCAATTTATCCTTTAATATGCAGTCAACTGGAAAAAACACAAATCTGGCTCTTCTTCAAATGATCATCCATTAATACCCTCTGCACTGGCAGGCTCAGGAAGGAGCTTCATTAGTGCAGAAACAGGTTTTCCCTTCTTGTCCACCCCCTGCCTTCCCCCATACTCCTCTTATGAACACGGGAGATTTATTAACCCTGGAGTTTCCAAGATCTCCAAAAGTTTTAAACTCTTACCTTTTCTGAGATAGGGGCCTAGGCTGAGAGATACGTGGCAGGGGTCTGGGGTTTTAGCTCAAATTATCCAAGATCTGTGATCTTGGCCTCTCCTTCATAGGTCTTCGTTTTTCTACATGTATACAAGGTTGGAATATTTTTGATGTAAATGTAAAAATGATTTTTTTTTCTACTTGTATAATAGGAAGACTCTTTTCCCCTGCCCTACACCCATCTTAAAGAGTTGTTGTCAGGATGAAATGAGATGAAAGATCTGATTTCTAAAAAGTAAAAAGGATTATATAGATGCAGATATCTGTTTTTATAATTAGCACAATTAACATTAGTATTCCTATAGTTCAGATTTTATTTTTGTTCAGTTTTTTTTCAGTCATGTCTAACTCTTTGTGACCCCCAATTGGGGTTTTCTTGGCAAAGACCCTAGAGTGGGTTGCCATTTCCTTCTCCAGCTCATTTTATAGAAGAGGAAACTGAGGTAAGCAGGGTTAAGTGACTTGCCTAGAGTCACACAGCTAGTAAATATCTGAGGTCAGATTTGAACTCAAGAGGAAGACTTGACTCCAGGCCCGGCATTCTATCCACTGTGCCACCAAGCTGCCCCTGTTCAGAGAGCTCTTCATAATAATATCGCCTCTGTTGGTCAGGTCTACTACAATAAACTATTTGGGTAGTGGAGATGTGTTATTGTTAATTTTAATTAATTAATATTTAATTAATAAAGTTTAATGAATATTATTATTAAAAACACACAAAATGCTTGAAACAAATTTAGAAGATGTTTAATCAGGCTCAAGTTGTGTAGCTCACAAGCATGGAAACAAAAAAGGTGAGGGGGAAGACAATTTAAGATGTCAGACACAAGGATTAGATTGGATTTGACCTCGAGGAAATTAAATGTGATAATATATGTGAAGAGGTATGGAACCGTAAAACACCATATAAATATGACATATTATTCTATTCTGTTTCATTCAGTAGATATATATTAAATAACATATTTCTTCTGCATAGTATGTATGCTAGAGCGATAAATACCTGATCTTGCAGGCCTAAGCTGTGTCCCAGTGTAACTCTAAGTGAGCCTTCATATTGTTATGAGTATCCTTGTCTTCAGACTCATTGTCTTGACTGGCCCAGACCTGTGCAGTGTCCTCTCCATGAAGTTGTGATATCTGTACTTTTCTACCTCAGGGGCGGTCAGCAGTGACTTGAACCCTGGAATACTCTGCCCAGTGCGCTGGCATCATGGGAACTTGCCAAACTCTATTTCTTTTTTACATGGATTTATTTTGTATTTACTCATCTGTGTACATGTTTTCTCCAAATAGAAGGTAATCCCCCTGAGGGCAGGGACTTTTGCTTTTGTTTATTTCCCCCATTGCCTGCAAGAGTTCTTGGAACTCAGTAGGAACTTAATAAATGCTTATTGAATGAATGTATTCCTTTAGTCTACTTTTGGGAGGTCATTCAATCTGAGGTCCCCTGGCTTTTCCTCCATCATAGCCCTAACTCTCTTTTCTTCTCTCTTTTTTTCTATTCTATCTTCTCTATTTTGTAGTATTAGTCTACTGTAATGAAATGGCTAAACAACTTTTCAAAAATTAAACTTTTGTAGGAAATATTGTCTTTATAGAGGCAGCATAGCATGTACATAGGATACTGAAATTGAAGTCAGGAAGACCTGGGTAAAAATGCTGCTGTAACCCTTAGGAGCTGTGTGACTTTGGGTAGATCTGCTAACCTTTCTTTGGCTCAGACATCTCCACAGAATAGATTTACTAAGCTACCCCCACTAAAGGAATCCTAGATCCTTCTCTTTATTTTTTTAAATACCTCTTTTTAGAAGAAAAACTCTACTAAGGTTGTTAAATGTTTTGTTTCTCTATTGCCTCAATTAAGGCTTCAGTCCCTACTTTTCTCATATTCTTTGCATTATGAGAGGTAGGAGATAAACAGATGTTTACAGTAGAAAACAATGTCCTAACTAGTTTTTCTTTGCAGGTGGTTTCTCTATATCATCTTTGTCTTTCTGCTGGGTGCCATCTGTACCAGGGAATCCCTTCGATATGATTTCATGATAGCAGAAAAGGTAAGTCTCATTGCAAGAATGATTTTGCCAGGGTTGTCCCTCTCTAGTATTAAAAGATATACATACCATTTAAGAGGGGGGTGATGGGAAAAAGGCAGCTTTCTGTTTTCCAGCTCTAAGATGCTTTGCATCAGGCAGTAGCCTAGGGATTAGCATCAGAAAGGAAAGGAAAGGCTCAGTCTTTAATTTCAAGGAGCTACTAGATTCTGCACAGGGTTGTTTGTACAATAAAATGTGATGAAGGATATAAAGAGCTTTGTACTATGTCTATGAATTATCATCTTAAAATTCAATTCAGTAAATTTCAATTAAATTCTGACTATGTGGAAGGCACTGTCCTGGAAACTGGAGATAGATATGACACAGACCCTATCCTCCAGGAATTTACAGTCTATGGGGGGAAAGCACATAGAAAGCAAAGAAACCAAGAGAAGGGAATCCAAAGGAGAAGTTCAGGGCAAACGCTATAAGAAATTTGAGAAGGAAGAGATGGCTTTTCACCTGGGAAGGGAGAATTCAGGAAGGTTTGGTGGAGGAGGCGTCATCTGGATTGAATCTTGGATAAAAGGAGGGGCTTCAACAGATGGAGATGGGAGCAGTCTCTTCTAGCCTTGGAAGTGATGAGACTCTCATTTAGTAACAGTCTGTTCTCCATCAACAATGATCACAGGAAGAAGGAAAGACCTCAGAGGTTGAAATCTGGAAGGAGTCGAAACCCTTTACTCTAAGCAATGGTTCCAACTCTACCATTACCTACCCTTTTTCCAGAGCTATACATAAGAAGCTAGCCACACTACTGTGATTTTCCTGTCCTTCTCTTGCCCCTACCCGCTGTCTGAGGAAGAGGCCAGTGAGCAGAGAAAGGAGAGGAGTGAACAAGAAGAGGAAGGACCTTAGAGATAGACTGATGGCAAAGACCCCTAACTAGGGTGGAGGCTGTGGGTTATGGTATGAGCCCTGTTCTGACTTCTCCAGGACATTATGCTCTCACGGAAAGTCTCTGCAGTGCCCAGTGTTTTTCTTGGCTGGGTGAGAACCCCTTTATTTTTCAGATTTAGTGCACTGTGCACTGAGAGGAAGGGTAGCAAGATTAGCGAATTTTGTACATTCCACAGTGGCATGTTTTAGCAAACAGGTTTTCAGCAAGCCTCATCTGGCACCATTGAAAACTCAAGGTTTGAAGATAACTTAGTATTTCTCAGCTCCCCAACAGGGCCTTTGTCCCACCTTGAGTTTGTAGAAGAAGAGAAGGGTCTAAGATGCCCTTCTAATTTCAGAGAAGCTCAGTGAGGTGAAAGTTTTCATTGGCCATTTAATTTCTGGGCTTTATTAGGTTTAAGTTCATTACCTTTTCCCTTCTGTGGGATGAATTGTAAGGAAACCATCCCTGGTCTTCATGAGATGGAATACAAGAGAAGCTCCCTTCCCTTCCCCTTCCCATTCTCCCTCTTGTTGCTATTGGTCAGTCATTTTCAGTAGTGTCTGACTCTTTGTGACCCTATTTGGGCTTTTCTTAGCAAAGATACTGGAATAGTTTGCCATTTCCTTCTCTAGATCATTTTATAAATGAAGAAATAAGCATACATGGTTAAGTGACTTGTTCAGGGTCACACAGCTAGTAAGTGTCTGAGATCAGATTTGAACTCAGGAAGAAGAGTCTTCCTGACTCCTGGTCTGGCACTTTATCCATTGTGTCACTTAACTGCCCTAGGTCCCATCAGGTTCCCATTTCCTCCCCCTTTCCACTTCCTCATTTAGGAAAACCTGATCATTGAAAATTTGTAAGTTGTGCAGCAGTTAAATTAGGGAAAGATTTTTCATGATAGGAAAAAATTCTTTCCAGTCTGTTCCTAATCACAATTGTGGAGAAGTCAATTGTCCTCATGCATCACCAACTTTCTTTTCTATACCTTTCCCTCTTGCCTAAAACTGAACATCATGTGCCAGGGACTGCCCAATCTCCCTCTCCATTCCTCTATCAAACCAAACCCTTAGAAAAGAAGTTATATTAGTCAACATGTTGATATTAGATCTCTTAGTGTAAATGACATTCTTCTCCAAGGGATATTTTCAATTTAAGTCTTGTCTCTAATTAGGGAATAAAAAGTTTTGTCCTTTTCAGATAAAAGGAATTGCAGGCACATGTGAACAAATGAAGAGACATATTCTAGGGGCAAAGGGACTTTCTTGCACCTTAAATTTCATCAGTGAAAAGTCTACAAAAGTCTACTGGCCTTTATAGAATGATAAATTCTCAGAGTTGGAAGAGACCTTATATTTAAATTGCTACAAAATGCAGGGACATTCTCTGTGCTATCCCTTATAAGTCATCTAGCCTTGATTCAAACACCCAAAAGAATACGATAGAGTAGAAAGAAGGTTAGCTTTAAAGTGAGAAATTGTTGTTCAGCCATGACCAACTCTTCATGACCCCATTTGGGGTTTCATTAGCAAAGATGCTAGAGTGTTTTGCCATTTTCTTCTCCAGATAAGGAAACTGAAGCAAATAGGGTTAAGTGAGTTGTTCAGGGTTACACAGCTAGTAAGTATCTTAGGTCAGGTTTGAACTCAGGTCTTCCTGACTCCAGATCTGGTGCTCTATTCACAGTACCCCCCCAGCTCACCTAAAGTTGGAGGACCTGGGCTCAAATCTCATATCTTCTATTTACTACCTGTGTGACCATGGGAGAGTCACTTAACTCAGTAGACCTCAGTTTTCCCATCAGTAAAATTGGTCTATAGGAACTCTGAAGTCCGTCTCAGCTTTAAATCTATGATCCTATGGCCTATAATGATAGGGACTTCATTACAGCACAAGGCAGCACAATCCATTGTCAGATGGTTCTTACTCTCAAAAAATTCTTCAGTTCAGTGATCTGGATTCCTTCTCCCTGGAGTTGCCATGCTGGGTCTAATTCTCTCCTCTGGAACCATAGAGATTAAGATTATTTCCTCTCATCTGAAATATCCTTAATTCCTTAAATTGATCCTTATGTGATGGTTTTTTTGCCCCTGCATTATTCTACACCTTTAGTTTGTCAGCATTCTTAAAATGTGGTCCCCAGAACACAACACAACTCTCAAGAAGTGTTCTGATGAGGCAGGTGGTTTCTACTCTATTATTTTTGTAAGACTGACCTTATTTCTTTTTATAACAGAATTCACTAGAGATGAATGAACTTTAAAAGGCTACAATCTAAATGGAATAGCCTCAGCAGCCCACCATGGTCAGGAAGAGGGCAGAACCAAATAAACAGGGAGAGATAAAAAAAAAATTCTATCAAACAAAGGAAGGACCATGGAATCTCTGTGGGTGGAAATTCCATTCTCAAATCATAAAGATGTGGCAGGAGGGCTAGACTAAAGATTGCTTGACCAGGATAAAGAAACTGAGATGGAAACATTTAATGAAGTTGGGAAAGCTTCTAAAAATAGGCCAGGTAGGAGGAATGGGGAGAAGTTAATTACAGATGTGCTTGTGCACACGCACACACACACACAGAAGCTCATTTAGGAGAAGAGGTGGAGATAAGTTTCTAGATAGGAGAAATGGCTGCTTCCTGACGCAGGTAGATGTAGAGCCCACAAAAAATGGAAATATACAACTTTGGGTTCTGAGTAGTGAACAGGAACTGGTACAGGAAACATTTGTGGGTACGTTATGACAAAACCCTTCCTAGAAAACTCCCCCAAAGCAGACTCCTCGGCAGCCAGCTCTTGGTGATTTCCACTGCCATCACCCAGGAAAATTCCAGGACGGGGGAAAATTCTCTTTCCTTTGAAGACTGTGACCTTGGAACCTTTCTCTTGACTTTTCCTTGGCTCCCATCTTCTATGATGGTACACAGGAGAAAGCACAGTGGAGTCAGAGTCAGACAACCTGGGTTCAAAATCCAGCTCTGCTAATTTCTGAATTAATTTATGACTTTCATGATCTAGTCAAATCACTTAACCTTTCTGGGTCTCAATTTCCTCATGTGTAAAATGAAGGAATTGAATCGAATTGGATGACTTCTAAGGTCCCTGATATCTTCTAGTGTCTGACCACTAGTCTGACCACAGTAGAACTGTTGTTCACTTGCTCAGTCATGTCCAACTCTTCAGGATCCCGTGGAACCTACAGTTCATAGGTTTTTCTTGGCAAAGATACTGGAGTGGTTTTCCATTTCCTTCTCCAGTAGATTAAGGAAGATAGAGGTTAAGTGACTTGCCCAGGGTCACACAGCTAGTATGTCTGAAGCCAGATTTGAACTCAGGTCTTCCTGATTCCAATAGATGCTTAGTAAATGCTTATTGACTGACAATAGGGAATAGTAATAATTGCTAGCACTTATATACTACATATATATATATATATATATATATATATATATGTACTACTGTAGTATACTACACGCCAGACACTGTGCTAGGTTCTTTACTATTATAATTTCATTTGATATTCACAACAAATCTAGAAGGTAGGTACTGTTATTTACATTTTACAGATGAGGAAACTGAGGCAAACAGGTTTAATGACTTGCCCAGGTCACACAAATAGTAAGCATCTAGGGTTAGATTTGAACTCAGTTCTTCCTGACTCTCAGACCCTCTGCTGTGTCTACTGCCCCATCTAACTGGCTGATTGATGAGGAGAGAGGATTGTGTGCCCATGTCTGTTCCTACCTTCATCCCTATACATGGGGCTCAGCTGTAACATTCTCCCTTGATTTTCCTGGTCATTGAGGAAGCAAGACCATATCAGTTCAATTCAACAAACTTAAGTGTCCTCTGAAATGACCTCCAAATTAGGTTGTGTATATCTCATTTGCCCATAGCTGTCTCTTCCTTTAGAATGAGAGCTCCTTGAGGGCAGGGGCTTTGTTTTTGCCCCCTTTTGCATCCCTAGCTCTTAACATCATGCCTGACACATGGTGAGTGTGTAATAAATGATCAGTGACTTATGGACAAACCTACCATGGCAAGGCATTATGCTGGACACTGTGTATAAGGATGAAAAATGGTAGAGTCCTTGCCCTCATGGGGTTTACAGTCTAGTCAAGGGCTGGGACATGTAAACAAATAATCATAATACAAGATAAAATAAAGCAAATGAATAGAAGAGACCATATAGAGACCAGGAGATATTCAGAGGTGAAAAATCATCTCTAATTGGGGGTTAAGGAATCAAGGAAGACTTTTTAAAAGAGGTAACATGAGCTGGACATGGAAATAAGGCCAAGATGAGACAGGAATCCATTTCAGACATAGGTGACAACATATTTAAATATATCAAGGTGAAAGAGATCAGGAGGAATCTGGAGAATGCCTAGTAGTTCAGTCACATTTGGCAGAAACATAAATATAGGAAAGAAGAGTAGTGAGACACAGGAGTGGAAAGCTAGAATGGAAGAAGGAGTTTGAATACCATGGTAAGGAGTTGACATTTTATCCTGTAAGTAGTTGGAAGCTACTGAAGACCCTTGAACAGGGGAGCTTATTTTGGGTACTGTGTGAAGGATAGGTTGGAGGAGATGGGATAGAGATCAGAGAGAGGGAGACCAATTAGGAGGCTATTACCATAGTCCAAGGGATAACTAGGGTAGAAGTCAATACGAGTGGAAAAATGGTGTGTGATGTGAAAGAGGTCATAGAAATAGGAGCAATAGGGAGAAGGAATCAAAGGAGAAAAGAGGGAAGAGAGGCTGTGGGTCAGGGTTTGGAAGAAAGATGGTAGGTTTAATTATAGTTATATATCTTGTTAACAAAAGACCCCCAGGCCCATAAAGGAGCCTGAAATGAGACTGAGTCCAATCACAGATTACAAAGCACTTAGGGTCTGAGAAGAGGCTTGTAAGGGAGAGAATAGCCTACAACGGAGCAGAGAGAGAGAAAGTTCTCAGCTGTTCAAAGGGGTGTGGGAAAAGGGTGAGATAATACCCTTTCTTTTGAAAGGTTTTTGCGTATGTGTGTGTATGTGTGTGTGTGTGTGCGTGTGTGTGTGTGTGTGTGTGTGTGTGTGTGTGTGTGTGTGTCGGGGGTGGAGGAGGCTGGTGAGGGGGAAGACACCTGTAGGCACTAATAAGCATGATGTTTAGAAGTCTTGAGTAAGGTCTTGAGTATGCAGCTTCAGTTCAAGGTTGCTCTTGTGCTGATCAAGGCTGACTCTGTGGTTTCTGGAAGCTGCAGATATCTCCAAATTTGGCTAGAGTTCACCTGCAAGGGATCATTGGTATGTCAAGCAGCTGAGTCTCAGAAATCCTTCTAATTGACTTGTTGTTGTATAACTCTTTTGTCCTGCTCCTCTGTAAAGAAGGGAGGCCCCAACATATCCAGCAAGTTATTCTGCTCATCACAGAGCCCATGTCCACGGTCACTATGTCTTATCCCTCTACTCAGTTTATAAGCATCTTGAAAGCAGCAGCTGTGTCATTTTTCATCTTTGTATCACCAACACCTAGCACAGTGCCTTGCACAAAGTAGATTCTTAAGAAATTCTAGTTGACATTTGAATTTGAGGTCTTGACAAGATATTTAGGAGGGGATAGCCAGTAGGTTATTAGGAATGGAAACTTGAACCTAGAGAAGAAGTAAAAGCAGTGAGGAGATCTAGATTTGGGAGTCATCTGTCGGGAGGGGCAGTTCTCCATAGGAGTGAATAAGATATACAGTGGAAAAGTTATAGAGAGAAAAGAAGAAGACTGAGGACAGTTTTGGAGTGGAGGACGAAAGGTGAACCAATAAGGAAGAAAGATAAAGTGTATCTAGGGAGATAACTCTCCCCCTCCTCAAAGCATTGTTATTGAAGTTGTGAGAGGAGAGAATACTGAGGAGAGGAATGGTCTATAGTACTAAGTACTACGGAGAGGTCAAGGTGAAGGAGGATTAGGACTGGAAAAAGGTTATTAAATTTAGCTACTAAGAGGTAATTGGTGATTTTGGAGAGTTGCTTCGGTAGGAAGAAGCCTTCTTACAGAGGGCTACAGAGTAAGGAGTGAAAAAAGTAAAAGTGGTAGTGGGGACATGGGGGAGGGGTGAGTATGAACTATTCTTTATGTAAAATTTGACAGTAAGGAAGAGATAAGACCTAAAGGAACAGAAGGATAAAGGGAAGGTACTTTTTAGGAAAAAGAAGACCTGAGCTTATTTGTGGGAAGAGGAGAAGGAGACAGTAGACCATGAGAGGATGGAGACAGAATTGTGGTGTTGGGATGACTGCCCAACTAAAGCCTTGGAAACAGGAGGAGAGGTGATCAAGGATACAGGTGGAAGAATTAGCCTCTGCAAAGAGGAAAGCTATTTCTTCCTTGGTGATCAAAAGAAAGAAAGAAAGAATGGGTGGAGACACAGATTTTGAGCCATGGAAGAAGGAAAATGGCAGAGCTCTTTTTGGAGGGTCCTACTGTTCTTTTTTTTAATTAATTAATTAATTAATTTTTATTATTAATTTGTTTTCAGTTTTCTACAATCACTTCCATAAGTCTTAGATTTTCCCCTTCTCCACCCCCTCCTCCCTCCCTGAAACAGCATGCAATCTTGTATGGGTTCTACACATACACTCTTATTTTCACATTAGTCATGTTGCATAGAAAAGTTAAAACTATTGGGAGAAACCATGAGAAAAACCTAAACAAAACAAAATATAACGCAGGAGAAAATATTTTGCTTCATTCTGCAATCCAATTCCATAGTTCTTTCTCTGGATGTGGATGGCATTTTGCCTCAAGAGTCCTTTGGGAATGTTTTAGGTCCTTGTATTTATGTGAAGGGCTAAGTCTACCAGAAAAATTCCCTCACACACTGTGGTTGTTACTGTGTACAATGATCTCCTTGTTCTGCTCCTTTCTTTGTTTTAAATTATTTTATTTGTTTTCAGTTTTCTACAATCACTTTCACATATCTTAGATTATTTTCCCTTCCTCTCACACCATCCCCCCACTCTCCTTACTCCCTCTCCGAGACAGTGTGCAACCTTATATAGGTTCTACCCATACATTCGTATTAAATACATTTTCACCTTAGTCATTTTGCATAGAATAATTAAAGTGAAAGGGAGAAACCATAAAACAAAACAAAACATAACACAAGAGAAAATGGTCTGCTTCATTCTGCAATCCAGTTCTATAGTTCTTTCTCTGGATATGGATGGCATTTTGCTTCAAGAGTCCATTGGGAAGTTTTTAGGTCTTTGCATTGCTGTGAAGGATTAAGTGTACCAGCAAAATTCCTTGCGCACTGCAGTTGTTACTGTGTACAAAGTTCTCCTGGTTCTGCTCCTTTCATTCAGCATCAGTTCATGTAAGTGCTTTCAGGCCTCTCTGAAGTCTTCCTGTTCATCATTTCTTATAGCATAATAGAATTCCATTACATTAATATGCCACAACTTGTTCAGCCATTCCCTAATTGACATGCATCCCCTTGATTTCCAGTTTTTGGCCACCACAAAGAGAGCTGCTATAAATATTTTTTTTACATGTGGGACCCTTTCCCATTTTTATGATTTCTTTGGGATATAGTCCTAGAAGCAATATTGCTGGGTCAAAGGGATGCACATTTTTGTGGCTCTTTGGACATAGTTCCAAATTTCTCTCCAGAATGGTTGGATAAACTTGCAGCTCCACCAACAATGAATTAGTGTTCCAACTCTCCCTTATCTTCTCCAACATTTATCATCTTCCTATTTTGTCACATTAGCCAATCTGATAGCTGTGATATCTCAGGTGTTTTGATTTGCATCTCTCTAACTAGTAGTGACTTAGAGCATTTTTTCATACGATTTTAGATAGCTTTAAATTCTTCCTCTGAAAACTACCTGTTCATATCCTTTGACCATTTATCAATTGGGGAATGACTTGCATTCTTGTACATTTGACTTAGTTCTCTATATATTTTAGAAATGAGGCCTTTGTCACAGACACTAGTTGCAAAAATTTTTTTCCCAGTATCTTGGTTGCATTGGGTGTGATTGTGCAAAAATTTTTCAATGTAATGTAGTCAAAATTATCTATTTCGCACTTCATAATGTTCTCTATCTCTTGTTTGGTCATAAATTTCTCCATTCTCCATAAATTTGACAAATACACTATTTCTTGCTCCCCTAAGTTGTTTATAGTATCAGTCTTTATCCCTAGGTCATGTATCCATTTGGACTTTTTTCTTGTGAACTGTGTCATTGATTTATGCCCAGTTTCTGCCACACTATTATCCAGTTTTCCCAGCAGTTTTGTCAGTGAGTTCTTATCCTAGAAGCTGGGGTCCTTGGCTTTATCAAACTGTAGATTGCTATGTTCATTGATTACTGTGTCTTGAGTATCTAACCTATTCTACTGGTCTACCCTTCTATTTCTCAGCCAGTACCAAGTGGTTTTGATGATTGCTGCTTTTTTATACAATTTGAGATCTGGTAGGGCTAGGCCACCTTCCCTATTATTTCTTTTCATTAACTCCCTTGATATTCTGGACCTTTTGTTCTTCCAGATGAATTTTGATATTATTTTTTCTAGCTCTAGAAAATAATTTTCTGTTAGTTTGATTTGTATGGTGCTGAATAAATAAATTAATTCAGGTAGAATTGTCATTTTTATTATATTAGCTTGGCCTACCCACAAGCAACTGACATTTTTCCACTTACTTAGATCTGACTTTATTTGTTTGAAAAACATGTTGTAATTGTGTTCATATAGTCCCTGTGTTTGTTTTGGCAGGTAGACTACCAGATATTTTATAGTGTTTATTGTAGCTTTAAATGGGATTTCTCTTTCTATCTCTTGCTGTTGGGCTTTGTTAGTAATATATAGAAATGAAGATGATTTATGTGGGTTTATTTTGTAACCTGCAACTTTGCCAAAGTTGTTTATTATTTCAACTAGTTTTTTACTTGATTGTCTAGGATTCTCTATGTATATCATCATATCATCTGCAAAGAGTGATAACTCAGTTTCTTCTCTGCCTATTCTAATTCCTTCAATTTCTTTTTCTTTTCTTATTGCTAAGGCTAACATTTCTAGTATCATATTGAATAACACTGGTGATAAAGGACATCCTTGTTTCACCCCTGATCTTATTTGAAATGCATCTAACTTATCCCCATTTCATATAATACTTGCTGATGGTTTTAGGTAAATATTGCTTACTATTTTATGGAAAGTTCCATTTATTCCTATACTCTTCAGTGTTTTTAATAGGAATGAGTGTTGTATTTTGTCAAAAACTTTTTCTGCCTCTATTGAGATAATCATATGATTTCTGTTAGTTTTTTTCTTGATATGCTCAATAATGCTGATAGTTTTCCTAATATTGAACCAGTCCTGCATTCCTGATGTAAATCCTACCTCATCATAATGTATTATTCTTGTGATAAATTGCTGTGTTCTTTTTGCTAATACCTTATTTAAAATTTTTGCATCTATATTCATTAGAGATATTGGTCTATAATTTTCTTTTTCTGTTTTGACTCTTCCTTAAGATTTAGGTATCAGAACCATATTTGTATCATAAAAAGAATTCGATAGGACTCCTTCTTCACTAATTTTTTCAAATAATCTAAATGGTATTGGAATTAACTATTCTTTAAATGTTTGATAGAATTCACTTGTAAATCCATCTGGTCCTGGTGATTTTTTCCTAGGTAGTTCATTGATGCTTATTCAATTTCTTTTTCTGAGATGGGGTTATTTAAGTATTCAACTTCCTCTTCTGTTAATCTGGGCAGTGTATATATTTTATATATTCATTCATCTCACTTAGATTGTCAAATTTATGGGCATACAGTTGGGCAAAGTAATTTCTAATTATGGTTTTAATTTCCTTCTTGTTGGAGGTGAGTTCACCCTTTTCATTTTTGATATTGATAATTTGGTTTTTTACTCTTTCTTTTTAACAAAATTGGCCAAAGGTTTATCAATTTTATTTGTTTTGGCCCCACTGTTCTTAAAGATTATCTGTTGAGAAAGATGGGGAATGAAGTAGAGTTAGGTCCTTGAAGAAAGAGAAAACAGTTTGAAACAGCTGCTAGGGGAGTGTGATAGGAAAGCCATGAGATGAATAAAAGGATTTCTAGAAGCTGAAATTTAAGTTAGCTAGCATCAATTTGTAGTGGACCTCATCAGTAAGATTTGTGGTAGAGGAAAAGAAAAGGCTGAGAATGAGGGCTACACAGGGCAGCAAGGTGGTGCAATGGATAGAGCATGACTCTGGAGTCAGGAGGACCTGAATTCAAATCAGGCCGCAGACATGTGCCAACTATGTGACCCTGGGCAGGTTATTTAACCTCAATTCCCTAAAAAAAAGTTGGAAGGGGGATGGGGGCTACCCAGGGTTTAAAAGAAATGAGTGAGAACATTAGACGGGCAAAACCAGAGGATAGAATGTTGCTAAACTGACTGACCATTTGGCCAATATGTGAAGAAAGGGAATGAGACTAGAAGAGATGGTATTGAATGATGGTAGCAAGTCAAGGGTCTGGAAGCAGCAGACCAAGACCTCCTCATCCTATGGTTCTAGGATATGAAAGAAGAATCAGGAAACATCAGATTGTCCAAGACCGTGGTGCTGTCAGGTGAGGGCTAGATTTCAGTTGGTATCATCAGGAGACGGAAGGAGTAGGAGCTTGAGAATTGAAGAGAGTTGCTTTACTGTAGACTGAGCTTGAAAAGGGCACAGCAGCAGATTCTTTCTGTCTGTGCCCCATAGATCTTACCTCCAAGTCCAGGCCAGACTGCTTTTCAGGGCCTTGTTTGAGATTCTGAGAACTGATAACAGTCCCCCATTGTCCTATTCACTGAAACCTCCCAGAGCTGGTGGCCCTTTTTCCTAAATCCATTGTGCCTGGAAAAATTCCACACAGTGAGTGGTCCCTACTTATAATCCTTTTCTAACTCACTGATCAATATTCCTTTCTGGCTACCCTAGAGATCCCTCCCATCTGCATCAAATTATTTGGCTTTCTGATTCCCAGTTTCTATAAACAACTACCTCTTATTGAAATATGCTTGGAGATCTCTAGTCCTCTGCCCTTGGACCCCTAAAGTCCAATATCTTTTTTTCTTCAATCCTATAACCCCTGCCCTCACCCCCTACCATGTATGTACTTTTCACATCCTGTTCTCAGTACCTTCTTCCTGATTCTAAGTTGGTCTTCCCAGGATTGTTTGCTCTTGAAAACATTAGCATTCTTAAAACACATTTTTAAAAATGAGTTTTATTGAAGCCTTTAAAAAAATGTATTGTAGTCATTTCCTGTTGTAACACCCTCCTACCTCACCGCCTCCCCCATTGACCCTTCCCTTGGAAGAAAGAAACAATCGAACAAAACTCTCTGATAAAGCAACTGTGGCTGACTAAGGATGCAGCGTTCTGAATCCATGCTCCACTACCCTTTTCCTAAGAGGAGGGAATTGTGTTTCATCATCTGTCAAAACTCACAATTACATTACAGTTATTTCTGCTTTTCAGACAGAGATAGATTTTTGTTCAGTCATGCCTGAATTTTTGTGACCTCATTTGACTTTTTCTTAGCAAAGATACTAGAGTAGTTTGTCATTTCCTTCTCCAGCTTATTTTGTAGATGAGGAAACTAAGGAAAACAGGGGTAAGTGACTTACCCAGAGTCACACAGCTAGTAAGTGCCTGAGGCCAGATTTGAACTCACAAAGATGAGTCTTCCTGACTCCAGGTATGGCACTCTATTCACTGTACAACTTAGCTGCCTAGAAATACATTTAGGTACATATATTTTGAGGGACAAGAGAAGATTCTCTACAGAACTATCATCCAAAGTTCTGTATTGCTTTTCAGTTTACAAAATGCTTCCTTGCAAACAACCTCATGAAACAGAGGATTTCAGCACTATCATCTCCACGTTACTTCCTCCAATTCATTCATGTTGTAAATGGGCAGAGGTAAGAGACTCTGTTTCTGGTTTCCCATTGCCAACTTCAGTGCACTGTCCAATACATCATGTGAAAAGTAATTTTAAAAAGCTAATTAGACATACCATTCAGTTGTGCCAAAGTCAAAGCAATCCATCCCAAGGTTCCATTCATTTATAGACAATAGGACCCTAACAAAAATGTAGGCACTAATTAGTAAGGAAAAATGAAATATCACAATTTTTAAAAATAGCTCACAGGAAGGCCAGAGACAATAAAAACACTGCATTGGAAACTTGGAAAGAATTATTGCCATGTAGCAAAAAGCATGGGCACTACAGGTGGAGAGAGGGGAGGGAGGGCATTCTGTTAGCGAAGTGGGGAATCCGTACAGGTCAGAAGATATCTTTACTTCCAGGAGGAAGCCCCGGTGGGGGAAAACAGAATGCCATAGCACAGGTATAAAGTCAGCATTCAAGAAGAATGATAGGAACATCTTAAAAGTGACTCCAAAGCCAAAAAATGAAACAAAAGTCCAGAGCTAGGGAACTGCTGAGAATCCTGAGCAAATGTGATCTCAGAGATGCAGAAGAGCTAGCAGAGAGACTCCACACTTCAGTGCTTCCTCGAGAGGATATTCAAAAACTGCCAACCCATCAGTTATGGGCGGACAAAAGTCACATAGGCAGGCTGGGCTTGGATGGGTTGCATTCTGCACCATTGCAGAGAACATCCATTGAAGAAATCACGAATTCATTTGAAAAACACATCAGTAGAATGTAAACTCTTTTGGTGCAAGGGCTATTTGTTTTTGTCTTTTGATTCCTAGCACCTAACCCAGTGCTTGGCACATAGAAGGCCATGCACATAGGAGACTCTGTCTCCTGGACCTAGAGAATTGTGAGGTCAGCCAGCCAGGGGAGCCATTACAGGATGGTGATTGGGGTTGGCTCGGTGGGTTTGTTTTCAAATGTAGCACATTCATTCTCTCCCTCTGTGGTCTCTTCCAGGTGTCTTTAGTGGGTTTCCTGTTCCTCTTAGGGCTGTACATCTCTTCGTTGGCCTCTTGCATGGGGGGTCTGTATGGAGCCCCCCGTATACTGCAGTGCATTGCTCAAGAGAAAGTGGTTCCAGCATTGACATTTCTGGGGCATGGGGTGAGTCATGTTCTGAGGCAAAAAGGTGACAGAGATGATGTTTGCATTGACCTCTCTGGAGAGGCAATGATTTTTTTAGGTGTCTTCAGTATTGGCCACAGGCCCACAGACTGGGAGTTGGAAAGGGTCTTGGAAATCAGCTAGTTCATTCTATTTTATAGAAGAGGAAACTTGAACCCAAACAAGTTACATAAGTTACCTAAAGTCACTTAGGTTGTATAAGCAAAGCTGAGATTCAAACCCATGTTCTTCCAAATTCAACGCTCTTTTCAGTATACCACACTGCCTTGTGAATAAATTGATCCCCCTGCCCACAACACATATACCTTTTGGGAAAAGTTTCCAGGTTAATGACATTTTATACTAGAATGTGGTGGTCATTTCCCTCAGCTCAATTCACCAGATTATTTCTGCTGGGTTGACAGAAAACCACAGAGGAACTCCTTCCAAGTGTTTATATGGAAGTCAGAGAACTTAACTCTTACCCTCCAGTCCATTTGTCATTGCAGTAAATAAAAGGATTTTTTCTTTTCTGACTATCGGATTGGTCCTGCTCTAATCAGCACATTTCTTCATTTCTGGCCAGTTCTGTCCCTTGGGCAGACTGTGGACTAACAGTGGAAAGAGCATTAAACTTAGAGACAGAAGGCCTGGCTTTGAGTCTCAATCCTGTTGTCTCTTAGTTGTATGCCTGAGCAAGTCACTTGACCTCTCTGGGTCTCAGTTTCTTTATCTGTAAAATGGGAATACCAACATTTGCACTCAACTTATGGGGTTCTTTGTATAATCAAGAGTCCATAGATAAAATATTTCCTCACTGACGTGCCCATGGTCACAAAGGAGATTGGTGATGGAGACAGTCAATCAACAAGTATTTATTAAATGCCTACTATATTTCAGACACTGTGCTAGGGATATAAAAAAAAGGTGAAAAGAGTTCCTTACCTCAAAGAACCTATATTCCTTTAAAAAATGTTTTTGAGTCCCAAATTTTCTCCCTCCCTCCCTTCCCCCTTCCTAAAATGATAGGAATTTTAAGTAGGTTATATATGTGCAATTATGTAAAACATTTCCATATTCATCATGTTGTGAAAGAAGAAACAGACCAAAGGGGGGGAAAACATGAATAAGATAAAGAAAATGAAAATAGTATACTTCAGTCCGCAATCAGACTCCATCAGAAGAACTTACATTCTAATGGCTTAAACAACATGTGGGGCAGCTAGGTAGTGCAGTGGATAGAGAGTCAGAAAGACTCATCTTCCTGAGTTCAAATCTGACACTTACTAGCTGTACAACTCTGGGCAAATCATTTAACTCTGTTTGCCTCAGTCTCCTCATCTGTAAAATGAGTTGGAGAAGGAAACAGCAAACCACTCCAGAATCTCTGCCAAGAAAACCCCAAATGGAGTCACAAAAAGTCTGAAACGACTCAACAACAACAAACATATACACATGTAGACAATTACAGATACTTAGAAAAGTAGATACAAGGTAACCTTAGAAGAAAAGACAGTAGTAGCTTTAGGGATTGGAAAAGGCCTCCTGCAGAAGGTGGCCGATGAGCAGAGTCTTGAAGGAAGCCAGGGATTATAAGAGGGGAAAGTGAGTGGGGAGTCCATTCCAGGCAAAGGGAATTGCCAGTGCAAGGGGAGAAACAGAAAATGGAGTATCATAAACGAGAAAGATCAAGAGGCCAAGATTGTGGCAGAGTGGGGAAAGGGGAGGCATGTGACGGAAGACTGGAAAGATAGAATGGATCCAAGCTGGGAAAAATCTTTAAATGCCAAGTAGAGGAGCTTTTGTGTATCCTCAAAATAATAAGAGTTTACTGAGGAGGGGACGATGTGATCAGATCTTCATTTTAAGAAAATTGCTTTGGCGGCTAAGTGGAGGATGGATTGGAGTAGGGAGAAATTAGGGGGAAAGTGGGATGATTAGAAAATTCTTTCAATGGTCAATTTAAGAGGTGTACTCGAGTAGAGAGATAAGATATATGTGACAGATGTCGTGGAGATTAAAGTGATAAAGTTTGGCACCTGACTGGCGAATTGGGGTGAGAGGTTAAGTAGATGGCAAAGTTGTGAATCTGGGTCATTAATGAGATCACAGATCTGTGGACATCTTGCAGTATTTTAAAAGTCATTTTCTAGAATAAGCTGAAGTTTGTCTAATTTTCCAAGCAGTTTGTAGCTACTGGGAGTCTTTGTGTTAGAACTGGTTGCTAATAGTGACCATCTAATGTCAATTTCTACCCATAGCTTGGCATAAGTTGTGATGGGACTTGAGAGGAGGAATTTTGAGAAAATTAATAAAGTCACTGAAACAAAAAAATATTCTGTTTGAAGAAAAGGCAGTTTCAAGATTTTGCTTATGCCAGCAACATTATGATTGCTTTCTTTTGGTATTATGTGAGTGGAGAGTCAGGAATAAATAGGAGCAGGGAAACAGATGAGAGGCTGTCTTTATTTCTTCTTAGGCATTTACTTTCCATGCCATCATATATAGAGAGGTTTTAGAAAAAGACAAACTGACACTTGTCCATGGAGTAGCTATAGGCAGCAATAGGTTGGGCTCTGTCACTAAGGAGAACAAAGATATGAGCAAATGATGAAGAAATATGATACACCACATTCTTAAAGCATCAGTCATAGACATGCCATAGACAAGGGGCTTTTTTGACTTGAAGCTTCAAGATTCAAAGAAGTTTCTACTAAAGCTTGGGAATAAGACCTGAATTATTTTAAATAGAGGTAAATAATGAAAATCAAAGGGGATAGGACCAAACAAGAGACAGAGGGCATTAAGATATATAAAAGTGATAATTTTGATAATATTAAATTTAAAAAGGTTTTGCATGAATAAAACCATTGTAACCAAAATTAGAAGGAAAGTAGAAAACTGGAAGAAAATTTTATGGTAAGCATTGATGATAAAGGCCTCATTTCTCAAATATATAGAGAACTGAGTCATTTTATAAGAATACAAGTCATTCCCCAATTAATTAATGGTTAAAGGAAATGAACAGGCAGATTTCACACAAAGAAATCAAAACTATCTATAGTCTTATGAAAAACTTCTCTAAATCTATTGATTAGAGAAATGAAAATTAAAACAGTTCTTAAGGTACCAATTCATAACCTATCAGATTGTCTAAAATGACAGAAAATGAAAATGATAAATGTTGCAGGGAATGGGGAAAACTGGGACAGCAAAGCACTGTTAGTGGAGTTCTGAACTGGCCCAATCATTCTGGAGAATATGCCCAAAGGGCTATAAAACTGTGCATACTTTTCGATTCAGAAATACCATTACTAGGTCTATCTCAAACAGAATTTATTTTTAAAAAAAGGAAAAGGACCTATTTTTAGAAGAGTATTTTATAGCAGTTCTTTTTGTAGTGGCTAAGAATTGGAAATTGAGGAAATGCCCATCAATTGGGAAATGGCTGAACAAGTTATAGTATATGATTGTAATGGAACACTATTGCGCAATAAGAAAGGACAAGCAGGATGATTTCAGAAAAACCTGGAAAGATTTACATGAACTGATACAGAGTGAAGTGAGTGGAACCAGGAAAACAGTATACACAGCAATGTCGTGTGATGATTAACTATGAATGACTTAGCTATTCTCAGAAATGCAGTGATCCAAGACAATCCCAAAGGACTCATAAAGAAAAATGCTATCCACCTCCAGAGAAAGAACTGATAGAGTCTGACTGTAGACTAAAGCAAACTATTTTCTTCCTTTTTTCTTTCCTTCCTTCCTCTAGTTTTCTTCCATAAAATGACTAATATGAAAATATGTTTTACATGATTGCACGTGCATAACCTATATCAGATGGTTTACCATCTCAGGAAGGGGAAAGGGAAGAGAGAGACTTTGAAATTATAATTTTAAAAAGAATGTTAAAATTGTTTTTAATTGGGGGAAATATTATTAAAAATAAAGCAATGGGAAATACTTTGTAGGTTCAGATTTTACCTGGTTCTTCTATAGCTATTTAATATTTATTAAGATATATTAAGGTTTTTTTAAACGCTGAGTTGAGTAGATGTTAACCCTCCGTCTTAGTTAGCCATACATATGGGAAACTTGGCTGTTTGGACCATGAAGCCATTACCAAAACACTACCACTCATATGTTGGCATGCTCTCTTTGCACTTTCTAAACTATAAGGGTACAACAAAAATCACGATCTCATTAACAACAATTTCATAGAAGGCTCATAAAACATTAGGACAGTAATGAATCTTAGGGACCATTTTGGAAATGGACAAACTGATCAGAACAAATATGAATATGCACTCATACCATAGAAAATCCAAGTTTATTAGTTCACATTTGCCATTCCTTCTCCTCTCTACCATGTAGCTGACGAGGCACTGTTCAGGATAGAAGTTCTAAATGGGTCCAACTCACATGCAAGTGACGACGTCACCCTCATGATGTCATTGGTTGTCCTTGAGAAGGAAGGACAAACAACAAAGATTGGCTGCTAGTTCTTGTGCTCCTCAGTTTTTCCATATGTAATAAGGGAAGAATAATTATTTTCCTTCTGTATCTCTTAAGACTTTGGTGTTAGAAGACCAGGAAAGGGGTAAAATTTTAAGGAAATGAAAATGTTCTAGAAATGTGCTTCTCTTTTGCATTAATTCAGTTTCTGAAAAGCTTATCATGGTACTGTATGCATGGTACTGTATTAGGTGATGGAGATATAAAGACAAAAAATCGAATATTCCCTGCCCTCAAGAAGTTTATATTCCTTTGAGGATTACAGCACACAAAGATCAATAAATACAAAATGTACTTTGTCACAGAGATCTCACTACTGGGCATAATGGAAAGTATATTAACCCTGAATTCAGAGGACCTGGGTTTGAGTTCCTTCTCTGATATTGGGTTACTACCCATGTGACCAAGGGTGAATGACTAAATCTCTCTGGGCCTCACTTTCCTCATCTATAAATGAGGTGGTTAGACCACATGACCTCTGAGTTCCTTCCCAGCTTTAAATCTTTAATCTTATAATAGCAACAGGAACTGGACCAGTGATTTCGTTGGCATAGGAAATTCATGGTCAGCATAGGAATTCATGGTCAGCATTATCTCCACAAGTTATAGTCTTAGAGCATTCTCTAGCATACTGAGAAGTCAAGTCACTTACCCAGGGTCACACAGTCGGTATGAGTCAGAGGGAGGGCCTCAATCCATGTCACATTGGTTCCTAGGGTAGTTCTTTATCCACTACACCATACAGCCTCTATGATACTATAATATAAAGAAGTTTCAAGAGGGAGAGAACATTAACAAGTAGGAGAATCTAGATAGGGGCCCTCTATAGGAGGTGGCATCTGAATTATGCTTGGGTTTTTGTTGTTATTGCAGAGAGGACACAATAAAACGCCTGTGGCTGCCATTTGCTTGACCAGTCTGGTGACCATGGCGTTCATCTTTGTGGGTCAAGTGAATGTCCTGGCTCCGATCGTTACCATCAACTTCATGTTAACTTATATTGCCATAGACTACTCTTACTTCTCCTTGTCTATGAGTCACTACAGTCTCAACCAGAAGTTCCAGATGGGAAGGAGGGAAAGCTCTAGGGATCCAGGCTGCTCTGAGTGCCTGATGCTGGACAAAGGGCCCAACTATGGCTCTGAAGGCCTCTTCCAAGCCAGTCCTGAGGGGACCTTGTTGGAGTTCACCAAAGATATGGATCAGCTTTTCCACCTCACCAGGTTCAGCCAGAATGGTCCTAAGAAAGGAAAGAGAGATGGGATGAAGAAGAAGGTGAAACACCAAAAAGCAACTAAACGAACTCTACAGGAGAGCTTCCTCTTGCCCCTCCCCTCCTCTGCTTCTCCATCCTCCCCTCTGTACTCCAGGACAGCAACTGCCTCCTCCTGGAAGGCACAGGAGCATCACTTCACTCAGAAGAGTATCTTAAGAGAAGAGACTAATGGAGACCATGAAGACCAGTTGCTGTGTGGAAGTCAACATCTTCTCGGACTTGACAGACAAGGTAAGATTTTTCGAAAGAGATTTCGGTTTCCCCTTCTGGAGCAATTGGCTGTTCTTACTCAGATGCTTTGCTTTCTTCAGGTGTTCCTGACATCAGGTTTAATGATGCTCTTATGTCATAATATGTGGCACCAATGTCTTCCTTTTGAGAAGAAGAAAGGATCTTTGTAGATTCAGTGCTCTAGAGCTAAACAAAATGAAGTAAAAACTCGTGGAGGGTACTTAATCCAGCTGACTCATTTTAAAAAATTTAATTTATTTTTAGTTTTCAACATTCACTTCCTTAAGATTGTGAGTTCTAGATTTTCTCCCCATATTTCTCCTCCCTCACTCCAAGATGACATGTAAATTGATATAGGCTCAACATGCACATTCATAGTAAACCTCTTTTTGCATTAGTCATGTTGTACAGAAGAATTAGAACCAATGGGAGAAACCACGAGAAAGAAGAAACAAAAGAGAGAGACAGAGAGAGCAAATAGTATTCTTCAGTTTGCATTCACTCTCCATAGTCTGAATGTCGACAATATTTTCCACCTTCCAGAGTTGTCTTACATGTTTTCATTGCTAAGAAGAGCTAAGTCTATCAAAGTTAGTCATTGTACCTTGTGGTTGTTACTATGCACAGTGTTCTCCTGGTTCTGCTCATTTCACTCAGCATCAGTTCATGTAAGTCTTTCCAGGTTTTTTGGTAATCTGTCTGCTCATTTTTTTAAATTTTATTTTTTCTTTAAATTAATTTATTTAATTTTAGTTTTCAATATTCATTTCCATAAGCTTTTGAGTTTTAAATTTTCTCTGCCTCCCTCCCCTCCCTCTTCCTAATGAAAGAAAGAAACTACAAGAAAGAAAAAAACAAAACAAAACAAAAAAAGAGAGCAACTGACTCATTTTTAAGTTGGGTAACAGACTCAGGGAGAAATGATTTGCCCAAGATCACAAAGGTACAAGAGTGAGTATCAGGGGCCAAATCTGAACTCAAGTCATTTGATCTTGTTACTGTGCTCTTTCCACCACACTATGGTGTCAGATGGAAGATGAGCAGGTTGAGGAAAAAAAGGTTGATTGAGAAGGTTCCCTACAACAAATAACTTTTTGAGAGAGACAGACAGAGACACAGAGAGACAGATTTTCAGTTGTGTCTCACTCTTCATGACCCCATTTGAGGTTTTCTTGGCAAAGATATTGGAACGATTTGCCATTTCCTTCTCCAGCTCATTTTATAGGTGAGGCTAACAGGGTTAAGTGACTTGTCCAGGATCACACAGCTAGTAAATGTCTAAGGCTGGATTTGAACTCAGGTCTCCCTTACTCCAAACATGGCACTATGTCATTGCACCAGATAGAAAGACAGACAAAAACATAGAAAGAGAAATAATGACAGATAGACATAGTCATATCCGTGCACACAGGGGAAAAAAATACCTCAAAAGACAGGCATGTAGAGTCTGGGTCACATGAAGTAGTGGAAAGAATATGTAGACATGGGTTGAAATACTGACTTCATAAAATCACTTGAAGAAGACTAAGCAATTTCTCTAAAGTCTCATTCAGCTCTAAATCCTATAATTCCATGAAGTTTGAATTCATTGCAATGGAGAGGGACGGACCCATTCAACTTTTTTAAAATTGCAAATGCCTACTTGTCCAGCTCTCTGGACACCTGATACCCTTTGATACCATTCCCCAGTATTTCGGGTTCTATTACATGGCTTCTCCAGATTGGTACCCTTTGTACCCAAGGCTCACTTCTTTGTAGAACCTCAGACAGAAGGAGAAAGTTCCAATAATGAAGCTAGAAGATTTTGGAGATGCTAATAACAGGCATGAACAGTATGAAGAGCTGTCATCTTGTAACATCATACCTATTCAAGGTAGTCAAGCACAATCTCTCTGGGACTTATATAGCACATTCATACATTCCTTTACAACCTAACAAAAAGTGTTTTTTTTATTTTCAAGACTTTTACCCAGAAGTAAATAGGGTAAATATTAATATGCTTATTTAATACCCCATTTTACAGAATAATAAACTAAGTGTCATGGAGGTAAAGTGACTTTAGACCCCAAGGTTGTTTCTTGTACACCATACTTCCTCCCATGGAGATTTACTACATATAATAAACTAAGAGAAAGCATCTCATGCAGTTTTCTCTCAATAGCTCCAACAGAACAGAGAGCAGACCATGCCTACTAATTCACTTTATGCAAAGCTATCACACAAAGAAAACACAAAATCCAGTGCACCTATAGTTATGAAATGACTACTTCAACTTGTGCCACCACCCAGAAAGGCAAAAATTTAACCTATTTAGTAATGATACTCTTTTTTAAAAAAGAAAAATTAAGTTTTATATATTAAAATCATGTGTTAATATTGCAAGAGTTTGCTATAATCTTCAATCGATCAATAAAGCTTCATGAAATACATAATGTATTCAAGACTTTGTAACAGACAATGGGTATCCAAGAGGTATAAGATGAGGTCCCTTGCTTCAAAGATCTTATAGCCATTGGGAGAGGGGGTACTGAAGTTGAGAGAAGTTAATCGACTTGCTTGGGGTCAATTAGTAAATGTCTGAATATAAAAGACTCAGGTCTTCTAGAACCCTATGGTGGCCAGGTGGCACAATGAATAGAGTTCCAGGCCTGGAGTCAGAAAGACTCATCTTCCTGAGTTCACATCTGCCCTCAGACACTAGTTGTGTGACCCTGGGTGAGTCACTTCACCCTCTTTGCCTCAGTTTCCTCATCTATAAAATGAACTGGAGAAGAAAATGGCAAACAATTCCAGTATCTTTGCCAAGAAAACCCCAGATGGGGTCATAGAGAATTGGACACAACTGAAAAACAACTGAACAACTTCTAAACTCCAAGCTTAGTGCTCCAGTCACTTTAGTGATTCTTTATTAATTCTACAATCAAATGCAAGCTCTTCTGTTTGGCATTTAAAAATTGTGACAACCTAGTACCAGTCCCCTTTTGTGGCCTTATTATATGTGGTTCCCCTTTTCTTAGAATCTCTGTTATTCTTTAGTTGTTTCAGTTGTATCTGATTCTCCATGACTCCTTTAGGTGTTTCTTGGCAAAGATACAGGAGTGGTTTGCCGTTTCCTTCTCCAATTCATTCTACAGATAAGGAAACTGAGGCAAACAAAGTGGAGTGACTTGTCCAGGGTCACACAGTAAGTGTCTGAGGCTGGATTTGAACTCAGGAAGATGAGTCTTCCCGACTCCAGCCTCGGAGCTCTATCCACTGGGTCATGTAGCTGCCTTAGCTTAGAATCCCTGCTTTCTTTCAACAGTCAGTTCAATGAAAGCATGAGGATAGTGAGCAGGGTATTGGACATGGAATCAGGGAGACTTGGGTTCAACTCCTCCAGACTTTTACTATCTGCAGGACCCTGGGAAAATTAGTTAAATTCTCTGTGCCTCATGAGGGAACTATACTCAATAGCCTGAAAGGTCTCTTCCTGCTCTAAATCCATAATCCTATGAATCCGGGTTACTTTCTGCATAAAACTTTTCCAGATCCCCCCAGCTGTTGCTGCCTTATCTCACCACAAAATTACCTTGTATGTATTTCATATATATGTGCCTGAGTATAAGCTCCTTGAGGGCAAAGACTGTTTGATTTTTGTTCCAGTGACTGGCACAGTGCCTGGAACATAGCAGTTGCTTAAGAAATGCTTGTTGATTGATTAATCTCTATTAATAGAGCAATCAGGTAATTGTCACCAAGGCAGGCTTAGGTTGGTATATTGCCTTATTGTCCAAATAGCATTATCTCCCCTAAGTATAATTGACTGCCTTTGATAAGTAATAGCTATATGATCCTACATGTTTAATTTCACTCCTTTTTATTTTGGTCAATCTTGAGGACCTATTCAAATCTGAAGGTTCAGAACCACTGAGTTTGATGGACTGGTATAATTACAAATATTTTATGTATTCATTACAATTACCTGATTAGCAAAGAATTTATTAAATAAATATGCATATACATATATGTATGTATATAAAACTTTCTACTGAATTATGCTGTTTCCATCAAAAATAGAATTTTTCATGAAAACAGTTAGTTGTTAACTAGCCACTAATTATAGTATTTTAAAAATTGATACAGAGTTTAGAGCAAGGTTTAAAGAAATAAAAATATCTCCAGTGCAATTCAGTATTTAGTATTATGCAGTCACTACCTTATCTAACCTTTATCTAACTCTTCCTTCAGACCTGAGCAGAGCATGAATTTTTAGTTCATCTCGAGTCTTTTCTTAAGCACCATAAGCCCATCTGGGGTTTTAGATACATCTCTAGACTTGATACTTTAGTGACCAAAGTCTTCAGGGCTGCTTGACTCCACCTCTTCTATGAGTAACTTTTCTTTAGCTATTGTTTTTATTTTTTCTCTAGCAGGCAAAATCTTAATCTGGCAACCTAAAGTTTTCTCAAGGAAAGGGCACATGCCTTTCCAAGTTAGTAAAGTTTTCCCCTGCTTCTTCAGATTCTCATGCAAAGAACAATATATGTGTGTGCGTGTGTGTGTGTGTGTGTGTGTGTGTGTGTGTACATTCACACAGATACATTTATATATAAATGCATATCAATATGTATTTGTATATAAATGCACATATATTTATGTGTTATGCATTAAATATATTATTTTTGTATAATACATGATAGCATAAAAGATAAAACATACAGTTTTGACAACATAAAACAAGTTTTTACATGAATAAAATCAGTGAAAAATGAAAATATAAAGGATAGAGTTGAAAAATATTTGCATCAAATAATACTGATAAAAGTCTGTTATCCAAATATATATATGAACTTGGCACAAATCATATCAAGAGCTATTCTATGATAGCTAAGTGACCAAAGGATAAATGGACATATGAAAACATGCTCCAGATCACTACAACTAAGAGAAATGAAAATTATGCTGAAGTTTTACATCATTCCTTGCATATTGGTCAACATGAAAAAAACTTGGGAATAATAAGTGATGGTAGAGCTATGGAAACACAGATACATTGTTGATGGAGCTGTGAAGTAAGTGGTCCAACCATTCTGGATTTCAATTTGAATTATATAAATGCCATAAAGACTATACTCAGTGACCTGGCAATCCCACTATTGATCATATGCCCAAAGAAAATCAAAGAGAGAAAGAAAGAACCAATATATACGAAAATATTGAAAGTAGCATTCTTTATACTAGTAAAGAACTATTAAAAAGTGGGTACCTGTTGATTGGCAAGTAGCAAATGAAATTACAGCATGTGAGTGTAAATATTGTACCATGAAAAATTATGAACATGAGGGATTCAGAGAAACATGGGAAGATTTGAATGAACTGATATAAAGCAAATAAACCGAATCAACAGATCAGTAAGTATAGTTACAAGGACAATGAAAATGAATATGTTTTAAAGGAAGTTGAACTCTGAGTAATGGAAAACACCAGTGAAGGTCCCAGAGAAGAAGTAATGTGCCATACCTCCTTCCTCTCAGAGAAGCAGGGCACTAGAATAGAAAGATTGTCAGGTAATGGTGGGGTATCAGATGTTTTTGCTGAATTCTTTTTCTTTGTTACAAACTGTAAGGAAAGGATGTGAAATGACTACAATGTAAATATAAAAAGCATCAACAAAATATGATTTAAATTAAAAAATATTTTGGAAATTGAACTCATATCAGCCCATAAAAGTCCTGTTGAAAAACTTCCGCTGTATACTCAGTAGACAGGATCATAAGATTTAGAGACGGACATCAGAAAACAGGTAGTCTAATCCCCTCATTTTTGCAAATGAGAAAACAGAGGACTAGCAAGATCGAGTGACTTTCTCAAGGTTACATAGGCAGGAAGCACTAGTAGCAGAGTTTGAATCCAGGTTCTCTGACTGTAGAATTAGAATTCTTTTCTCTAGCCCATATGGGGACCCTGAGAGTTTTTCTCTTTCAGATTAATTTTTTTTAAGTAGGTAAAAGAAATTTGGCCTCATTTCTTACCTAGCCTTAATCACTGAATGGGTGTTGCCTCAGACAAACTGAGACCTTGGAAAGACCTTAGCTTACAAAGGTCAAGGTCTTCCATGAGATCCAGAGTCATCTGCGGTCATCCTGATCTATGTCTTACCACTGTACCCAGATGACTCTGGAGGAGAGAGTGAGGCTGGTGATTTTGCACAGTCCTGCCTCACTTAAATCCAATTCACTTGCAAGTCAAAATATCACCTTCCTGATTTCACTGGTCCTCTTTGAGAGCAAAGGACACACAACATGGGGACCAGGTACTTAGGCAGAGCTACTTAATCTAGTGGGAAAAACCAACCAAAAAACAAAACAAAACAACAAATTAGGACTTTGAGCCAAGACACTTGGTTTCTAGTTCAACCTCTGCCACTAATTAAAAGACTTTGGATGAGGTTAAGACCTCTTTGTGTCATGTGTCTTTGGTGTGTGTGTGTGTGTGTGTGTGTGTGTGTGTGTGTGTGAGAGAGAGAGAGAGACAGAGAGACAGAGAGAGAGAGAGAGAGACAGAGAGAGGGAGAATGAATTTTTCTTTATAGTTACACAAGAAGTAGAGTACCTGGCAAGACCAAAACGAGATAACAAATACCAGGGTACTTTGAAAAGCATCAGTGCTAACAAATATCTCTTATTCGTTGACTGATCCATTGAGGTTGAGGGATAAGGAAAGAAACAGATTGCTTAAATGAGATTGGTGACTTTCCATTCACCAGGCTTCCCCTGCCTTGAAGACCACTGATCTCTGAGAGTAGACCATTGTAGAATAAGAAATGGGAGAATGGATGTGGGAAGCAGCTGGGGAGCAGTCACAGGGTCTGCTGCGAGCTTTCCTCTGGCTTTTAACATCTAATGTTTGTAAGGATTCTGACATTAATAGGACCATAGTATTGTGATCCAAGACGGACTTTAGAGAACATCGAGATCTACCCCCTTTATCTAACAGAGGAGAAAACTTAGGCCCAGATAAGTTAATATTGAATGAAGGCATGGATGAATAAAAGCTGGCCTTGACTTTTCTCATTCTTTCCCCATAACAAGATCATGACAGCCAGTATGCCCACTGAATAGAGTCCTGATTTTCAGGTTCAAGCTCTACCTCTGACACACATTAACTCTGTGACCATAAAGTCTCTTAATTTCTTGTGGCTTGGGTAAATCTCTAAGATTATCAATTATAGAAGAGCTGTTGATCTATATTGGAGAAGGAAACTTCCACAATGGGAGCTCCCTACACAGATGAACTCACAGGTCTCTCCACTAAAGAAGTTACATAGCTAATAAGTGAGATAGCTGTCACTAGAACCTGGGTCTGTCATTCCAGGTATTTTTCCACTCCGTCATACTATCCTTTTGTGTTTGTCAGTGACAGGAACATAATTTTCATGGGCCCATTCATGTAAAGGGACATTTCTTAGCTCAATGAGGGAAAAGGAGACTTATACCTCAGTATGCTTCCCCTAAACACCCTAAACAGAATGGTGTTGTTTTTGGAAAGAAATGTTGCAAAGCTTTTATCACCAAGAAGTGGCCTCTATGGGATTATTGAGTGATTTTTTTTACCTAAAGTAGCCTTATTTAGCTCCTATCCTAAGCCTTCAAAGAGATCTAATAAGGGCTGGAAAAGGGAGAGAAATTTAGCGATACAATATTATCTGGTGAGAAGAGGAGGTGGGGTTTGCAACTGAATCTGGGAGAAGGGTGTGGGGACTTGTAAAAATAGAAGAGGGCTGGTAACATAACACAATTGAACTCAGGGCTGGGTTTGTCCTCTCCATAGATTCTTTCCCAAAGCTCAATTCCCAGGAACAGGATGTCAAGAGGAGACCAGTTTCCTTCTACACTCAATTGTGCAACCCATGGGTGTCCCTGTTTGGGGTGAGTAACTGCACCTTGACCTTGGGTGGCTCAGGGGTCCAGATCAGGATGTAATAGTGGGTGGAGTTCCATGGGATCCAGGCCCGGACGAAAGGCAGGGGAACCTCTCCCCTTCTCTCCTCATCATTCTTGTTATTATTAGATCCCAGGAATATAATTTGTCAGACTGTCATATTATAATTTAGATGAGCCTCAGCAGGGCCATGTTGCAATTTTAATGATATGTCATTTTAATTGAGATTTTACTTTCTAAATGAGTATTTGTTCCCAGAAGCATGCAGCATTCTCCTAAATGGGTAAACTCCCCAGATTTAATTTGTGTGGGTAGATGTGCAGTAAGTTATGAAACCAACTTAGTCAGCATTTCTTGTGGGGAGAGGAGGGAGAAATTAGTTTTTTAAAAATTCAGTATTATGTAGTGTTTAGAGAGCCTACCTTAGAGTCAGAGATCTGGATTCAAGTTCTGTGTCTGATACACAAATCATAGTTGTGAGCAAGTAAGTCATTTAACTAAGAAGTCCTAGGAGGGTTCTCCTTTAGACTCCTAAGTTCCATCGGATGTGTAATTTAAGGGAGTTTCCATCTTGAAAGAGTTCTTTACATTGATAAAATCATAAACCAAGATCAACCCTTCCCCCACCAAAAAGCTACATTCAATGCCCTATTAGGCCTTTTTTTTTGGGTCACACCTGACTCAGTACAGTCTTGGGGATTCAGAAGGAAATGGCAAACCACTTCAGTATCTTTGCCAGGGCAAGAAGAATTGGATATGACTGAAATGATCAACAACAGGTAGTAGTGGTAGTAGTAGTAGTAGTAGTAGTAGTAGTAATAGTAGTAGTAGTAGTAGTAGTTGTTGTTGTTGTTGTTGTTGTAGTGGTAGTAGTAGTAGTAGTAGTAGTGGTAGTAGTAGTGGTAGTAATAGTGGTAGTGGTAGTAACAATATCTAACATTTATATAATACTTTAAAGTATTATATAGCAAAATGTTTTATATACGTCCACTCATTTGACTCTCACAACAACCCTATGAGATAGGTGGGAGTATTATCCCACTTCAGATGAGGAAACAAGCTGAGAGAGGATAAGCAACTTTGCATAGTCACCAAGTCTGAGTGTCTGCGGCAGGATTGAAACTCAGGTCTTCCTGAGTTCTGTGCTCTTTTCACTGTGCTACTTGGCTACTTTAGTAGTAGTAATTACTCCTCCTATGGCATCCATAGTTCATACAAAAATGAATAAGGCTGGATTTTGTCCACGAAGACCGAACTGCTGATTAGTGGGATTATGAAGTATGCAAATCAGTGTAATACCCAATTGAATGTGCTGTGTGGGAGTAGGGCAGTAACTTCACCAGAACATTTTGGGACACCTGATTTAAGTCTGTTTGCTCTCAGGCTTCCTGAGGGAAATGCTGATCAACAGGCTGAGGCTGTGCACAGCATCCATTGGGAGGACGTCACCTCAGGCTGCTGCTGCTTTGGGTTTCATTCTTCCCTCTGACACATAATGGTTATATGACCTTGGGCACTTGCATTTAACTTTCTTAGAACCTCAGGACATACTGTGAGACTTGACTGCATTGAAAAAGGGTTTATTCACTGGGAGCTCCCCATACTAATTGAAATAATATGGTTAGATAAAAAGAATCATATTGCTTATTAGATATTTAAAGTTGGCACACATGCTTTGGTGCTTTGCATTTTCATGTGCCTCATAATTAGGCAGCTAGGTAGTACAGTGGATTGATCGCTGAGGTCTGGACTCAGGAAGACCTGAGTTCAAATTCGACCTCAGATACTAGCTGTATGATTGCAGGCAAGTCACTTAACCTCTGTTTGCCTCAGATTTTTCATCTATGAAATAAGGACGATAATAGCTCCTACTTCCCAGGCTTGTTGTGAAACTTAAATGAGATAGCACATGTAAAGCACTTGGTACACCTTGTATCATTATTGTATTATTTCAGTCCCCTCGTCAGGGCAGCGTTCCTCCAGGTAATCCTAAGGAACACTAAGATAAGGAGGCTATCACTTCTGGCCAAAAGGACTCTGATAAGGCTCTCCTAAGAGAGGAATGAGGGAGGGATATACAGTCAGACAACCTAGGTTCAAATCTCATCTCTGATGCTTGCTCCTGATATGACCTTAAGTGACTTAACTCCATGGGGCCTCAGTCTCTTCATCTGTTTAAAAAAAACGGTGGCTCATGAACTGGCCTCTTAGAGATGGATGGGATTTCTACAAGAAGAAAGTAGAGAGTTGCTTTGATAAGTGGTTCAGTGTCGTACATATAATAGACACTTAATAAATGTTTCATTTATTGTTATTTGAATTGTGTTGAAATTATTGGCCTAAATGAGGAGTTTGCATTAAGAGGATATTTCATTCCACAAACCTTCCCCTCTACCATCACTATCCAAAGAGCTTGGAGAATGGGCATTACTTAAGACAACAGGACTGAGGCTTCCTTGTCATGTCGGAAACCATGGGATTCCCTATTCACATGACCATGTATTGCTTACCAACAGGCCATCGGGTCCCTCACCATCATGTTTGTGATTCAGTGGATCTATGCTTTGGTTGACATAGGGTTTGCTGTCATCCTCTATTTCTACATAGGCCAAGTCAGCCCAGGCCTTCACCCTGGTAAGTCTAGGTACTCTTTGTTATTCTTCTATCAGGCATCTTACTGTAGATCAGGGCTTCTTAACCTGAAGTTCATGAACTTGATTTTTAAAAAACATTTTGATAACTATTTCAATGTATTTGGTTTCCTTTGTAATCCTGTGTGTTTTATTTTATGCATTTAAATACACTATTCTGCTTAAAAGTTTACAGATTTCCCCGACTGCACAGAAAATATTAGGCAGCTCTGCTCTAATTTAGAAGTCCTTCATTAGAAAGAATCTATGAATAATCAGCAGACCCCATGCTCATTAGTTTCATTTAGCTGGAACACAGATACAGAAGAGGTCTGCACCAGGTTAGGGTGCAGGAAGTAGCAGGTTGGAATTCCCCAAGAATTCGGAGCAAACCAGTGAAGGTCAGCACTGGGTAGACAGGTACAGTAGGAGGCTGAGTGGGCAGAAGTTTCCAGAAACCAAATAAAGGATCACAAACCATGAAATCTGCAATAATAATAGGAACATTATAAGAAAAAAACAGGGAGGGTGATTAAGGAGCAGCTTTGGCCACAGGAAGTAAGAACCCCAGGGAGGAGTCTGGCAAGGTATGGACAGCCACCAGAAAGGAGCCTAATTCGGAACTGCTTTGTCTCCTTGCGTTCAGGAGTTTTCACAGGCTTCCTGTGGAGGCAGGAACCAGCGCCCAGTCTTGGCTACCCTGGAGTTTGCCAAGCAGAAATAAGTGTTAGTTCTGCTATAGAAGAAGTAGGGAGTGAAGAGATGGTGAGGGGGTGGGAAAAGCAGAATGATTCCTGCAAGAGGCCAGCAGCCCAGATTTCAGCGGAGTCTTTAAATGATGAAGTCACCTGATTTTATGCCAAAAAAAAATGTCCTTCAAATTCAAGTGGCCCCGTTAACACCTGTCACATGTATGTTAGATGCTGTTGGTCATATGTGTCCCACTCTATAGATGGCTGAGTCACCAGGGTCCACTTGGGGGCTGTTCATGAAGTCATTTGTCATTTGTGTCTGAGCATTTTTACCATTAGAAACAAAAAACCCCACAATTTCCAGGTAGCAGCTTGAATTTGGACAAAATTCTGCCTTTCTGGACTGCCTGCATTTTGTGTTTTCCTTATCTTTAGCATATTTATATATTTTTTACTCTTAAACTTTCTGACTGGCAACTGACTTGATTGATTTGCCATAGACTACTTGAAGGAGTTAGAAGATGCCAACTTATTATGTAGCCTGTGAACATGCCAGTGGGCAGGAAGACAGGTCTCTGAGCAACCCCACACTCTTGGAGAGCCTTGAGTATAACATCAGCTCCAGCTATTTACTTGAAGCTTCCCCACCTGGAGACATTCTCAAGAACTGGCCATAGCCTCTCCCTCATCACAAGGGAGGGCAAATTCTACTAGCTGGACCTGTCCCAACTAGATTCTCACTAGTATTGCTATGATGAACTCACCTTGACCCCAAGCTACATCTTAAAGCTCTCACCCATCACTGCTGATGATAGATTGTTATAAAGAATATATTGTGTGTCCTCAGCTCAGAGAAGTAGTAGGTCTCTCTCCGGTAACTAGGTGACTGGCAAGTTATAGACCTGAGGAGAGGATGTGGAGCCAATATATAACGAGCAACCTTCCAGACTTGATAGAGGATTCCTCTGAATGCTGTTTCACTAATTACAGTCTTGAGGTCTGGAGAGGAATTCTGGGAATAGGGATATTGGAACAAAATGCAAGGCACACTTTATGAGTTATTTTTGAAATAATAGGACTGGCTTTATATTGAACTGATCTTGTATTACCCAGAACCCTCTGAGATTAGCAGCAAGACTTTGACCATGGGTTCAATGTTATCTTACCCCAAAGCTAACTTGCCCATTAAAGGAACCTGTTACCTTGCACTCATTAGCACAATACCTAAGGAAACATTTACTGGAAGAATGACATTAAAAAGACTCCTTTCAACAAAACAATGATTCCAGAATTCAAAATGAAGTTAATGGGGCAACGTACTAGATCTTTTGGAGCATAATTATGGTGATACATTAGAATTATTTTTAATGAAAGAGTAATGACATGAATTAAATAATAAAATAAATCTCATTGACTCAGAGGGTTTTTGAGGGGAAGCTAATGAGAAATGGTGAGTCCTCTGATTATAGAGTACTTTTTAATTGACATAAACTTTTAGTTATGAACAATAATTCAGTGTCACCAAAGGCATTTTACCTAGAAGAAGTCCTTAGAGAGCCTTCCTTAGCATATAGAGTGGTTTATCATTGGTATAACAGTTATTAGAATGTCAGTGGTGCTTCCAGTGTTCCAAGATGCAAGTTTTTTTCTTAAGTACTTTAAACATCTTGGTTCACCCCCAGCATCTTCCCCCAACAATTTTTATGTTTATTAGTATTAACTTAGAGAACCCTAATTTTAAAAAGGTAGTTCAAAGGTAAACTTTAGTTCAGGCCCCTTTAAAATGATTGTGAATCAATGAAATCATAGTTAATAAAAAGTTACTATACCTTAGATTTATCCAACAGATTTACTCTAAAGATCTTAACACACAAATGAGGGTCTTTATAGTTGTGTGTGTTATTGATAACTTCTGAAATGGACTGATGTCCACTTTAAGTAAAACTACTTGATAGGTACCAAAAATAACACCAGTAAAAGACTTACTGTAATCATATTTTAGAGGGTCAACATTAACAGAACGGTTAACATAACCAGCTAGCTTTCTGAATGCTAGTCAGCAATTATTAACTTCCTGAACAGATATTGGACATCAGTTGATGAGTATAGATAATGTTGAGACTATCCAATTAATTAATGTTTATGTCAGTCAGACTTCAGCTTTAACATTGGAATGAATGAATGAATGAAAGCATTTATAATCCAGGCACTGTACAAAGCCCGGAGAATACAAATATACAAGTGAGATGTATCTGCCTGTGATTTCCAGGAAACAGAATTGTAGTCTGATGAGCCTTAGGCAGGGTTATTTGATCCAAAGGGAAGTAGGTTGATATCCCCCTTCTAGAAGCAAGGGCAGTGTTGATTTTATTACTCTACCCATAGTAGGAGGTGGAAAGGGCAAGTAATGTGTATACAAAGAGAAATTGTTTAATGTGTATACAAATTCCATCACTGTAACTCCCAAAAGGTTGTTTTGTAAAGGACTTAGGAAAATTGTCATTTGTACTTTCCCAATCTTTTTCCTTCTCTCCTTACCACACATTCATTTTTCATAAGGCTTTAAAGACTTACCACATTCACACGCCTTTTTTATTTTCAAAAGCAGATCTGTGATAAACTTTCCTTAATTTGGGGGTCTTCACCCTACCGAGTTAAGGCTTACAGGAAAATTTTCAGAAATTTCTTACACTTACTAAATCCTATAATTGACTTTTGATGCATAGTAGGTGCTTAATAAATACCAGTTGACTGGCTTGTAAGAGAGATTCAAATAATGTGGGTTGTTTTGATAAATTGGGAGGTAACAGGGCCAGGAAGAACTTTTGTTGAAACTGTGCTTGTATCTGTCTGACTCCACAGGAGCTGCTACCAGTTTTAGCCTTTGCAGATGGATGAAGTCTCTTCTGATACCTTCATTCAGGTTGGTGTAAAATTTTAGTATTTCTGCCATGGGTAGATGATGTTGCTGGGATTTCGAATGTAGTGAAACTGCCCCAATCAAGTCTTGCTTGGATGTGAATCAGGATAAGTGAGTTTGACTTTTGAGAGCCTATTAAAGGAGTCAAGATTTTCTCTCACTCAACTTCCTCTACCCTTTCTTCTTCCAGTTTTTATGTTTTATTTTTGCCTGGGCAAACCCAATATACTACAGTCTACCTAGAGGATCCCAGTCCAGAGTGTTAATGTTTCTCTCCTTGGGGCTGCCATTTTCAGACTCATAGAATGTCAGAGTTTAAAAAAAACCTTATAGGTCAATTAGTCTAGCATACCACCACCACCACCATCATCATTTTTTGAGACGAGATCTCTCTCTCTTGCCCCTGCTGGAAGTGTGGTAGATGACTCATAGACCTAGTCTTAGTACTGATTGGAATGAAATCCTTTAACCTGCTCCACTTTTCTGACTGGGACCAATTTCCTCCTCTTTAGGTGGACTGGTAGCCTTGCCTTCTCCCTGCTTCCCCACCATTATCCTTGTTGATTCTAGACTTAATGTGGACGACAGCTTGTCTTTAGCCCTACTATAGTTCAGAACTCCCAAAGTCAATCGATCCACCACCCTCAGATCTTGTAACCTCCAGGAGCAGTGATTCCAAGCATGCTGCAGTATGCCCATCTTCCTTCATCTTATAGAGGAGGAAATCAAATCCTAGAGAGCTGAGGGGGCTAGCCCACAGTCACATGGTTCGTATCAGTCATCAAGAAAAAAGCTTTTATTAAGCCTCGGTATATATACATACATGGCATATGATAGGAGGTTAAGAAACATTTATTGAACTAAGTCCAGTTGCATATAGATCTATGCTGACTGATCAAAAAGAGTGATTCAGATAAAGACTCTGCCCTCTGAATATTTGCAGTGTAGAATGTACTAACATGGGCACACTTGGGTGACCAATCAATCAATAAGTATTTACCACACACTATAAATCAGTCACTTGACTAATTTCTGGAGATATAGAGCAAAACCAAAAATAGATCCTGACCCCAAAGAGTTTACTGTCTGATGCAAGGGTTCTGAACCTAAGGTTTGTGACTTAAAAAAAATTTTGATACCTGTAATAAAATATAACTGGTTTTCTTTGTAATTGTTTAGTCATTTTTCAGTTTTGGCTGATTCTTTTGACCCCACTGGGAGTTTTCATGGCAAAGATACTGGAGTGGTTTGCCATTTCCTTCTCCAGATCATTTCATAGATGAGGAAACTGAAGCAAACAAGGTTAAGTGACTTTCCCAGGTCATACAACTAATAAGTGTCCAAGGCCAGATTTGAACACAGGAAGATGAGTCTTCCTGATTCCAGACCCAGTACCCTCTCCCATATGCCATCTAGATGTTCTTTTCTTTGTAATACTATGTTTTTCATTCTTTTAAAAACATTATTCCAAGTAAGGGTCCAGACACTTCACCCCATTGCCAGTGGGGCCTGTGACAAATAAAAGGTTAAGATCTCTGGCCTAGTGGGGCAGAAAACATAGTCATAACAAATAAAGCAGAAAACAAACATATGTAGAGAGAGGTGCTTGTATCATTAAATCTACAGTAATTAAATCAAATTACTACTTGGAGGCAGCTAGGTGGCTCAATGGATAGAAAGTCTATAGAGTGCTGGACCTGGACCTGGAGTCAAGAAGATCTGAGTTCAAATGTTTAGAAGCTAGGATGTTAAAGGGAAAGTAAGACTGCAGTCAGTGTGAAGAGAGGGATAGAACTGGAAATGGGGAGAAAAGAGGGACAGATGTATAAAAATAAATCACTATTTTGCCTGTTTGAAAGTAGGAGAATTTAGGGTTTCTTCTCATCCAAAACATAGCGTTAGGGTCCGCAGAACATGAAATACCAACATAAAATGACTCCCACGGACCCTCTTCCATGTCTTAACTAGTTCTGAGGGAGATAGTTTTGGATGCACTACAAGCGTATTGTGGGAAGATGATATCTGTAAGTTCCAAAGCCAGAAATGGGGGTGGTTGTGAGGGTGGGGTGGGGAGAGTGATTTTATCTGATTTCCTGGGATCTTTTTAGTCACTTGTAATTTTAAAAACAAGGTTTAACTTCTTTCCGTTTCATTCTAGTTTTCTTATCTAACATCTTCCTTGTGATGTTTCAGAAAAGCACAATTTGATATGATGAGATTATTCTTAGAAATGACCACTACCTGTGGTTGAAATAGGACTTGGCATCAAGGCCAAGGACCTTCCATTCTAGCTGTATTCTGAAATGGTGACCCCAGCCATGTCCATACCACTCTGCTAGCTTTTCAGCAACTACCTTAGAACTGCTTTATTGTATGTGTATACAGGGAGTATAGAAGGCAAAAAGGAAGTCTACCTACAGCTCTGATGATCCCATATCTATGTTCTCTAGTTCAACCAAGGCACTGATGGCTTTCAAAATTCCTTCAAGAAAAGCAACCCTCAATTTCAGAGTCATAGACCCTCTTTGGAATGACTTCAGGAAGAAGTCATGGGGTAGAGGCCACTTGCCTCTAGGAACCTTGTAGTTCTCATCAGGAGTTGGTTGTGAGGGTCATAATCCCCATTTTGGGAAACATCATTAGAGGGAAGGAAACCTGTCTTGTGTTCTTAAGAGCTGTGCAGATGAGATTTCTTAAACTATTCTTATACTAGTAAAGTGTATTAATTGTGTGTATATGTATGCCATTTATATATTGACTGGTTTTACCTTTGTTGTCAGTTCATAAATTTACTCGTGCAGATGCAACACTCGTAAGAAAGGTTAATTCATCCTCAAGATACTCTGAACCTGCAGTTTGGATAGATTCTCAATAGGTGGCAATAGTGCTTCAGACACATGGAACTACAAAGGGTGTACATTTGTCTGAGAGTCATTTGATAGTTTCTTTTCAAGTGCCATGAATCTAGAACCACAAATTTTCTATATTGTCTTATCAGACACATAACTATTTGTTGGTACAGTATGCCTCAAAAAAACACTAAGCAGTGAAGGGGAGAGTTCTTATTGTGTTTGTCCTTCGTTGCCAAAGAGGAACATGCCATCAGAAAAATGATGATGTGATTTGAACTTGACTTTGTTTTAAGTGAGGGAGGGCTGTGTAGATCACCAGCCTCACTTCTCCTCCTGAGTCATCTAGATCCAGTGACCAGATATTAATCAGGAAGACTGGAGATGAAGCTTTGGAAAGAAGGAAGAAAATTAGCATTTATTTACTAAGTGCCTTCCAGAGGCAAATAGGTGGCTCAGTGGATAGAGCACTGGGCGTGGAGTGAGAAAGACCTGAGTTCAAATCCAGCCTCAGACACTAGCTGTGTAATCCTGGGCAGATCACTTATCCTCTGTTTGCCTTAATTCACTGGTGAAGGAAATGGCAAACCACTGTAGTATCTTTGCCAAGAAAATCCCATGCCCAGTATTGGTATGCTATGGTTTACTATGTATCACAAAGAGTCAGACATGACTGAGCAATACCAACAAAGTGCCAAGCACTGTGCTTAGAGCTTTAGAAATATTATCTCATTGGAGCCTCACAACAACCTTGGGGAGAGGGGAGAGGGGGATAAGTGATTATTATTTCCATTTTACAGTGGAGGAAACTGAGGCAGGCAGAGGTTAAGTGACTTACCCAGGGTTGATCGCACAGCTAGTAAGAGTCTGAGGCTGGATTTGAATTCAGGTCTTCCTGACTCCAGGCCCAGTACCATCCACTAGCTACAAATGCCCAAGGTATAATCCAATACAGAGTGGGAAATCTGCAACCTTGAGGCCACATGTGGCCTTCCAGAGCCTTTGGTGTGGCCTTTTGACTGAATCCAAGTTTTACAGAACAAATACTTGTAAGGGAATTTGTTCTGTGAAGTTTGGATTCAGTCAAAGGGTTGCTTGAGAACCTCGAGGTCATAGGTTCCCCACCCTTGATCTAATATCTTTTTAACTAAATTCTTTAAATCTATCCATTTATCCTTACTCTAATCTTTAGATAAGTCTGTAGACTTGGATTAAAATGGTCCTCTATGAGACATTAGAAATTCTGAATGTTTTATAGTCAAATAACTCTGGAGCATCTTGGTGTCAGAAGCCCCTTTACCTTCTCATTCATCTTGTCACTGTTTGTTTCTTTGTTGACTTACTCAACAAGCAGTAGTTCCTTTTCTACAACTTACAAAGCATTTATTTCACCTTTACTTTGTTTCTCATAATGCAACCTCTTTGATTCTCAGCCTCAGAAGGCAGACAGACAGAGGGGGGAGTCTGTCCTGTCCCCATTTTACAGATGGGCAAATGTGGGCTTTCAGAGTTGAAGTGGCTTGCCCAGATGACAGGGTAGCCCAACCAGTAACAGACAAAGCTGGGAGCAGGATCCTGGACTTTTGACTTTTGGTCCAATATCCACTCTCTTCACTGGGTCATATCACCTCCCTCAAGGTTCTCTTGAGGACAATTCCTCAGTCTTTTCTCTTGTGCACTAATCAAAAGGCAAGCATGAATTTTTCTGGCCTTTGTGTACCCTGTTCTTCCTTTCTTACATGTGTCAAAAGACAAAGAAAGAAAGGATGATGTGAAAGGCTTTCTCTGAGTTCTTTCTAATCAAAAGCATAGTTTTCCTCCTTTTTTCTTTTAAGCAGAAGGCAAATATCTGTACTCTCTGTCCTTTCCTGCCAGGAGCTGTCAGATGGGCGGAACTTGATTTTTCCATACAATAACAACCCTTTTAATATTGTGCTAGGAATACCTGGAGATGATGGGCAGCTTTAGATACAGAGTTCCCAGCTATGATCTCAGAAACAGCCCAAATCTATGAACATATCAGAACATTTTAAACAAAGTTTTTAAAATGAAGTTTTATGACAGCTGGCTTTTTTTTTTTTTTTGATAAATGACTCCCCCAGCCTGTATGGAAACTGCTGCCTCTCTAGGTGGTTTTGGCAAGGCTCCCAGTGTAGAAACAGCACCTGTGTCTTTAGGTGACTGACTCTGGCCACTCCAGTATTTCTTTGATATTTTTCCCCACTGATTGTGTGCTTCTGTGGTTCTCTCACTGAAGGAGACTGCAATCCCCTCAGGAGCAGATTATTTTGACACCATCCCTGGCCAGGGTTGACATGGAGATGACTCAGCTCACCACGGAGAATGCAGACTTTGCCTCTCGGGACCGGTACCACCATTCCTCACTTGTGAGCAGGGAAGAGCTGATAAATCAGTTCTAGGAGCTGCCAAGGACGCAAACCTTTATTTCCAGGAAGCTACCCAATGGGAATAGTGGACCTACGCCCTAAAACCATGGTGGGACTGGCCCCATTCAGTGTGAAAATGCACCCCAGCTTCCCCATTGATAAGAACATGGACAACTCGAGTAACAATAGAAGAAATCTGGATTCTGGAGAGCTGCCAGCCAAGATGAGCCAGTAGACATGGCCCCAGCTCTAAGAAGACGGTATATCCAGAGGCTGTAGCCAATCTTCTGTTTTCTGGGTTTTTTTTTTTAAGCGAATGTCTTTTAAATTAAAAAGCTCAAAGACCAGGAATTCTCTTATGATTTCTATGATCTTGAAAACATTTTTGTCTCTGGCCTTCAGGGTCTTGGCAGATGTTTTGTGAGTAAATGAAGGAACCAGGACCAGGCTGAATTCAACTGGGAGCTTGGGAATGTAGTTGGCCTACTGAAGGTAGACCAACATTCCAGCTTTAGGGATGAGGATGGAGGAATGAAGGAAGGAAGTAGGGATGGGCTATGACCGTGGTTTCTACAGGTCCAACGTAACAACTGACACAGTATTAATTAATTATGTGGCCATTTCAGAAGTAATATTGTATACCAACATAAATTCTATAATAATAATTATTAATATTTGTCTTTCCACAGCACCTTATAGTTTACAAAGAATTTTCATATATATCATTTTATCATCTCTACTCCTCAACAATGTTTTGATACAGTATAATACAATGAAAAGAGCATTGACTTTTCCAAAAATCAAAGGACCTGGGTTCAAATCCTCCCTGATGAACACGACCTGAGTGACATTGGACAAGTTGTTTAACTTCCATAGATCTTAGTTTCATCAACTATAAAATGAGAGGGCTAACTAGATGGTCTGTGAGATCCCTTCCAACTCTGGATCTGTGCTCCTCTGAGGAATGTACATGTGGTCATCTCTTAAAACTTTCCCTATTGCAAACATAACCTTCCATTCCCTGGGTGGCTGTTGTCAGGGGTTGCTTTGCCTCCTTAGAGAAGAACAGTTTGGGGAAAGTAGTTGGGTTCTCACTATTCCCAGGTACCTGTGACAGAGATGAGGGACTGACTGCCCTGGCTGAGGTAGATGCTCCCAGGTCTAATGTTCAATGATCCAGTGATCTCTGATGAGTGTTCTGTTAAATTATGCAAAAATCCTGAGCTATTTGGAGGTCACCCAGACCAAGAGCTGTCAGACTCCTGGATTCAGAAAATTGGCAGCGCAATGCCAAGTGTCTAGGATATATGTCACATGTATAGTGACACAAACAAACATATACATGTATAATATAAATTTTGAACACTATATCTATTTTACATATGATAGAAATATGTCACATATGAGGACATATATCTTATATGTATGATAGATATGATAAATATATAAGAAATATATCTTTCTGAAATGTATAGTATATATGTATGTATATGAGTATATGTATATTTATTTTTGCATGCATATTATTATATTATATTCTAGATACTTGGCATTTCTGCTGCTAATTCTCTGAATTTAGGAGTCTGATTGGCCTTAGTCCAAGTGACTTCTCAACAATTATTGAGCCATGGCTATATACAGAGGATTATACTAACTCCTAGTAGAATGAAACACAAAATTTAAAAAATAAAACACAGTCCTGCCCCTTAGGACCTTATAATAAGCCTAAGACAAAGCAGTGGAAGACTTTGGAGTCAGGAAAACTTGGAGTCAAATCCTGCCTCTGACATACTAGCTGTGTGACCTTAGGCAAGTCACTTAATCTCTCAGTGCTCCCAGTAACCCTAAGACTCTAAGTTCCAGAGGAGTTGCTGCAGTAGGATCAAGATATTATAGGGCTCAAGTAGCACAACCTCATCCTTTTTTTTATGTGACAATTAAGATCCAGAGAGACCTTGACTTGCCCAACAGTTGGTTGGTTGGTTGATTGGTCAGAGCAGAACAGAGGTCTGCACACAATGTTTGTAGATCTGACCAAGGACTTTGACACTGTTAGTCGTGAGGGTTTGTGGAAAACTATGTCAAAATTTGGTTGCCTAGAGAAGTTCATCAGTATTGTACATTAATTTCATGATGGCACGTGTGCTCGGGTTCTGGATAATGGACAACGCTCTTGTGCCTTCCCAGTCACCAATGGAGGGAAACAGAGCTGTGTGCTTGCTCCCATGCTTTTTAGCATGATGTTTTCAACCATCTTGACAAATGCTTTCAATGAGGATGAATATGACATCAAGGCCAACTACCATACTGATGGCAAGTTCTTCAATTTGAAAGGGCTACAAGCCAAGGCCAAAATGGAAGGAGTTTTGGTGCATGATTTTCTGTTTGCAGATGATTATGCACTCAGTGCAGTCTCTGAGGCTGAGATGCATCAAAGTATGGATCAGTTCTCTGCTGCTTGTGCTAATTTTGCCCAACAGTATACAACTAATGAATGATAGCATTTTGAGATTTGAACCCAGGTCCTCTACCAGTGATCTTTCCACTATACCACATAGGTAGGGTGGTTGTCCTCTATACTGAGGAAATTGTAGTATTGAACTGCCCCTCTCTCCAAAAATAAAAACCCAACTCTACCTAGAAAAATACCACATAAACATATACACATAATTACTCAAAAATAGTTAGCAATGCAATAAATATGAACAAATTCAAAATTACATAGCGCAAACTGAGCTTTTAAATCCTGAGGGGACACACATCAAAAGAGTGAACAGAGTGAGGTAAGCTAATCTGGACTTCTTGAAAATGTTCATTTTAATGCTAAGATTTTAATGGTGATTTCATGTTGATTTTTATTAATATTGATTTCTTGATATCTGTCATATATCTCTCCTCCTCCTTTTCCTTCTTCTTTTTTCCTTCTTCCCCTTCTCCTCCTCCTTCTTCTTCTTCTCTTCCTCCTCCTTCTCCTCCATCTTCTCCTCTTCCTCCTCCTCTTTATTCTTCTCCTCCTCCTCTTCTCCTCCTTTTCTTTTTCCCCTTTCTCACTCATTGTTACCATTTCTCAGTAAGAACATATTATATAATACAATACAATATGATACGATATAATATAATATAATATAACCTCCCTTTTATGGGGGTTAAGTCTATATTATGATTTCATCAGTATAGCGGAAACCTCTCTCTCAACATGATATAGTGGAAAGACCACTGGTCAAGGATCTGAGTTCAAATTCTAGTTCTATCACTCATTACTTGTGTACTGTTGGATCTTGATCACAGTCTTAGGTAAGCACAGGTAAACAAAACAAATTGGTGCATTTAAAGTCATATCTTGAGGACAGAGACTTATATAGAGTAGATAGGACATTAGTCAAGGACAGAGGACAGAGATTTATATAGAGTAGATAGGACATTAGTCAAGGCATGGAGATAGAAACCACATCAGGTGAAGCCTGCTCATGCATTCTTTTTTAGCTATACTTCCCTTGACTTTCTGTGTGTGTGTGTGTGTGTGTGTGTGTGTGTGTGTGTGTGTGTGTGTGTGTTTATACATCCTAGAGAAGGGAGATTTTCTTTTCTCCTCCCTTTCCTTCTAAACCCACCCCCCCATTCAAATTTCCTTTGTTTTGGTTATTAAAAGAGCAAAGATCTTTAGCAAATCAGTCCATGTCTGCCATAGGTAGAGCCAAAAACTATCACCCATTATCAAGAAATGTGTGACATTTATCTCCCAGATATCTCCCAAGGTCAGAGAGAGCAGCCATTTGGATAATAACAGTTGGCATGCCCCTAGCCTGCAAAGTGCTTTATAGACATATTTGAGCCCTTCAATGGCCCTGTGATTTCAGTGCTATAGGTTTTAGGGATCTGGACTGAACTTGTGATTATATTAGTATAGGGAAATCCCAGGTGCAGTGACTAGTTCAGCAGTTAACTTAGAGTCTATAGTACTGAGAAATTAAATATGATTAAGGTTATGAAGTCAATTTGTGTCAGTCAGGACTTGAACTAGTTTCCTTGACACTGAAGCTAATTCTCTATTCATTATATGCTGTAGTGGCTCTTTCTAGGGAATATCGGGCAGCTAGGTGATATAGAGGAGATGACTGGGCCTGGAGTCAGGATGACCTGAGTTCAGATTCAGCCGTATCATCTACTAGTTGGGCAAGTCACTCCTGTTTGCTTTTGTTTCCTCATCTATAAAATGAGTTGGACAAGGAAATGGCAAACCACTCCAGTATCTTTGCCAAGAAAACCCCAAATGGGGTCATGGAGAGTTGGGCATGATTGAAATGACTCAACAACAACAAAATAGGTAATGTCCCTATTTTTAAAATAAGAGAACAGAGGCTGGGAGAGGTTAAGAGTGAACTAGGATCACCCAGACAATGTCTAATTCAAGTCTTCCCGAACATGAGTCTGATATAAGCAGGCTGTGACCTCAACCATTTCTCTTTATTGACCCCAAGAGATTTGTTTGGCCTTTGGCCTAAAAATACTTTCTTCCCTCAGATATCTCCCTACCTTTCCTTAAGCCTTTCCTTAAGCCTTAGAAGTTTTTCTTTTAAAAAGCAATTAATTTACTCTACCCGACTTTAGAACAACAATATGTGTACTCGAATAAAATAACAAAATTCTTCATTTATCTCTTTCCCTGAGGTTCATTTCTGCACTCAGGCGGCAAGTGGAGGGGATCACACAGGAATTTCCTCCAAGGGCACTAGGACCTGTGGGATAACCAGCATCATTTGTACTTTTCTATAGGGAAATGGAAACAGCAATAATTGGTTCCCCCTGGATACTCTGCCCACTGGCTTAATATTGTAGGTCTGCATATGCCCTCCAAAATGTGTTTACTCTGTGGAGGGGATCCCATCATAAAAATACTGAGGGAAAAAGTTGTTCCTCCCTGTCTCCCAAAAGAAGAAAGAAGCAAAATTCAGGAGCAGAAATAAGTGTATCTTTGATGACCTGGTATCAAAAGGTGTAAGTTTTTCAGGATTATAGATCATAGGAGCATAGATTTAGAGCTGGGAGGAACCTTGGACATCATTGAGTCCAGCCCCTTCATTTTACAGATGAGGAAGCTGAGGCCCAGAGATGTTAAGTGATTCATCCAGGGTCACACTGCCAGTAAGTATCTGAGAAAGGCTTTAAGTCCATGTCTTTGTGACTCTGAATCCAGTCCTCTGTCCTCTATATCAAAGTTTTCTGAAAGGGGAGGCAAAGCAGATGGCAAGAAGATTTCTTTTCAAAAGTGCCTTGAGCAATAGCAGATTTAATGAAATTATAACCTCCCTGGGTGATTACTTTGAGGGGGAAAGCACTTTCATTTATATGCATATTGACATGTTTTCTTAAGAAAATCCACCTCATTTGGGTGTATTCACATCTCATGTGTTTGTATTGCTTTCTAATTGTTTAATGTGTGGTAGTCTTTTTCCCCAACTAAATCACAAACTTATTGAGGCTAAGCACTATGTCCTGTACTCTAAAGGAACTTATTCTCCAACTCCTGCTTGACTGCTCAAGATTGACCACCAAGAAGGAATTCCTCTCCAGCTTAATAAGGATATTCCACAAACATGGCATGGATTCTTTGAAAAATGGCTAACCAAGGAGCAGTCTGGCATTATTACAGCCTCCAGGAGGACTAGAAGAGTCCAGCCCTTAGTGGCTTTGAGAACTGGTTCAACCACTGGTCCTGGCCTGTGAGATGACCGACATTGAATACTAGCTGAGCCAAAGATGATTGTGACTCCATCATTGAGCAGACTGGAGTCCAGAATGGCCATGCAGGCCCAATCAAGAGGAAGATCATTAGTTCAGCTGGGTGAATGCCCACCTTACGATGCTACGTGAGTTGTATCTTTCCAATGACACACGGTTTATTTTCTTGTTCTACTGCATTTCCTCTGTGTCACACAGGTATTGTCCAACAATATGTGAAAAATCTACAACTATCTATTTGGGTCCCAATTAAATATTTAGGAGATTTGACAATGAATCAGTATGGCAAGCAGTGTGGGGAAATGTTGCTAGAAAGTCAGGAAGTCCTGGGTTCAAATTCATCCTCAGACTCTTATTAACTCTATGACCTTGGTCAAGTCACTTCACTTTAGGTCTCCATTTTCTCGTCTGTAAAAAGTAAGAGTGTTGAACTTGGTGACCTTGAGGTTGCCTTCCAACTCTAAACCAATGACTCAACTTTTTATATCAGACATCAAAATAAGAGTTAATGAACCAGGACATGGTCATAAAACTATTCTTGCATTATCAAATCATGAAATATTAGAGTTGGAAGGGATGTCAACAATCACCTCACTTGATCCTTTCACTGTGGAGATGAAGAAAATAATCCCTAGAGAGAGCCTACTGGCTTTTTTAATAAAAAATTCTTCCTCCCCTTTTGTTTCTATTTACAATGCCAGGCAAATAAAATGTATTCAATAAAGACCATCCTATAGGATTATAGATTTAGACTTTGAAGGAAGGTTGGAGGTGATTTAGTCCAACCCCTTCATTTTACAGATGAGCTACCTGAGGCTCAGGAAGAAGAGTGAAACAACTTGTCCAAGGTCATACTGGTTCTAAGTGAATTGGTGAGTCAATTATGGTTTTCCATTTTGGGAAACTCAAGTATAACAGGAGGAAACACATCCTTTGGGATAACACCATCAAAACAGTACAAATTTATTTTGGCTTTGGGAGAAGGAAGAATATGGGTGGGGGTCATTTCTGGTGCCCAGCCCATCTCTGCAGATTGAATAGTTAAGGTTTCCCATGAACCAACAAACAGCATGCTGGTTATAGTGTGGAACACAAAGGATTAGAGCACTGTTCTCAGCATCACCAGATGTGCTCCCTTGCACCCTCAGGTCCGATCCTTTCTTTTTAGTGTCAGATGTTCTCAGGATCAAAATGAGAGGAGGACTGGGTAGTTAGACAGTCATCCAGATCAAGCACACAGGGGATGCTCCATGAATGATACTTAAAAATTTTTCATAAATGACCATATTTTTTACTCCAGAAAACTCCATTTTCCAGGCTACATAACCTTTTTATTTAGTGATGAACTAAATTTTTTGTGTTAGTGCAACAACTCAGATTCTCTGGTAGATGATTACACATTGGTGATGTGTAAACATCTTGTCTCAGCTCTACTTTAGATTACTGTTATTTAGATCAAGGTCCTTGAATGCTTTTGTCCAAGAATTGATCGAGTATTCTAAAATACTTCCTATGCCACCCCAATCCCATCTGCCACTTTTTAATAATAAATCCCTTTGAAACAACACCATCTAAAGTAAGATGACAAGGATGGTGTGATCAGGAGGAGACAGATCAAAATTGGTAAATTTAGAGGCAGAGGACTTAGTTCTGCCTTTAAAGACATCTTCTGATTGAAAGCATATCCTCATTAGCCTCACACTGAGATGATAGATGGCATCTCCTTAATTGTGTAGGGGGGAAAGGAGTATCCTTAATTTAGGTAGTTATTTACCCATTGATATCTTGTTAAAGATGTTTGACTGAGTCAAGGCTATAATAGCTTTAATAATATCTCCAAGCTGTACTCTTGGGCTTGAGGCTAAATGAGGGAGTTCACAGGGATATCAAAATTCCAGAGTGTGCACAGAAACCAAAAGTGGACTAGGAGATCTCTTATTGGAGTAGCCCTCCCTCAGGGAACCACTAGGTCCCAGAGATGTCAGCAGCTAGAGTCATCAGTGAAGCAAATGAAGACCCCAAGACTGAGTGTCCTAGGAGAACTGTGGACACCACTGAGATCCTGGACCCAGCTTTCTGGAGAGAAGAGGAGCAAATAAATGGCCTTGGGTGTAGAGGAACAGTACGGGACTGAGCTTTGATGTGGAGGAACACATCTGGATTTTGCCATCCTTTGTTACTGTGAGTCATGCAGGTCTAATAGAAAGAGCTGACTCTCTAGCCCCTACATGGGAAATATTTCATTTTTGAAGCAACTCTAATAAGAATTTTTGTTATTGTTTTGTCATTTGCAGTTGTGTCTAATTCTTCGTGATCCCATTTGGGGTCTTTCTTAGCAAAGATACTGGAGTTATTTGCCATTTTCTTTTCCAGATCATGTTACAGATGAGGAAACTGATGCAAACAGGGTTAAGTGACTTACCCAGGGTCAAACAGCTAGTATCTGAGTCCATATTTGAACTCAGGGAAATGAGTCTTCCTGACTCCAGATCCAGAAATCTATCCAACATGGAAAATTGTAAAGTTTCGTGGATGCAAGAGGGAGAATACTTAACAGAAAGTGAGAAGTTGACTTTCTAGCAACCATAAGAGGGGTACTGATAGGTATTTGCAAGTCACCCCATTTCCCTAAGAGAGAAGGAGGTATATGGATAGGGGAAACAGGAGGAGGGAAAAGGGAGATAAAGAAATGAAGACAGAGCTTCTTCTTACAGAGAGACAAAGCAAAGACTGAGAAAGACAGAGAATGAAAGAAAGATCTCTCTACCTGTAGCCCTCTGTGTATATACACATGCAGGTCATACATGTGTACATATATACGTGTACATATATACTCATCCAGAAGCACAGATATATAGAAAAAAAGATGCACAGAGATGAAAAGAGTGGTAAAAGAAAAGTCAAAACATAGACAAGATACAAAAGTGACTCAAAGAAAGACAGAAACAGTGAAGAGCCACTGGGGAAAGAGCTGGGAGAGTCCCCGGGCATAGTGGTGTGTTCCTGTCACATCCTGTCCTTTATTTGGATTGTAAGTCTTAGTAAATTATCAGTGCCTGTTGCTACCACCCTTTGAAATTCAGATGAGGTCTTCTGAGTTTTAAAACAGACCTTCCCTCTCATGGAAATTGGTTTTCTGCTTTTATTTTAAAATTTTCAATGTTTATTTTTGAAATAAACATTTATTTTCTCATGATATTCTAAAGGTTTTCCATGTGTTTGTGAAAGAATGAGTTGGATTTAGAAATTTGCTTTTGAAGTTTAGAGCTTTTGGGATAATTTACTAGCTAAGCCTGGAAGCCACTGTGTCACACAGAACTGTCTAATTGCCATATTCTTGCCCTTTGAAAGATGAGGGCCATCTCATTCCAGAATACTTGAAAGTTAAATATTGAAATCAGTACTTAGGATCCTTTATTTCAAATCAAATCCAATTTATTTATTTTTTAAGTGAGACTAATAAGTAGAAACAACAACAAAAAAGTCAAGAGTTTAGCCCAAGATTTTATTTCTAAGTAACTTTTGTATCCCTTGCATATTTTTTGATTCTTCTGGAACCCACCTAGATTTTTTTTTTAAATTTACAAGGTGACCTCCCAGTGTGGTGGCAAATGTTTGTAGTCCTTGCTTCTGGGGAGGCTGAAGTTCAAGGGTCACTTGAGTTTGTGAGTTCTGAGCTCAAGCAGAACTGAGGATTCTGAGCCAGCCCTTGTGGGGCTTCTCCATTAGAGGAGGAAGAACTAGTCCAGGTTGGAAAAATGGAGCCTGGGTGAAATAGGAAAAAATCCAGTCTCAACTTAAAAGAATAAATATCAAAGTATCAACATTTAAATTTAAAATAAAATTTAAAGTATCAAAATATCATTAATGGTTTAGTATCTCAATTCTGTAATATAGTATTTTCATGTTAGAATCATCTCAAGTTCCCCTTGGGCAACCATCTCCAATGTAATTATAGGAGCATCATTCTACCATGTCTTTTATCCAAGAGGAGAATGGATCAGTCAGTCTTGTCTGTTCCTTACAGTTGAGAAGCAAATGCTCCCAGCCACCATTGCCGGAGAACTGAAAATTCAATCTATGCACAGACTTATATCCAGAGGCAAATTTATTGAAATACGTTTGGAATGACAAATGACTAGGCTGTGGATGGTGAGGGTAAGAGCATGACTACTATTTGCTCAGAGCTTCCCTGTGGGAGAGATTTTCCTTTCTAGTCTGGGGTCTTATCAAGTTCTATATAACACTAAATCAAAGGAGTCTGAACCTTTTCTGTGTTATAGACCCCTTTGGCAATCACCTTCTGTCCCAGAAAAGGGAAGTCTGTGGACCCCTTCCCAGAATAATGTTCTTAAAGGTGTAATATGAAATGCAAGCAAAATCGTTTTAACTGGTTCCCCCAGTTAAAAACTCCTGCACCAAGTGTTAACTTGGTCTTAACAAAGCCCAACATGTGGGCCTGATACATAGGATAACAGCAGTGAAGTGGCTAAAGTGACTTCTCAACTTTCACCTTAAATACAGAAAAAGCCCCATCAATGTTCCTCATCAGTTTTTTTTTCATCCATCTAAACTTGGAGTCTTCAACATTTTATTGCTGGGGATACAGGGTGTTTGCCTTGGATCCCACAGAGTTGTTTTAGCATTGAAGTTGTTTGATGGGGCAAAGAAGGGGAGAAAGAAAGGATGGTTTTGAAGGTCTGTCTCAAGGTCTTGGGCTAGATAGTGTTGGTGAAATATTCTTACCTGTTTATTCCCAGAACCAAGGGGGCACACACCCTTCCACCTAGCAGGCCATTGGGAGTTTGGACAGGGGCCTCATGGCTAAGGCATATGTGACCTAGATTAATGAATAGTTAGGGACAGAAATGATATCGTTTTATACTTTTTGCCCTAATGGCCAAACCTGGATAAATATCTTGGTTGAAGGTGTTCTGTATCACTTTTACCCCCATAAAATGCTGAATGTGAGGTAAATGATGGGAAGAAGAAAGAAGATCAGATCTGTCACAATGAAGTAGAAAGAGTCTTGGATTTGAAATCAAAAAATCTTGATTAAAGCCCTGATTCTACCACTTCCTAGCTGTGTTACTTCAGGCTAGTCACTTCCCTTCTCTGAGGAAAATGAGGAACTGGAGAGCCTCAATTTCCTCATCTTTTTTCCCCCTGATTCTTTTTTTTTCGGAAGCAATTGGGGTTAACTGAATTGCTCAAGGTCACACAACTAATAAATGTCTGAGATTCGATTTGAACTCAGGTCTTCCTGACTTTAGGCAGTCACTCTAGTGACACTGTAGTCACACCTACCTGCTCAGGTGTACCTGTGTACACAAATGACACATTTTCCTTTGTATATGTAAACTAATGTTCACAGATCTTCTGCTGAGGAGCCACTGCTTGAAAAGTAGAGTATCCTCTTGGATAAAAGTTCAGTTCTAGAGCTGCATCTCTATTGGGATCCTACAGGTTGTTCTTTTTCACTCCATTTTAGGAGTAGGCCAGGGTTTGATGATCCCCCCAGGGTAATAGGGGTGGATGTGGAGGAGGAGCAACCTGCTTCTTGGCACTAAGCCCCAGTACATTTTGCCTAGTGGTCTGGCATGCTAGGAATTTGCCTGGCCTGCTATGGAGAGGGTGTTCCACTCTGGGAAGTCTTGGCAAAATGGACTTACTTAATCAGGCTCCTGTCCAATCTGGAAAATGTTCCTGACTCGTTGGTGTTTACTGCGTGTAACAGATTTTTATCAGAAGAATGTTGTTTGGAATGGTCCTCAGAGCTGGGCAGACAAGAGGAGAGGAAGGTCATCCCGGGACCCACTCTAACCAATTGGAGCTCAGTATTGCTGTATGTGACCAGTAGGCCCATAGCCAAGCTGTGAACAACCCTTCCTCCCTGGAGGGGATTCTAGCTCAACTCTGGCTGTTTCAGAGGCTTTGTGGTGTTTAAACTCTCCTTGGTCTTCCAGGAAAACCAATGGTAAGCATCAAGGAGTGGGAAATAAGAGTTTGATCCATGACTAGAAGAGAGAAGGTCCAACTGAGCCTGAGATGATGCTCACCTAGAGTCTTGAAAGGAATCCTATGTCTGTTCTTATTAGAGCAAAAAAGAGAGAGGCTGGCTTATTTCTTCAATTCTTTTGATAAAATGCAAAGGCACTTGGGATGTTCTGGGTTCCCCTTTACCAGAAGTCTTCAAACAAAGGCTGAATGATTACAAACTGGAGATGCTGCGGATAGGATTCAGTGTATTGAATGCCTACCGTGTTCAGGCATGGGAGATATGTGTGTGTGTTTGTCCTTCATTGCCAAAGACGACCATGCCGTCAGAGAAATAATGACATGACTTGCACTTGATTTTGTTTTGAGTGAGGGAGGGCTGTGCAGGTTACCAGCCTCACTTCTGCTCCAGAGCCATGTGAATCCAGTGACCAGATATTCATCAGGATGACTGGAGATGACCCAGGATGAGGCAACTGGGGTTAAGTGACTTGCCCAAGGTCACACAGCTTGTGAGTGTCAAGTGTCTGAGGCATGGGAGATACAGAGACAAAAATACAAGAGTTCTCACTCTCAAGGAGGTTATATTTTAAGAGAAGAGACATCACATGTTAAATATATATATATATATATATATATATATATATATATATATATATATTGCTGGATTGTTGTTATTCAGTCGTGTCCAACTCTTTATGATGCCATTTGGGGTTTTCTTAGCAAAAATATTGTAGTGGTTTGCCATTTCCTTCTCCAACTCATTTTCCAGATGAGGAAACTGAAGCAAAAAGGCTTATGTGACTTACCCAGGGTCGCACAGCTAGTAAATGGCTAAGACCAGATTTGAACTCATGAAGATGAGTCTTCCTGACTCCAGACCTGGCATTCTATCCTCTGTGACACCTAGTTGCCCTCTTAGATGTCTATTCTGCACAAAATATATACAAAATTAATAAATACAAGGTAATTTCTAGGGGCAAGACACTAGCAATTGGAACAGGAATCAGGAAAGGCTTTATGTAGGCGGTATGCTTGAGCTGAACCTTGAAGGACCCAGGAGTTTTAAGAAGTGAAAATCAATGACTAAGGTATGCGTTGGATTCCATAGCTTTCTAGGTTCCTTACAGAGCTATAATAATAATTAATAATAAGAGTAGACTTTTATTCATTTTACAAATACTGTCTCATTTGATCCTTGCAATAACCCTGGCAGGTAAGTGCTGTCATTGTCCTCATGTTACAGACGAGGGAACCGGGTGAAGTGACTTGCCCAGGCTCACACAGCTAGGAGGTATTTGAGGTTGGATTTGAAGAAGGTCCTGGCATTCTATCAACTACTCTTCCTAGTTGCTCTATGATCCTTCGTTTAGTAGTCTTTAATTCTTAATTTCGTAGTGTTTTTTAAAAAATTAGTTTACTAAAATTTTAATTTAGTAGTCTTTAATTTTTTTCAGACAGTGAATTACAGGTTAAAAAAATACAAAGGCATTTTCCTTCCCGAAGCTAAACATAAAAGCATCACAAACGAACCGACGTAAGATTCTTCCTGCTCTCTGGGGGCTTCTTTCCCCATAGACGTGTATCTTGGGGAGGATTTGTCTCCAAACTTCTGGAGTAGATCAGGGGCCTCTGTACCATTCAGAGGACGGTCTGAGGGAATCCTGTTGTCTGGATTGGACCTGGACATTCCAAGATAGCAGGGGAATGTTGGTGGACGTGCTCCATGCCTCCTTCAGAAACCCTCCCCTCCTTAATTGACTCTACTCGGTTCTAATCGTCACACATCCCCTGGGCACATGGTACTTCTTTTGCGCCAGTTTCATTTTTGCTCGGTTTGTCTGCCTTCATATGCCTTCCCAAGTCTTGGTTTCTTGTTTCCCTATTACAGTTATTTTCTGAAGGTGCCCATCTGTGACAGGAAATCCATTATCCAGGTTTCCTCCAATCAAGACATTAAAGACAACACTGATTCAAACAACAATAATAACTATTAATCATGATAACGAGTTAATTTTTTATATAATAATTTTGATTCGTAATAATTATTAACAATAACAACTAACAATAATATAGCACCTACTATGTGCCAGACGCTGTACTGATAGTGCTTCAAATATGATCTCATTTCATCCTCAAAACCACCCTGGGAGGTAGACACTTATTAGCCCCATTTGACAGTTGAGGAAACTGGGCAAACGGTGGCCGACTTGCCCAGGGTCACACACACAGTAAGTGTCTGAGGCCACATTTGAACTCAGGTCTCCCTGACTCCAAACTCAGTACTCTATACACTCTGCCACTTTATAATCATATAACCTTATATTCTTCTTACAATCAGAATAACTTCCATTTTTATATTTAGTGTCTAGCACTGTGCCTGACACACAGTATAGTATATGTTGAATAAATCTTTGTTGCCTTATTTGATCTAGCTCTTTAAAATTTACAAAGCACTTCTTCAGGTGATGCAGGCATTGTCACCATCATGAGGAACCAGTTCTCAGAGAGGTTAAGTGGCCACAAAACAACTAAGTGAGAGTTGGAGCTGGAACTTAAACTCAAGTGTCTGAATCACTCACTAGTAGAAAGTCAAGCGATACGGTGGATAGAGTGCTAGACCTGGAAGTGGACAACCAAATCCAACTTTAGGCACTTCCTAACTGTACGATCCTGGACGAGTCACGTCACCTGTTTCCCCCAGTTTCCTCTTTTGTGAAAGAGGAATAATGATAGCACCCACCCGTTGATGTGAGAGTCAAATGAGATAGTATTTGTAAGGTATTTTGCAAGTCTTAAATGCTAGATAACATTAATGTACTAATAATTACTAGTAAATCCTAAGGTATTATTTATTATTACCAAGTTCAAGGCTTTTGCAATTGCATTGACTCTAAGGTATGGCCCTAATGATTTGAGCTAGAGGGCAAATGTTATTCATTCATTCATTCATTCATTCACTCAAAAATATTTAAATATCTTCTCTATCCCAAGTTCTGTAAGAGTTCAACAATCAAAAAGCCACAGTGGCTGTTCTCAAGGATCTGGCAGTCCAGAAAAGGGGCTAAGACATTCACAGGAACATGATGCAGAGTAAAATAAGGCAAGTGCTTGAAAGTTCATAAAAGGGAAGGATCATCTCCCAATTATTGGATCATAGAATGCTTCAGGGAGGAAGGAGAATTTGACCTTGACCTTGAAAACTGCATAGGATTTTAGCAAGCCAAAAGGATATTGCTGATGGTCTGATGATAGGACATTAACTCCCAGGAGATATGGATTTAGGAAAACTAACAAGTTCAGTCTATGCAAAATACTGTGGTTTTACAGGCTTTTATGGTAGTAATTACTTTTACATTGCATTTTCGGAGGGTGGGGTCTGAAGAGTTTTTTCCACAGTGATCTCTTTCCAATCTCACAGTAAATCTAGGGAGGTTAAAAGAATAAAGAATATAAAGAGTCCTGAATCTCAAGATCCGGGTTAAAATTCGAGCTTTTCTATCCGTTTGACCTTGTACAATTCACTTAACCTCTGTTTCCTTTTCTGTAAGACAAAGTGGTTGGACTAGATCCCTTCTCAGCTCCTTTCCTACTCTAAATCTATGATCCCATGTTGATTTCTCTCATTTTATAGGTGGTGGCGGTGGGGTTAATGTTCACAGAAATTAAGTCACTTAAGCCAAAGTTACATAATAATGAGCTGGGCTAGAACTCAGAACTCTTCATACTAGCTTGAGCAGCGATCCGGGAGAATACATAATCAGCTGAATTGAGCAGGCACAAATAGCCTGGATGGTTTATTTACTTTCTTGATAGAAGAATATTTCATCCTTTCTCTTTCTCCCCACCTCCACCCCTTTTTTTCCGTTCTAATTTCCAGTTGGGTGGTGAAAAATTCCATCAGGATTTCCAGCCCTGTGATCTCTGCCTGGCATTTTATCTTCTACCATTTTGGCATATCTACATACACCCCTCTCTACAGAATGGGTACCAGGGTGAGGCAAGATAAACTGCTGCTTTCTAGGACCCCAAAATAGAGGAGCAGCAAGGGACACTTTAAAAAATATACTTTATAGAAATGCCTGTGTTTTCAGTGCCAGAAAATTTTGCTCTCCATAGCACACATTTACTTGAAGGTAAGTCATTTTGTGACCACACAAGGCTACAATCTTCCAACCTTTCTAATGACCCACAAGTGACTTGTTTGGGCTGTGCCCCACCAAGCTTGAATTATGGAACCTCAAGTCTGGAATGGAGACTGAGAGGCTATTCCATTTATCCCTTGACTAGGTAGGTAGCTGTTAATCTCAACCTTCTGACATGAATGAGAATCTTGTCTGTTTATAGCTCCAAGAAAGGAACTCTCCTAGTGTAAATATCGATTTCCTCATCACAATCCTTCCCTGCCCAGAAATTCTCCCTTTAGAGTATATTTTGGACTCAGCACACATGGAGCCCAGCCCCACTAATTTTACAGATAAGGAAACTGAGGATCAGAGATATAAAAAGGGACTGGCAATAGAATTCAACCCTCCTGATTTCTAGTTTTCTAGCTCTTTAAAAAAGTTATATTAATGTGCTTTTTTCTTTTATAGTGTTCCTTCCCAGTGATTCCTCTTACCCCTAATAGAACCCTTCTTTGTAACAAATTAGGTACAGTAAAGCAAAACAAATCAATCCATTACCCACATCTGAGGGTGTATGCCTTATTCTGCATCCATATCCCACCATTTCTCTGTCAAGAGATTGGAGGCACGTTTTACCATCATCAGGCCTCTGAAGTCAAGTTTGGTTACTAAATTGGTTAGAGTTTGGAATTGTCTTTCTTGTCTTCCTTTACATTACTGTGATCATCCCATAAATAGGTCTCCAGGTTCTCCTTACTTGGCTCTTCATCTGGTCATATGAGTTTGTCACAGAAGTTTTCCCAAGTTTCTTTGAATTCATATTTGTCATTTCTTATGGTGCAATAATATTCCACCCAGGTGCCACAATTTATTTGACCATTCCTCAAATGATGGAAAATCACTTTCCTTTGAGTTTTTGCTATCGGATAAAGGGCTATTATTAATACTTTTGTCTATATGAGATTTACCCCTCTTTATTTGACCCTTCTGGAGTACACACTTATGGTGGCATCCTCCCTTCAGAACCTTCCCACTATACAATGCTGCTTCTCTTTGGATGCTGTTTGAGCATGATTTCTTTTGTTATTTTCTCAGTGAAGATGGAGAAGAGTTGGCTTCTGTCCTGACTGATAAATCTTCATAGATTCTATCTGCATCTCCCCACACCCAAACCCTAGGATTAACTATACACAGGGCTACCAAACCTCTGGGATTAACTACAGACAGGACTGTTATCCTTTGTATCCACTGTCCTTTACCTCAGATAGCAGAAAGAGGATTGGAGAAACATAAGCTTTTTTAATGCTTAATGGAGAGAGGGGGCAGATGGCAATCACAGGCAGTTTTAGATAACAATTTCTTGTACCCTGGGGATTAGAGACATTGTACTTCTGGAGGGATTTCTGAGTATATATCCAAACCCAGTAATTTGTGAGCATGTTATGCTGTCCCTGAAAACAATAGGATACATCCCAGGAAACAGAAATAAAGAGATTTTTTTTTTATACTTTTCTATTTTGAGGGAGGGAGAAGCAATGGCCTGAACCCCTGGACATAGTCCTTACAGACTTGGGACCTTGAGATTCAACTTGGCTAGCCTTGGAGAGGTCATTCTGCCATGTTTAAAGAGTAGATGCGGGAAGAGGACAGAGAAAACCCTGAGTTTTAGTTCCAATGACTTGCAGAGATGGTGACCACACTGAGGACAGTGATTTGCAAACACAGTACTCATTGCTCAACGAATATGTCTTAAATGAAGAAAAGGCTAATCCTGTGGCTTGTATATGATACTGCTTTCTTACCTGATGATTTTATGTCAGGGCACTGGAAAGTTTGGGGTCAGTTTTTTCAAAATCTCTTAGTTATCTTTCTTTCCCTTTCCTCTTTCCTCCCTCCTTTCTTCCCTCCTCCTTCTCTCTTTATTGTTTTCTCTGTCCTACTTGTCTCTTTCTTCTCTTGTCCTCTTCCCTACTCCTCATCCCATCCCATGTTTCTTTCTCTGTTTCTTCTTTAAGTTAAGACTTTCTGTGCAGAACTCCCTTTATCTTCTGGTAGGTTTTAATTCATATAGTAGCACCAAAAATCACAGCCTGAGAAGGGTTGTAAATTGACCTAAAGCTTTCTTGTACCCCCATTATGTTTATTCATGCATGTTAAGGCCCTTCTGCCAATGGTGGGTCATGGAATAGCTGCAGATAGAAGGAATGACACAGAGAAAGGGACAGATGGTGGAGCTGTGAAATGGTCCAATGGTTCTGGAAAATAATTTGGAATTATGCAAGGATAATGACTAAACTGTTCATACCCTTTGACCTAATGATCTCAACTGTTAAGCATATACCCCAAGGAGGTAAGTCAAAAAGAAAGGGTCTATATATGCCAAAATATTTATAGCATCCTACTTTGTGGTAGTGAAGAACTGGAAATAAAGTGGGTACTAATTAGGGGAGGATGAAAGAAATTGTGGCATATGACTGTAATGGAATATTATTGTGTGATAGAAAACGATGAATATGAGGAATTCAGAGAAACTTGGAAAAACTTTTAGCAACTGCTGCTGAGTAACATAAGCAGAACCAAGAGAACAGTACTAATAATGCCATTAACAAAACAAAACAAAAAAGCGCTAAAAAGCAGCTGTATGACAAGGAGTTGTAATTACTCATCTTGGTTCCAGAGAACAAATCATGAGTCATACTTCCTTCTGATCAGTCAAGAGATGAAGCATTAACTGTGTGTAATACGACAAACCACTTACAGCTGGGGTCTCTTTGTCCGTGGGTTTTGTCTACGTCCTTTCTTTGTTACAGGAAGGAGTAATGTGGGCAGAAATGACTGTGATGCTAACACAGAAGGCATCCATAAAACTTGAGTTAAAGCAATAGAAAACAGATACTTATAGAAAAAGTGGGGAAGATGTAGAGAAGTCAGGAAGACAGAATCATCTCCTGCAGTGCTCTTCATTCCTGAACCTTTACTGTTGTAAGTATCTTGAAGGGAAATTGTTGTTCACTGGTTCAGTCGTGTCAGACTCTTGATTCCATAGGCCATACTATCCATGGGTTTTTTTTGGTAAAGCTACTGCAGTGGTTTGCCATTTCCTTCTCCACTGAGGGTGAGGGAGCAATCTTATTCTCCTTTATATCTCCCCTGGGCCTCAGACTATGCTTAGGCATGTGATCACTATTTTTTGAATCAATGAATAGGCAAAATACGGTTCAGAATCATCATTTCTCCCAGATGAATTTCAGTTTCAGTTTTGGCCCAGATTCTGTGAATGCTTATTAATTTTGAATCATTTAAGCTGGAATAGTGTGAAAGGCTCATCATCAAGAGTTTGGCTGCAAGGTGATAATTTTTTCCCCCTGTGGTGACTCATGAAAGAATATTGTGATTTACAGAATTCATTCCCTACTCTAGCACTTGACTAGGATGAAAACCTGAAGGGGAGAGGAAAGGCCAGTCCCTCGTTCCTTCATCAGTGGGGCTATCTTTAACTCCTGGGGCCATTAACCCTGTTTTCCCTCTAGTTCTTCCTGCTTCCCTGAAGCCAGTCTGTAAGGACTATGCACAGCACTCAGGAAAATATGCAATCTGGACGCTGATTCTAGGTCCCTCTCTCAGTTACTACCAGGTCTAGAGTTCTCTATCTCCTAAAATTTGCATTTGCTCACATGTATAGGCATTGTTTTGTATAGTAATGGAGTGTAAGCTCCTTGAGAGTAAGAATTGTTTTGGTTCTTGTGTCCTTAATACCTTAATACTTAACAATGTACTTTATAGGCACCTAAGAAATACTTGTGGAATTTAACTAATTAGAGATCTCTGGACTAAAAATCTGCACACCCCCCCCCCCCCCCCGCCGCAATTTCCTTCCCTCAAGGATTCTAAGATCTAACAGTCTAATTAGCATTGATCTCCACCTTTCTTTCCCCTCCTCATCCCAGACATTCCCCTGCTTCCCTTTTCCTATCTTTCTTCCAATTTTTATTTGCTCCTCTACTTTCTGCAACTCCTGGTTTTTGGTGTGTCCTGCTCCACTCCTGTCTGGAGTATTGTGTTCAGTTCTGGGCACCACATTTTAGGAAGGACCTTGGATAAGTTGAAGAGGACCTGGAGAAAGGCAACCAGAATGATAAAGGACCCTTGAGATCATGACCTAAGGATCAGTTGGAAGAACTGGGGATATTCATTGGAGATTTTGGGGGAGGAGGCAATGCACGATAGCTGTCTTTGAGTATTTAAAAAACAGTTGGGGAAAGATTACATTCGTAGTATTTGTCCTTAGGGGGCCAGAACAAGGAGCAATGGGTGGAACTTTCAGAGAAAGGAAACCCTAACAATGAGAGCTATTCAAATGTGGAGTGGGCTCCCTCAGAAGCCGTGTGTTTCCCTTCATCAGAGGTCTCCAAGCAAAGGCTTTTGGAGCACTTTTGTCTGTTATTTTGTAGAAGTAATTTTTGTCCCAGCTTAGATTGGACTTCCCAGGTCTTTCCCACTTCCAAGATGCTGTGAATCTGCCTGGTTTTCTGAAATGAAAGGAACCATATAACTCTCCGTACCTCCATTTTCAAAAGAAGGATACTTAGATCTGAAGTAGTGAGGGATTCCTCCGAGGTATACACAGCTCCTTACAGAGCTAGGGCCAGCACTGGCAGCCAAGTCTCCAGGACTGATAGGTCAGTCAGTGTTCTTCCCGCAGTGATGCACGGGATTGATAGCCTAGTACAATGGAAAGAACACTGGTTCTGGAGTCCGAGTATTGAGGGTCAAATCCCACTTCGGATACTCTCAAGCCTTTTAAACTCTCTGGTACCTAGTTTCCTCATCCCTAAAATGAGGGACTAGATGTTCTCTGAAGTTCTTCCAGTTCTAGATATAGTGCAAAGGTTCTCTTCCATCCAAGTCTCATTATAAGTAGTATACTTACACAATGAGATACAAGGGCTGGCCTGGAAGCCACGAGTACCTAAGATTTAAGTTCTTGTCCAATGTTGGCATACTGGGAGACTAGGTAAGTGAGTTAAACTTTCAGTGCGGAACTTGAGGCAGACTCAAAGTTGCAGAGAAGTTACCGGGGAGCTTTTCCACATCTGGGAGTTCCCTGGACCAGTGAAATCACATGTCCTGTATCATTTCTATTTCTACAATCACACAAAGCCCCTGCCTCCATTTCATGCTCCCTCCTCTGCTCGTACAGAGCTTTGGATTTCAGGGTCTCCCTCCCCCGAGAGTCTCTAACACGCGTCTAGTTCCAAAATGTTTCTGGGGTTCCGGTGTCGGTAAAAGTTACATTGTTTAAAAGCTTCATTTCTTTACATTATCAGCATCATTCCAAAGCCTGGTGGTGTGCACAGGGAGTCCCCGGGAGGGGTAGGGGATGGAGGAGAGGCCAGCCAGACTGCCTCCACCCTGCCCCCCGCCCCCCCGCCCCTCCACCCCCGGCCAAGGCCGGGCTCTTCCTCTGCCCTCTCCCCGCCCCCTCTGTGTCTAGGTCGGGCTGGGGGGAGCTGGGGCCGAAGCTGCCCGCCCCACCGCCCGAGTGATGTCAGCCTCTAGGAGGAGCCGGGCCGGGGCCCTGGAGGGCTCCGGCTAATTAGCATGTAGCTGAGCCCGGGCCGCCTCTCCTCGCCTCGGCCGCTCGCCTCGCCTCGGCCCCTCGGCCGTCCTGCAGCGCTCCGGGATAACTTTGGAAGCGGGAACGGTCCCTTGTTTCCCCTGCAGCTCTTTCCTCTTGCCCGGGACCGCACCCCCTTCTCGCTTCCCTGCATCTTTCTCCCTTTCTCTCTCTCGCACACACACCCGCACACACCCGGGCACACACACCCGCACGCACCCTCGCACACACACGCGCGCGGGTACACACGCCCCTGCCCCAGCCCCAGGCCGGTTCGGCTGGGCATGTGAGGCTGGGGCGCCGAGATCATGGCCCCGCCGTGCGCTCTGCTCTGGTCGCGGCTGCCTCCGCTCCTGCCGCCGCTGCTGCTGCTGCTCGGGGTCGCCCAGACGCGGGGCTCGCCGCCCCTGCTGGTGCCCACCGCCTCATCCCCGGGCCAGCTCAGCGGAGCCCCCCTCAGGGCCACAGAGCTGGAACCCGAGCCGGAGCCGGAGCCGGAGTCGGGGCCCCCTCTCGGGCTTCCGCCGCCTCTGCTGCCTGTGTCCTGGGAGCGGGAGAACAGCACCCGGGCCCCAGCGTCCCCTGGTCCCGTCGACCCTCCTCCGCGCAGGGGGGTTGCGACGCCTCGGACCGCGCTCGGCCCAGTGCCCGGGGGCCGGAGCGCGATCACGGGTGAGTGAGGGAGCTCAGGACAGCGGCTTCTGCTTCTCTACTAATGTTTGGGTTGCGGGGGGTTGAGGGTGGGGGAGCGGACGCCGGGAAGCGGGAGGTTGGCTGGGGGCGTCCCCTGGCATCGCCGAGCCCTCAGGGTGCAGCAGGTTGCATCCTGGGCTAGAGAGCCCAAGGTCACACAGGCAGGGTTCGTTACATTTGTCAGGACAGGTCCGGTGGGTCCCAGGCTTGGGAAGTGGACTCTGAGGAATCTTTCCCTACTCTGTACCCCCACCCTCCTCTTTGCTGTGGAGCACATGGGTACCGTGGACCCTGGTGAACTTAGGGTGGCTCTACCTTCTAAGACTCTGCTCTTGGATAGAGGTGGCTAGGTAAAATTAATCTGCCCAGGATGGATGCCTCCTCTTCGCTCCCAGAAGCAGGGAAGAAAGCTGGGAGGAGATTTGTTCCCTTGTTCTTTACATGTCCTATTTGGCACCCGCTGTTCCAGTCTTTCACCTCCAAGGCCACTGTCCTCAACTCACACCACTTGACTTTTTTTGGCCTGATACAGTTCACAACTGACACTTTTGAACTGGTCTCTCTAGGTAGTTTTGAATTCAGATGTTCTATGTGGCTGGCATGTTACTACTTCCAAGTTTTAATAGGAAAGGTTATTGGAGTTTGAGCACAGAACTTGTTTTATTTAAAAAAAATTTTTTTAATCCCTTATCCAAAATGTCCCCTTAAAAAAGAAATATATATATGTGTGTATATATGTATATATGTGCATGTGTATGCATACGAACATATACATGAAATATACGTATAATTTCTTTTCTTACTGGCTAACTAGGAGATTAAAGGCATTAAGAAAAGGTTGAAAGGTTGAGGTGGATCAAAATAACCTTGTCGTCATAGGGGGATTATATCTCCTTTGAACCTCCCCTATTAGCCGTGCATCCTTTCCAAAGTGCCTACTTCTTAGAGATTGCTTATCAGTCATAGAATCATCAAGTTGGAGGGGAACTCAGAGGTCCTCGAGTTCAGTGCACTTACCTGGACAAAACTTTCTGCTAGAACATACATGATTGACTTTCCCATCTTCCTACTTTCTGCTGTTTATCTACTTCCTTCCTCTGTCTGGTGTAAAAATCTGCCAGTCATGATTCTTGGGTTCTAGTTATGACCTATCCTTTGAGATTGTCATTTCTCCTCCCTTCCCCTGCCCAGTTAAATTCAATTTTGCCATCTGTGCAATGATTTGCCTTGCCTTCCTTGCCCACAAAGGACTGATATGAAGGTAAAATGAAGATAAAAGTGGGTGGGGGTGCTTAAAAAGGATGTGGGGGAGTAGCTACCTAAGCTTACTCAACTTTCCTGAGTTGCCTGAGTGCGATGAGTGATGCACCTCTTATTTTTATGTAGCATTTGCTGAACGATTGGAATACTCATCGTAACACTGTGACCCTCTTAGAGGTGGAAAGAATTCAGTTTGTTTCATTGAGAGCTTGTTGCACACGCAATATAAACTTTTGGAGTTTACCTAACCAAGACTATATAGATCTTGCCTTGAAATAAATAATAAATAGTAGTATTTCTTTTGTAATGACTGGGCCCTCAGCAAGAACTCTCCTCTTTGAAAAACTCTCTACCCTAGTCATGGCAATGTATCCTATTGTATGAATAATAGTAGAGTATGGTGAGGGGAGCACTGGACTTGTATTTAGAAGACCAGAGTCTGAAACTTGCCTCTGGCATTCATTTTACCTGCTATAATGACCACATGCAAGTCCCCAAATCCCAGAATTTCAGAGATGGAAGAGATCTTAACCATGTAGTCCAACTTTTGAGTTCTCTCTACAGCACACCTGACAAATGATCATCCAGCCTTTTTTCTGATGAAAAAGAATCTCCCACCTCCTGAGACTGCCTACTTTTCAAGAGCTGATTGTCAGGGACATTTCTCTTTAACACCAAGCCTAAAGTTACCTCTTTGCAACTTACATTCATTACTCCTGGTTTTAGCCTCTGGGGCCATAACAGGACTAGGAGATAGCCCTTCACATTCCAAAAGACTGCTATTATGTCTGCCCAGATAAACACGGAAGGGGCAGGGAGTAAAGGGAGATCTACTGAGTCAGCCTCCATGAAACATCAGTCCACTTCTCTACATATTGCCTCCCATGGTAATCTCAACAGCTCCTGTGGCTTCAATTTTCACCCATAGGCCTGTCCTTCCCAAATCTAGATGCCAAGACCCTGAGCTCTACTTCTATATTTCCATCTGCCTGGCTTTACTCATATATCCCTGCAACATCTCAAGCTTAATTTCTCCCTCAAATCTGCGCCTTGGTCCAACTTTTTAATTTTTATTTTAGTGATACCATTATCCATTTAGTTATTCAGGCTCAAAACCATGGAGTCATCTTTGACTCTTGACTTTTCCTTAAACTCCTCATATCTAATAAGTTGCCAAATCTTGCCAATTCTGTCTCAGAAATATTTCTCATCTCTATCCCTACTCATGATGGTACCATCTTAGGTTAAGTTCCATATGAACTATCTGTATGACCTTGGACAAGTCACTTAACTTCTCTGTGCTTCAGTTTCTTCATCTATAAAATGAAGGTGTTGAACTAGATGACTTGTACGTTTTCCGTCAGCTGTAAATCCATGACTTTGTGATCTTATTACTGTTTTAAGAACCTTCTGACTGATCTCCATATTTCTAGGCTCTTTCCAGTCCATCACATAGTTGCCAAGGTAACCACTCTATTATGATTCTTTTGTCCCCCCAGTCAGTAATGCCCTTCTTCCCTTGGCCCTCACATGTTATTTTTGTTTTGAATCTCTCTGAGTCACTTATCATTTAATATAATGTATTATCTGTATTTGTATCTTATCTCCTTAGTAGAAGAATGTAAGCCCCATTAAGGTAGGGACCTTGTATTATCTAAACTTTGTAACTCCCCAGTGGTTGGGCACAGTGTTTTGCACACAGTTGGTGCTAAATCAATGTTTATTGAATGAAGATAGAATTAGGAGATCTGCCTCTTGGTGGGGGCCCATGGTTTACATGAATGAGCATATTTCCTGCATCTAGGTAATTAGATGTGTTGTGTGGCAGATGGTTTGCTTTGGCCGAACACTGTTCTCTAGTTTGAAGCATTTGAGATTATGATTTGGGAGTTTCGAGCTGAAATTTCCTGGTTGAAGAAACATGAATGCCTCTTTTTGGGAAGAGCAATCAGGGAAGGCTGTGGAGAGAAACCAAATACTGTCATCTAGCCTAACAATTGTCTAGACAATTTGCTTTTATGGCATCCAAACAAAAACCTGCTGTTCTCACAATTGGAGGCTGAACTTTAGGGACTCATGGTCAGAAAGGGGAGTCCAGGAAGTAGAGGAAAGGAAAAAGTATGGGCTCTGGAAGCAGAAAACCTGGGTTCAAGTCTTGGCTCCACTTTCCATGTAGGTGACTATGATGGACAAGTCCCTACTTCTCTGGTTTTAATTTTCCTTTTCTGTAAAATAAAGGGGTTCACCTAAGATCCTTTCTAGAGGCAACTAGGTGGCACAGTTAAGAGCCATCCTCAAATAATAACTGTGTGAATCTGGGCAAGTCCTTTAACCACTATTCGCCTCAGTTTCCTTAACTGTAAAATGAAGATGGAAATCACACCTACCTCCCAGGGTTGCTGTGAGGATCACATGTGACAATAATGTTTGTAAAGCACTTAGCATAATGCCAGGAACATAGTGGGCACTATAGAAATATCAGTTTTATTATAGCCATATATTTTTATCTCCCTCATTGGAATATGGGGCTCTTTGAAGACAGGAACTGTAACTTTGCCTCTCTTTGTATCCTTAGTGAATAGCACAGTGCTGAGCATATAGTAGATGCTTAATAGATGCTTGTTGATGGGCTGAAAGCTGCTAGAAGTTATGGATGAGTTTAGCAAAGTATGTAGAGTTTGAGCTTGTTTTCAGAGTATCTTAAAGTTGGTTCAATTAGTGCCACTTTTTAATCTGTCTTGGATGACTTCAGGCTTTGTGGATAACCTAAGGACTACTGGAAATTTTCTTTGTGGGCTGGGGTTCTTTTTACTTGGATCCATCTGGATCACTGGAAGGAATGGTTTATGAAGGCACCCTATGAGATCTTCCAATTTAACCTCCTACCCAACTCAGAAGCCCCTTTAACAGTGTCTGTTATGGATGATCACTTGGATACGTTTGAATTTGTTCATGCAATCTAGTGATTTTTGCCATCCATCTGTCCTGCTGTGGATAAGAGAGTTGATGGAAAATGAATCTTATAGCTGAGTCTCATAATAATCCCTTTTAATTTGCTGACCTAGGAACTGTAAGGCAGTGCCTATCAAACAATACACACAAGTAGGTGCATAATAAAGGCTTGATGGACTGATTGTCAATATTTTCCAAAGTAGAGGATGCTAGTTTTTGGGCCTCTTCATACACTAGGTGCTTAATAAAGGCTTGATCCACTGTCAGTTTTATCTTCAGTGTTTGCAGTATAGGACTGCAAACACTGTTTTAGACCTTCAAGGGTTTGTCTCTGAAGATGGTTTAAGCATGGGCTAAATCAAAGACAGAGCCTATATCAGTTGATGTTTATAGCCCTTTATGCTACCTTCCCTCTATTATCGAAGGAATTGGAGTATGTGACCTGTAAGCTCTCTTACAGATGGAACATTCTACATAGATAATAGATTTAGAGTTAGAAGGCACCTTATCTGTCATAGAGTCCCTTGCATTTTACAGATGAGAAAACTGAGGCCAAGAAAGGCTAATGACTTACCTAGGGTCACACAGCTAGTTAGTGCCTGAGACAAGATTCAAACTCCGGTCTTCCTGACTCTAAGTGCAATGCTGTACCCATTGCATCATCTAACATAGTATCTCTATATGTCCTACATAACCAATGTGACTAATTAGGGTTTAGAGCAAAGCATGAGCAGAAAGTAGGAATAAAAGGGGGATGTCATGTAGGAAGAGTGGAAACTACAAACAGAGGATTGTTAGGTTAGATATTTGGTGGAGAATGAGTTGAAACTACTAGTTCAAATGAAATGTTTGGGTCACCAAGGCAGCCAATATTTACTGAGTCTTTCATGTGTAAGTCATCATCTACTTTCCTTGTAGAAGGTAAGCTTCACAAAGAACTGAGAAACTGTTCTTTCCCTTCTTTGCAGGTGTGGAGGACCTTTGGCACATGGTAACATGGCCATTCTGTGTTTGCTTTTGGTGAACTCTTTGTTACCTAATCTTTGTTTCCAGGAATACTTCATTGGGTATATCAGGAGGGGAGAAGGGATTTCTTTTTTAAAAAAATGAGCAACATTAAAAACTAGATAGCAATAAAATCTTTCTCACAAGAATATAAACTTTTTGAATGTGGGGACAGATTTGTTTTGTCTTTCTATTCTCTCCCCCTTAAGCCCCGTACACCCCCCACCCCAGCACAATGCCTGACACATTGTAAATGCTCTTACAAATACTTGCATTGAGCTCAACTGAACTGAATTGAATTATGATTGAAAATTTTCATCTTTTTGTTCTCCATTTTGAGGTTCAGTACCAATCTGATCCAGGAGGTCTCTTTAAAATGTCCTTTCCATAGAAATAAGATTTGTATCAGAATTCACAGCAAAGGCATGAGAAACTGTAAGGCACCATTTTTTTTCTCTCCAGTTTGCATATTCTTGTACTCTTTTCCTGCTATTGGTAAAGTTCAAGATTTTCATTGTTGATAAGTAAAAATGTTCTATGTGTTATTGTTTCCCTTTTCTCTACACCAATTAGGTCTAAGTCCCTTTAGGGCAATTCACTTCAATGGCACAAACATTTTTGAATGTTTTATATCCACTGTACCTTTTTGAGGGCACAGTGCTGGGCACTTAGTTGATGTTTCATTACGATAGACTTGAGCTGGCGATGCTCGGAGATGATGCTCAATGACCGCCTCCCCCCCCTCCCCCCCCCCCGCCGCAGTTTAATGTTCTGCCTTGCCTGCCTTTCTGCAGTAAACATAAATGGGGTACGCATCCTTGACTTCTCGAACCTTTGAACTCTGCCCCTGGCTATCCCTAGCCTCGTTTGTTTAGGAGATGCCCCCCTTCCCCCCAGAGAAGGCTGAAATCATAATACGAGGCTAGTGCAAAAGGAAAAACTTTCCCACCCAAAAGGGAAATGACGCCGTGTAGCTGAACAGCCAGCCCAAGGAATAATAATCTTAGAAAAATGCAGCTCCCTGGAGGAAAAGAGGCCAGGCCAGCCCCAGGCCCCTCACTGGGAGATCGCTGTCGCCTGCATCGCTGCCGCTCTCCCGGCCAACTTACAGTCATCGGGGTGCCTGCCAGGGCAATTACCCGAGGCAGGGAAGGCACGAACTGGAAGAGCCGTCCCCGGCCAGGGGCGTCTGGAGGCGGAGCGGCTCCACACCCTAGCAGCGCCCGGACCGCCCGCGCCCCCCAGCCCGTCCCTCAGAGAAAGCCTCTCGGCTTGGGTTTGGGTGGGAGCCCCAGATTGGAAGAGGGGCGTGGTGAAAGAGCTAATCCATGATGGGTTCTTCCCTTTTGAAAGCCACATCCTTTGAACTTTAAGGACTTTTATTGCTTCCCTCAGCATGTACTGTACAAATGCTGAACTGATATTTTCAGCATCGAGTGCCCGAAGGCGGGGGGCATGGGGGTGAGGGAGGTGTGGGAGTGGGGAAGCGGGCTTCGTAGGGGAGAGGAGGGGGCGAGGGGAAGGAAAGCTGAATGGGTTCGATGCCCAGACTGGGTAATAACTATTTTTTCATATCCTGGAGAGTGGTGTGGATGTTTGCCCTCTCGGTGATCCCTTGCCACAAGCGCTGTTCTCCTTTCTAACAGCTGGGCAGGGCTGGCTGGGAAAGGCTGCCCTTAGGGCCAAGCTTGTGGTTACTCCTGAAGGGCTCAGAAGAAACGAGGGACAGACGGCGTTCAGACTCGAGAAAGCTACCCACGAGGCCCCAGGTGCCGGAACCCAGCACCTAGAAATGATGTCTGCCCGTCTTTATGGATCTATCCAGGTGCCGGACCCCAGCACCCAGAAATGATGTCTGCCCGTCTTTATGGATCTATCCAGGTGCGGACCCCAGCACCCAGAAATGATGTCTGCCCGCGTCTTTATGGATCTGTCCTAAAGTTTTCTGCACCTGTCAGAGAATCTCTCAGACTGTGTGCTAATTCAGTCCAATAGGATCGTAGGGCCTAAGTTTAGAGCTGAGACGTTGGTTAAAGATCATTTAATTTAAAAGATCTTCATTGGAACAATACTAAGATTTATGATGTTCCAAGATTTGCATGGGTTATCTCATTTGGGCCTCAAAATCACACTGTGATTGGACCTTGAGGAGACTGAGACTGAGAGATTGACAGGTTCAGGGTCACGCAGTTGGTACTTGTCAGTAGTAAGTAGCAGAGGTGAGATTGGAGCTCCACAAGGTCCAGTCATACAGAGTTGAAGGCCATTTCTACTTGTGGAATGTTGCCTCCATATTCAATTCAACACGAGTTTATAAATGCCTCCAAGGAGGAAGACCCGGTGCTAGAAGCTGGCGATGCAAAGCTAAAAGGGAAACAGCTTCTGCACTCACAGAGGTTCTACGTGGAGGAAAGCAACTTACATACAAAAAGTTTTCTATATAAAGTATGCACAAAGTTTATGCCAAAATATTTCAAGGCTGCTGAGGCCAAATCAATAAAAGTCTAAGGCAGAAAGTGGCATTGCAGTGTGTTGGGCTTTGAAGGAAGCTAGGGATTCTGGGAGGCAAGGCTGAGCAGGGTTTGGTTCCCAGGCATGAGGGGATCACCTATACAAATCTTAGAGTCGGGAGATGTAAAGTGAGTAGGTAGCTTTCAGCGTCATGGTTTGGTGGAAAAGGCAGGAAAAAAAGGCAATTGAGTTTCTAGTCCTGGCTGTCACATTCTAACTCCCCTTGTAATTGTGAATGAATCATCCCACTTCTCTGTAACTCCCTTTCTTCATCTGTACAATAAGGGAGAGAGGGAGTGTTGGAGGAAGCTAGAGGATAATCAGTGCTGGACTTTGAGTTAGGAGGATCTGTATTCAAATGCGGCGTCACACATATATTAGCCATATGAGCCTTAGTTTCCTCATCTGTAAAATGTAGAGATATTTACCTCCTACTATTGTTACAAGGCTCAAATGGGACAATACGTGTAAAACACTGTACAAACTTTTAAAGTGACATATAAATGTTCGCAATGATGATGAGGATGATGATGAAGAAATGACCTCAAGGTTTGCTTTCAGCTTTCAAGTTCTAAGATCCTACAAGATTAAGAATGGAGGCCAGTGCCCCGACTCATGTTGGACCTTCTTCTAGCCTAACCCATGTATTTACAGTGACCTGTTCCCCACTGGGGCAAAATGAGGTCATTTGCGGTGGAAATTTAGCTTGCCCAGCTGCAGGCTGTACATTAGACTCCACGGTGCTGACACAGGTCTCGAGAAACAGGCTGAAGTAAATCATTCTCTGGGGCATTCAAGGTGGAACGTTGTGGTTAAGCAGATAAATATGGCATACTTTAGCAAGGAAATAATGAAACGGTCCCTTCTGGGCTCCATACCCCTTGCATTTATTGAAAGGAATAATAATCAGCTCCCAGAGTCTCTGCAGAGTTTGGGGGTGGATGAAAAGAAGTGAAAGAAGGGTGCAGATGACCTCAACCACTTAAGAGACAAATTCTCAGAAAACAAGGGAAGAGTGATTAAAGACTCTTGACATTTTTCTAATTAGTGAGTAAGTGAGTTTTGGATGGAGTAGTTAGTGGAGTTGAAGGGAAAACTCAGAGACAACAATGTGTAGGATCGGGGCAGAGACAGGAATAAGAAAGAAATATGGCCTAGGGCAGGGTTTTCCAACTCAGACTGCACAGCAGATGGTTAAAATATCAAAATTCTCTCCACTCCACTGCCTTGCCCTCCCTGTCCTTTCCCTAGTAGCTTTAGCACAAAACCTGAAAGGAGCCCAGTATGAGAGGAACCAAGGAGAAATCAGTGATTTTGTGTATGTGTTTGTGTTTATATGTATACACACACACACACACATATATATATACACATGTATATATCACAATATAGTTCATTAAAATAATACCAATATAATAATGTATATATTAATATATATAGTATATATATATATACTATATATATTATATATAGTATTATCTTTCCCAATTTATAGTTGAGGAAACTGAGATTAAGTGATGTGCAAAATCACACAACTCTTAAGCCTCTGAGGCTAGATTTGAACTCAGGTCCTACTGACTTCAGCCTCACCTTCACGAGTTCAAATCTGGCCTCAGACACTTACTAGCTGTGTGACCCTGGGCAAGTCACTTTACCCTATTTGCCTCAGTTTCCTCATCTGTAAAATGAGCTGGAGAAGGAAATGGCAAATCACTCCAGTAACTTTGCCAGGAAAACCCCAAATGACTGAAGACTCAAACACAGCTGAAATGACTGAATATCAACAAAAAGTGACAAAGCTGAGATTCTGAGATCCTCTCCCTCCAAAGCCCAGCACATAGTCACTGGCCTGAGAGTGGGGAATACTGGGGGAGGTCCTAACTTTAGATTTCTGGTGGTTCTCATCATTGTTCTTCACCCTGGCCTTTCCCTGATTCATTATGTATGCCTCTGACAAGATCTTCATTCCTGGTTAGGAATTAGTGTTATGAAGGAACTTGTTAGGAGAGGATGTAGAGGAGACAGCTGATAAGACTTCTAACCTGGAAGTTACCTGAGAAGCTGATATAAATTAGACTGGCACATGTTAACCTGCATATGCTCACATGGAGATTATGGTATAATGTGTATATAAATTATGAGTTACATGATTATCATGTACTGATGTGGCTTCTCATCTCTTTTTCTCCTGTGGATATGGCCCTAGTCAAGAGCCCAAAGATAACAGCTTACATTTGGTTTACAGAGTTTTTCACATCTACGGTGTGTCCCAAAAGTCTTAGTTGTAAGAGCTTTTGAGGCTTTTAAAGATTAGATTAAAAGATTTTAAAGATCAGTTTAAGCTTTAACCTATTAACACTTAAATAACCCTTCTTCTCCTTTGGTTCCTTGGACAACTTAATAAGGTAGAGAGTGATGGTGGGGCTATCATTATAATACCCACTTTACAGATGAGAAAACTGAAGCTCAGAGAAAGATTAAGTGCCCACAGCCACATAACTAGCAAATTTCTTAAGCAGGTTTCAAACTTGGGGTTTTCCTGACTCCAAGTTCAGTGCTTTCTTCACTATGACACATTTCCCTGCAGCTGTATTATTATAAAGTAAGCTGAAAATAATAGAACTGATACTTGAGTGTTTCCTCATCCATTTCACCTCCCTCTGCCTTTCCCTCTCCCCCTCCACAAGGAGCATTGGTTAATAATCTGAATGTATTGTTATGAATACTTTCTCAGGGGGGAGAGAGATTCTATGGTATCCTTGCTCAATTTTGGTCAAATTGCTTTATTGTTAGCTTCATGGACTGGACTCATTCTAATTCAGCTGTCATGTTTTCCTCTCCTTGTTTCCATTAGCCTTCCCTCTGACCATTTTACTGGCTTTGGAGTCAGAAGTCCTGTTTTTGCATCTCATTTCAGCTACTAACTACCACTTGGTCAAGCTATTTCCTCTTGCTGGGTCTCAGTTTCTGCATCTATATAATGTGGGAATTAAACTAAATTATCCCTAATCTTCACTCCAGCCTTAACCCCAATGAGTCTATGATCGATTTATCAATCAGTCAACAGTCAGTGAACAAATACATATCAAGTATGTCCCTGCCATGCAAGCAGGGCTATGCTGATAAATGCTTAACCATCAGTTCCCAGAAGCAACAAAGGGGACAGGAGGTATGCTGAACATACTTTGAAGTTTAATCTGCATTATTAAAATATGTTCTCTGTCACTTTCTTAAGTAGAGATGATTCACAAAACAATAGATCAATCCTGGATTTGTAGCTTTTTCTGATTTCTAGGGTGTAATTGTTCACACTGAATATTTAACAACTAATTGGTGCTTATGAGCCGGTTTGAGCTGGCTCCAGCACACCCCTGCATGCCAGGCATTTTCATGAGCACTGTGTAGCTACAAAAAAAGTGTACACTGTACAATCTCAGATTTAGCAATGTATTTGCAGTTGGTAGGAATTTATCATTACATAGGAAATGGGTTACTGGCCTTGGAGTCAGTAAGATATGAATTCAAATCCTACCTCAGATACTTACTGGATATGTGTCCCTGGACATGTCACTTAACCCCCCGTGCCTCGGTTTACTTGTCTGTAAAATGAATCTTCTCAGGCTCTGAATCTAGGATCCTATGAATAAACTGATATTCCAAGCCATGTGTGTATATATATATATATACATATGTGTGTGTGTATATATATATATATATATATATATATATACATATGTTTTGGGACTAGATTTATGTATTTATTATATAGAAAACTCCCAGTGAAGAAACTTCAGTAATGCAGATTGGCACCTCTACAAATTATAGTCTTAGAGTTGGGAGTGAAGGATGGGGTAGAGGTGGTGAGTCATACTAAGAAAAGTGATATACCCATGGTCAGCCTGTCATGTGTCCAAAGAAGGACTTGAGGCCAAACCCACTTAATTCCCAGGTGGACTTTCTATTAATATGCTACACTGCCTCAGCTATTTAATATCAAATCATACTTGTTTAGTACCGAAGGCAATAGGTGCTTTTCCCCCCTATGTGTGCACAGCTTCCCAAAGTCCAGATTTAAATCCTTCCCTGTCTTTATGTAGAAGGTATTGTAAGTCACCAAGAGCCCAAAATTCAACAACTGGTGGCCAGCTTTTCTGGTGATGAGCCTTCTCCTCAGTTAACCAGCCTGATGTTCAGTAAGTAGTTACCGACAGATCCAGCCCTGGGCCTGAATTCTAAGTCTTACCAGATTGGTTTGATCTGAGCTTAGTTTGCCTGGCCTTCAAGAACCAAGGGTCACCTCCCCATTACAAAGAGGCATTTAAGAAATAAATACTAATTCAAAAGAGTGATCCAGAACAGCACATGATAAATTACCTAAAGAATGGTGCAGCTACTTGGCTGCCCAATCTAAAAAAACAACTGGCAGAGCAGAGACTGATTATGGCTTTACTATGTTGATCTAGGTAAGGCATGCTACCCCTTTGGTCTTTAGTTTTGCTGTCTGCAAAATACAGGTGTTGTTAGGTGAAATCAGTGTTCCTAACATTGTTTACCCTGTATAAGGGTCAGAGAACCAGAAATGGATGGTATTGCTGCTGAAAGGTAAGTCAGAAGTAGAGGTAGTTTTAGGGGAAAAAGGAGATGAATCAAGCATTTTCATTTTGAGGTGACTTCCTCTTCCTCAATAAAGCACATCAAAGACTTTGATCTTAGAGTTCAAATGTGGTAGCTCTGCTTTCATTGATGGAGGCAAATTTGTTATAAATATTTCACCAGATCTTTTCCATTTTTTATCTACTTTCTGTCCCAATTTCTTGTCCTCCTTCAGATTTCTTCCTTAAATGTCCCTGGGATGACTTGGCTGAATAGCATCTCTCATTGATTTTTTTTTTTGTAAATTTGTTTTTCTCTCTCTTTTGATTTTTGTTTCATGGGGGTGATACTGCTCACAACTTCCTGTTATACACTTGGTAAGATTTTCCAGATGAGATTGTAACCAAGTGGATGAAGAATACCTGCCATCCAGAATATGATCTGCATTAGATAGATACCATAGATTTCATCCCTGAGTACGTGTTTCATGGACAGACACAGCAAATGACCAGTGAATGGGATACATGATTGAAGAAGAGGAAGATGGCTTAGATGACACTTGGAGAATTGCTTTTAATGACCCCAGGCTTCTCCTTGAAACAAAGACCTATATTTTTTTTAACATCAGTATTCTTCTAGGGATGTTTTGTAACTGGAAATATTGGAATCCCACAGCCCCTGGAGAATTAGGGTTGCCAAGGGGGCAATAGAAGGGCACATGATGGGCATAAATAAGCTGTAGCATATTATCAAGAACTATGCACACATTTAGGGGGATGAGAAATGTTTAGTGGGTGATATAAAAATAAAAGAACTGGACTTTAGAGCAGGGGTTTGAGGTAACGATAACTTTTAGGAGTCATCCTTATAGGGTTTATAATTGGAATCATAGGAATAGATAAAATATCCCGAATAAGAATACAAAAAGAGAAGAGTCAAGGGAATGCCTACCTTTAGGGCATGGGGGAAATACAATCCAAGAAACATTTATTAACAGCCTACTATGTGCCAAGCACTGGGGATACAACTAGGAAAAAGAAAGTCCCTGCCTTCAAGAAGCTTATGATCTAATGGAAGAGAGAGTGCACAAAAGGAGTCAGGAAAGAGGGATATCTTTCCTTTGTCTCCTATAAGGCCAGCTAAAGAGAGTTTTCTAAACTAAGAAGGGTACTGCAAACAAATCACTTGTAAATTAAATGCTATACAAATGGGAGCTATTATTGTTAGTTTTTAAATTTGTTTATAGTAATGTTTATCATTAGAGATTGCTAGCAGTATAATACAAAGAACACTAGATTTGGAATCAGAAGACTGTTGATCTTGAGCCTTCTTCTCTATGTGTCTTTAGCTAAGTCCTTTTTCCTACCTGGTTTCCTTAGTTTCTCCTTTTGTAAAAGGAAGAAATTGACCAGATGAGCTCTAGGCCCCTTTCACTTCTGAATCCTATTATCTAATTAATCTTCCTTGTTGGAAGATTGGCAGGAAACAATTAGGCATGTCATCATAAACATCATAATCATTAATAGCGGAAGAGGTGCTATGAGGTGGTTCTGCAGAGCATTATATAAGCTAAGAAATCTGGCAGATTCTGACTGCAGAGACATGCAGTCCTCCCCACCACCAGCACCAAGCAAGACAATAATTAGCCTTCATCATATCTTGCTTAGATGGAACAGATACATTACAGGCCACAGGGGCACATCGTATATTAGCAAACTTGCAAAAAAACCAGGAAAAACAAAGTGTGCTAGAGAGAGCTGAGATGCAACATTTCACCCAGATGTGAAGCTGTTATTTGTTCTTCAGTCATTTTTTAGTCGTATCCAGCTCTTCGTGACCCCATTTGGGGTTTCCTTGGCAAAGATAATGGAGTGGTTTGCCAGTTCATTTTACAGGTGAGGAAATGGAGGTGAACAGGGTTGAGTGACTTGCCCAGGGTCACATAGCTAGGAAGTGTCTGAGGTCAGATGAGTCTTCCTGACTTCAGGCCTGGTACCCTCTGTACCTTTTCTCTATAAACTATAGCTATTTTTTTAAATGAAGTAATCAGGGGTTAAGTGACTTGCTCACGGTCACACAGCTAGTAAGGGTCAAGTGTCTGAGGCTGGATTTGAACTCAGCTTTTCTTTCCTCAAGGTTTGTACTGTACTGTCTAAAGTGGGGCATTTTGATGAGAGGTCCTGAGCAGTACACTGTCCCTTCCTTCTTTTTGTGGGCAACATTGGACTGTTATTTTAGATTTCCAAGGCCAAATAGCAGGTAAATGCAGCTGATATAGCCATTTTGGAGAATCTTGATGCTTATAAAGCAAAACAACAACAAAAGCACCTTGTTTCCCCAAAATAAAGGCAAAAATAGTAGACCTGCATGATGTCTAGTCCCTGTGTTGGTCTAGCTGGATTTGAGCCACTGAATGCTACAAAATGCCATCCAATACCACTTCTTCCATTATCATCGTCGTTGTTAGAATTAATGATAATATAAATCTCACTCAGTGTTCAAAGACTATTTGCTTCTTTATCTAGGGCAGGATGGGATGTAGCATTAGTTACTCAGCAAATAAGGGTACTGTCCAGAAACCAAGGTGGGACTATTGGAAGTCATTCTCAGAATGGAGCCAGGAATGAGTGGGGGTGTATGAACCCGATGAAACTCAATTCAGCAAACTGTAATCCCAAAGTAAGGTGTACTGTGCACATCATGTGACATGTACATTATTGAGAGTGTCATGATCAGGGGAAGACACACTATTATAGCTGAAAGAGAACTGTTTTGGACTCAGAAGACTTGGGTGTCTGCCCTGGCTTTAGTATGTGAACTTGGGCAAGCCATGTAACCCTTGGGACTCAGTTTCCTCACCTGAAAAATGAAGGGGCAGCATCTGTAAAATGAGAGCTGGAGAAGGAAATGGCAAATCACTTCAGTATCTTTGCCAAGAAAACCCCAAAATGGGGTGACCAAGAGTTGGACACAACTGAAACAAATGACTTTGGCTGAGCTAACACTTGAAATGTTATAAAAATGATCAATCTCAGCCTGGAGTTCAGAGCGAAGAGGATCTTATAGATCATCTAGTCTAACCTTTTCTTATTACACATGAGGAAACTGAGGCCTAGGGAGATTAGATGACTTGCAGGTATAGTAGAGTCAGAGGCAGAATTCAAACTCAGATCCTCTCACTCCAAAGTCTCTTTCCATTCTAGTAGCTGTAAAGAACAAAGGGAGTTGCAAAAAGGAGAGGACAGTGTTAGGTGATTTGGTGTGCCCAAATACGGTGGTGCCACTGTTTGCAAAGATATACTTGTCAGCTCCTTGGCTCCTTATGGATTACAGCTACCAGACCATGCTCTGCTCAATTCCCTCCCCCTACATCCCACTTCCCCATCTCTGGCCCCATTCCTCCACTTAGGGTCTGGAAAGCCCATTACGAAAAAACAAAAAGAAATAACTCAATATATTTTGCTTGCTTTAAATTTAGATCTAGTCATACCTAAATGCCATGACACTATTCTGCTTAAAGAGAGACTGTCTTCTTCCTAAACTTGGGTTAAGGACTGCAAGATCCCTGTAGAAACACATAGCCTTGGTGAATAACATTAACAGTAATTAGCATTTATATAATGTCTTACATGTTATCTCATTTTATAAGCATAATAGCCCTATAAGGGAGGTGCTTTTATGATCCCGGTTTTAAAGATAGAGAAACTGAGGTTAAGTGACTTTCCAAGCTAGTAGGTGTCTGAGGCCAGATCTGAATTTGAGTCTTCCCATCCCCAAGGCTGGTACTCTAGCTACCATTGCCTAGCTACCTCTGGTGAGCTAGGGACCCTGCCCAGGAGACTTATCTGATGGGACAAAGAATAAACTCTAGGGAGAAATGTGGGTTACAAGGAGAGGATAAGAGAGAAAAATTCGATTTACTTCAACAGCATCTTTGGCTGTTTGGCTTGTGTCTTTGGATCTCTGTCTTTGGATTGTGAGAAGCAGAGAGCAGACAGTAAACATTTATTAAGCACTTACTGTGTGCCTAAGCGCGAGGGATATAAAGAAAGGCAAAAGATCTAGATCCCACCCTAGACGAGCTTACCAAGTGTTGGGGAAGAAAATTTGGGAGCAACTATGTACAAACAAACTATGTACAGCATATATTGGAAATACTCAACAGAGGAGAAATTAGAATTAAAGGGCTTCTCCTAGAAGCTGGGGTTTTAGCTGGGACTTGAAGGAAGTCAGGAGACAGAGAGGAGAGAGGGAGGGGGCAAACCGAAAGCAGGATTAGCGAGCCCAGAAGGGAGGGAGGGAGCTGGCTGGTGGTGATCCGGCGGAGGGATGTTGTCTGTGTATGCGTGTGGCTTAGCGATTATCTCATGCCAGGCTGATACTGAAGAAAGTCACTCCCTTGGTCAGGATATTATTAGGTTGTTTTCCTTTCCCCGTTGGACTGGACGGGATGGAGACTTAAGTGCTTTCGCTTAGGAAAGAGGGACTGCCCAGCCTCCCCCCTGCGGGGTTTCCAGCGGCGTGTGCTGTGGACGGACGGATGGCGAGGTTTTGTCGAGGAAATGGCAACGTGCTCATCTTCATCCTTTGCCAGGATATGGGGGGAGGGGCAGCCTGTGCTCCACCCCACCTCATCCCAACCCGGAATGCTCCGGACCCTGGTGCTTCCCCAGGTCTGTTATTAGAAGGGCAACAAGTGTCGGAGCTATCAAAGACCAACCTTACACCGTTCCAGCCCGCCCTCTTCTTCCTTCCCATAGGGTTCCTTCATCGTAGCCATATTTAATTTGAAATTTTTTTTAAAAAGTCACGTTCCAGAGCGTAATATGAGTTTTGAATTCTCTTGTGAGGTGGATTATCCAAACTTTTTCTTTTCTTTTCTTCCCCATAGGGCCATAAATGTGGAGCATATAGCACCTTCAAAGCTAGCTACTACAGCCTGCTTCACTTTGCAGATGGGCTAATTGAGGCAAATTGTCTAATACAGGAAGTAAGCATCAGAGTCCGTGTAGTACTATGCAAGGAGCATTCAGATTATAGACAGAGGATCTGAATTCAAATTCTGCCTCTGCTATGTAATATATATGTTATATAATATATAATATCTGTATAATATCTATGTATTAAGTGCAATGTGCTTCAACAATGTGTTTAATCTCGATGGATCTCAGGTTCCTTCTCTGTAAAATGTTTGGATTCCCTACCTTATTTTTTAGAAAGACATTCACTCTAACTGGTTAAAACAAAAAATTTTGGCACTTGGAATAAGTACATTTTTGTTATTTGGAAAATTCTCTTAAACAGCTGACTGGTGCCAGATAAATGAGGTGTCTTTAACAAGTGACTGAGAGATTACTGAGAAAAGAAATAGGAAGGAGAAAAGGAAGGATGTAGTAGTGGTCTGTCAGTCAATAAATGTTTCCTAAGAATCTTTTATGTGGGGGGCAGCTAAGTGGCCCACGGGTCCTGGAATCAGTAAGTTCAAATGCGATCTCAGACACTTGAAACACTTACTAGCTCTGTGACCTGGGGTAAGTCACAATTAACCCCAATTGCCTTGCCTTCCCCCCTCCATTAATAATAAAAAAAAAGGAATCTATTATGTGCCAGACACTGTGCTAAGTATTTCAGACATATGAAAAAGATAGTCCTTGTCCTTCAGAAGCATTAATCTATTATCAAGGATATGGATTAGCGAGACCTTTACCTCAAGTCAGTCCGATTCAGTCTGGATTAATTATCTGACCAGTAGCTTGGGACTGGGGGAGCCACTGGATATCAGTGGAAAGATCATTTAACTCATCACTCACTAAGCCTTTATTAAACACCATCTATGTGCTAGGCTAAACACTTAGGCTATACCAGTTGGTAAAAACAATCCCTTCCCCTAGGGAGCTCACATTCTAATGGGGAAAAAAACATGAAGATAACTAGGTAGATGAAGATGACCCATAGGTCCTTTTTAGTTCTATGTATAGAATTCTTTGTGCCCAGAAATATATACCAGGTGCTGCAGGAGATTAAAAATAAATCCATGGTTGTTTCCCTTACTTTTAGAATGAGTATAGATAGTCTTCCCTCACATGAAACATTGAGGGATTATGGTATAGGGGAAAGACTGATGGATGTAGAATCAAAGGACATGAGTTAAATCCTGCCTTTGCCACTTAATACTTGCATGACCTTGGGTAAATTACTTAGACTCCTAGGCCCTCAGTTCCTCTTTTGTAAAATGAGGAACCTGGATTAGCTTGCCTCTGAAGTCCCTTCTAGCTCTAAATCTATGATCTAGTAATAAAACAGAATATAAGGACTTGACATATGATGCCATAATTTAACATTAATACTTGCTGTAGAATCATTTCAGAATCTTCATGATCCTATTTGGGGGTTTCTTGGCAAAGATCCTGGAGTGATTTGCCATTTCCTTCTCCAGCTCGTTTTACAAATGAGGAAATTGAGGGAAAAAAGGATTAAATGACTTTCCCAGGGTCACACAGCTATTAAATGTCTGAGGCCAGATTTAGACTTGAGATGAGTCTTCTTAATACCAAACTCATCACTTTTTCCTTTCTGTCACCCAGCTTTCCAACATTAATACTTGTAATACATTATTTGAGGCCTTGCTTGTGTTTTTTTAAGTGTATTTATTTTTAGTTTTCAGTAGACACTCCCACAAGATTTTGAGTTCCAAATTTTCACCCCGTCTCACCCATCTGCCCAACCCAAGACAGTGTGCATTTTGATTACCACTTCCCCCAATCTGCCTTCCCTTCTATCATAACGCTACCTTCTCTTATCCCCTTCCCCCTCTATTTTCTTGTAGAGTAAGATAGATTTCAATACCCCATTGCCTGTATATCTTATAGGGGCAGCAGTGGATAGAGCACCAGTGCAGGAGTCAGGAGGACCTGAGTTCAAATCTCACTTGAGACACTTGACACTCACTAGCTGTGTGACCTTGGGCAAGTCACTTAACCCCAGTTGCTCATCCTGGGTCATCTCCAGTCATCCTGATGAATATCTGGTCACTGGATTCAGATGGTTCTGGAGGAGAAGTGAGGCTGGTGACCTGCACAGCCCTCCCTCACTCAAAACAAAATCAAGTGCAAGTCATGTCATTATTTCTCTGATGACATGGTCTTCTTTGGCAACAAAAGATGAACACACCCACCCTATTTCCAAGTTGCATGTAAAAACAATTTTTAATAATCGTTTTTAAAACTTGGAGTTCCAATTACTCTCCCTTCCTCCCGCCCCAACCATCCCCACTGAGAAGGCAAACAATTCAATATAGGTTATACATGTGTAGTTATGCAAAACACTTTCATAACAGTCATATTGTGAAAGACTTACTATATTTCCCTCTATCCTATCCTGCCCCTCATTTATTCTATTCTCTCTTTTGACCCTATCCCTCCTCAAAAGTGTTTACTTCTAATTACCTCCTCCTCCCATTTGCCCTCTCTTCTATCATTCCCCCCACCCCACTTATCCCTTCTCCTCTACTTTCCTGTAGTGTAAGACAGATTTTCATACCAAATTGAGTGTGCATGTTATTCCCTCCTTAAGTCAAATGTGATGAGAGTAAGCTTCACTTTTTACCTCTCACCTCCCCACTTCCCCTCCATTGAAAAAGCTTTTTCTTGCCTCTTTTGCATGAGATAATTTGCCCCATTCCATTTCCCCCTTTCTCCTCCCAATATGTTCCTCTCTCACCCCTTAATTTTATCTTGCTTGTGTTTTTTGGAATCATTCTCTTCTGGGTTGTATATTGAGCGTCTCTATCACCACAATAGCTCTTTATTATTCTTTCACAATCTTCCAACCTAATTCTTTACTTTGAACTTTATGTTAGAGTTCTGCTCAGCACATTTCTGGGGGTAATGTTGGAAATGAGTTTTCATCTGCTTTCTTTCAGGGTGTTGCCAGAATCTCAGGGATAGTTTAGTCTGGGGACCTATAAGCTTTCAGGGTTCCCAAAGTGGTGTGATCCGAGGCAAAGTCTAATCACACCTTACTTGATCTGAGTTCAACAAGCCCCTGACCTGGTTTGGTTCTGAGCAACGCTCCTGTGGGCTTGTCCCTGGATGGAGGAAGTTCCAGTGGACTGTTTCTGGACTCAGGTACTATCAGCCAGCTGGGGAGCTCTGCCGGTTCAGAGTGACAGAATCTTTGATCCAATATTCCTGACCTGGTTTTTCCCCTGCAGGCTTCAGATTGAACTGAGATCATGCTCTGTCTACTCTTGGGGACAGGGTACCCTGGAACTGTGACCAAAAACTGGGTAGTCGCAAAGTTGCTAGTTGATACCTTGTTTCACATCCTCCATGAGGCCTCAGTGTCTCAGTGTGGTTGTGGGACCTGGCTTTACCCTGTCTTACATTCATTTTCCCTGTGGATCAGATACTGTTGCTAGTCTTTCCCTAGTAGAGAATTACTGGCAGACCCAGGAATCTTTGCTCCCATTTTTTTTTTAAACCAGTAGGCCCTGAAGCCTTTAAGCTGCACCTCTATTCCATTATGTACATTTTTTGACCACCATAAACTTTCTAGACAAACTGTGTTTCTTTTATTTCTTTACAGTGACTGGGCCACTATGAAGAGGTCTGTGGAATATATTTGCTTCAGAGCTTATAAAAATTTGCTGCCAGAGCTGTTCAAATGTTTAAAGCCCAGGACCACATTTCATTAAGTTCAACCTGCAGTTGCCAGATCTTTCTTTCTGTCTCCCTCTCCTGCTCTTCCCCACCCCCACCCCCCCTTCATTCTCCTCTTTCTCCTCTCTCCTCCTCTTCCTTCTCAGAACCAGGATGTTTTTTTCTTGCCTTTTTATTGTTTCGCTAACCTAGTAGGTCTCCTCTGGTGGATTGCTGCCAGCCAACTTCCTCTCTTTGGGCTGTGAGCTCAAGTTGAAATGACAACACAGGCGATAGTGGGAGGACGGCTCCCCTCCCTCTCATCCCCTGACAGCTCCTGGGGTTGAGGGGTCCAGTGAGTGCTTTCTTCCAGGTTAAAGAAGGAACTGCCAACATTTTTTTGCTTCTTTTAGAAAGCAGCAGGAGAGAACGCCTGGCCACTAGCTAGTGAAGTTTATCTTCTTCTTTGGCAGCCTCCCTACCCCCACATGTGCATGTGTTACTCCCCAGCTCCAAGGACCTCAGTAAGTGTTAACTGGGTGGGGGGTAGGAAAAGATTAGGATAGTAAAGATAAGCATCCTGTAAACTTGCTTTAAAAAAATATTTTATTTTTATTTATGGAATAAAACAAGCATTTCCATAACATAGTGCAGCAAAAAAAAGATGATTACATATGAAACTGCAAATCAATTATATACAATTTGGTATTCCTTTCAGATATACAGCAAAATTATCATGAAAATTTCTTTTTTTTCCCTTTTTTCCCCCTCTCCCATAGCTACCATTGGACACAAATAGGTTTATATATTGCACACATATACATATACAAATATATATATATTATTCTATACATGCATACAAAATTATTCTATACGTACTTCTATTTATCAGTTCTTTCTCTGAATGCAGAATCTTTCCTCAGATACTTACTACTGAGGTATCTTAGGCAAGTTATTTAACTTCTGTGAACCTCAGTGTCTTTAACTGTAAAATGAAATCCATGTTTTCTAACTCCTTTTCCTTCCTCCCTCCCTCCCTTCCTTCCTTCCTTCCTTCTTTCCTTCTTTTTTCCTATTTCACCCAAGATGGAAGTTCAGGCACTCTTGGCCTCATCCCATGCCTGATTGCCATGGAAGCTTTAACCTTTTCTGTTTTTCCAACCTGGACTGTTTCACTTCTCCAGAGGCAGCCTGGTGACCCTCTTTTCCAGGGGGCTCATCCCATAAGCACTGGACTTCATTTAGAGATTTGATCAGCTTTATCCCCACTGCTTTAGAATTTCCAAACCCAGGTGATCCGTCAGCATCAACCTACCACAGTTACAAGGATTATAGGCATGTGATACCACAGCCAATAATCTTGTGTTTCTTGAAAAACAGTCTTCTCTTTCTCCCTCCCTCCCTCTCCATATATGTATGTGTGTATAATATGCGTGTATAAAACTATACATATCCCTCTATATACATATATGTTCTGAGAGATTCATTCTCTCCAAGTCTCTCTCTCTCTCTGTGTACATGTATAAGTTCCAAGACACTGACTTTGCATTAAGCATAAATCCTTGAGCTCTCCTTTCAGTAGCTAGCTGACATTTAGACAGTTATTCCTTCCTTATCAGTCAAGCAGCTTCGGAATAGAAGGGCTAAGTGCCTCTGATTACTATTGGTATCTCCCTTGACAGACACTTGGGATTAAAGGAGCTGTTAGCTCAGCAACGGACATTTGGAGGTCACTTAATTTAACCTCCATCATTTATAGATGAGACTTTTGAGGCCCACAGAGGTAAAATGATCCACTCAGGGTCACACAGCTAACAGCTGGGCAAAGTCTGAGTTATAACCCAGGTCAAAGGATCATGGGATCACAGACTCAGAGCTGGAAGGGACCTTAGAACTCACCCACTCCAACTTCGTCCTTTTACAGAGGAAGGCCGGAGAGATGAAATAATGTGCCGGTGGTCACCCATAATAAGTGACAGTAAGTAAGGCAGTAATTTGAGCCATAATTCTAAGCTAGGTCCTCAGACTTCAAACCAAGGGCTTTTCCATATGACCCTACAGATAGAATGTTGTCTTAATCTAGCCCTTTTCCAGTACTCCAGCTCAGTTTTGCAAAGCTGGAAAAAAGCCCCTTAACTTTTGGCAAGATGTTCATTTCTCCCCCAGAACAATACAGAAGCAGGCACTCCAAGATGGAGAGAGAACATGGGCTGAGAGCAAAGTGGGCACACAGTAGGCATTTAATAAATGCTTGTTGCTTGATTGATAAAGTCTCCTAGTAAAGTTTATGCTTTATATTTTCAGAAGCTAGTCCAGGGGCATATGTATTTTTTCTGCAATCAGAGAAAAGAGCCCCAAGTCTCCAATCTTTTCACATTCTTGATCTTTCACAGCCTTGCTTCTTTGTGGGGGTAATAGCAAGGAAGGAAACAAGCATCCCAGAGAGCCCTGGACAGTCCAGATTGAGGGCCGAGGCTTTTGTTCACACAGACTCACTTGGCTTCCAAATGTTCTCCACCCAGAATCATTACATCCGCCGTGGAGTTTCAAAACAGCAGAGCAGCAGAGCCGAGTAGGCGGCTGCCTGCACTGGGTGATCTGAGGGGCCCCGCAAGTCCTGACTGACCAGAAATATTCCACAGTTCAGCACCATGCCTAAGACTCCCAACATTTAGGGAGATGCTACTTTAGCCATGGCCAGACCAGAAGACTCCCAATATAACATGCTTATTATATCAGTGGGGAGGAAGATAGTAGCACCCTTAACACATTAGAAGCGATTTGTTTATCAGAGCTTCCAGCTGTTCCTCTGGAAAGCAGAAAATAGGACCCTATGGGAAGGGAATATGGGATACAGGATGGGACACCTCTTCTCCAACTGGCTTCGGGGCCCCCAGGAAGTTCCCATCCGCACCTCACTTCATCTGGAAAATGAAGAAGCTGAATTCCAGAGGGATTCTTAACTTGAGGCCCTTGTACTGGGGGGAGATCCGTGTTAGATGCGGGAATCTGTGAACTTGGTTGGGGGGAAAATGACTTCTTCCTTTTCATTGACCTCTAACTGAAATTTAGCATTTCCCTTGATTGAATTTCATTAACTGAAATTTAGCCAGCTACCAAAGAATTAGTAGTACCTGTGATTTGGTCACCCGTAGAAATTACAGATGTTTTTATTTTATATAATAGTTGTTGTAGACTTTAAATATTATTTATGTTTATCACTAATTCAAAATGGCTACAGTCGTTAGTCTCACCACTAGCTATATTACTATATCAAATTTTAAAAATTATGATGACAGTTGTATAGCAATATAATTAGTTTTCTATGTATTTTATGAATTTAGAAATAGGATTCTGAGTAGGCATCCAGAGGCTTTCCCATAATGCCAAAAGGTTAACACAAAGGTTAACAAACCCTGGAGCATATGGTCCCTAAAGTTTTTTCCAGATTTATGATTCTAAATTTGAATCTAGGCAAGATTTGATGGGAAGCTAGTGGGAAGGTGAAATGCAAGTAAGATATGGCGCCCATCTGGAGTGAGGCACATTACTTTCCCAGGCCTTTTCTATCTCTTGTTCTTGCTCTAGGAATAATAAATCACTTACCGCCATTACCGCTACTTCTATTACCACTAAGATTATATTATTACTATATCTACTTCTACTACACTATGACCTCATCCTAACCACTACAACTACTACCACATTTACGTTTACCACCACCACCACTCCTACTGCTGTGGCTGCTTTGATAGAGATATAATATGTATCAGGAAGATCTGAGTTCAAATCCTTCCTCAGACAGTTAGTAGCTCTGCAAATCACTTAACTCCACCTCGCCATAGTTTTCTCATCTGTAGAACAGGAATAAAATACCATCTGCCTTACAGGATTGTTCTGAGGATCCAAAATTAATAGGCAAAGGGCTTTGAAAACCTTAAAGTACTATATCAGTACTTTCTCTTCTTAAGAATGCTAGTTTTTATACTGATAGGGGATGAAAGAAGGTTCTTTTTGCAACCTTCCTTCCCCGCTCCCCATACCAAACATTAGCTCATTAATTGGCAGCACTTGTGTTTTGCAGCCACAAAGTTTGATTGACTCCTTGTTACACTGCAGGGGTGGGGGCTGGCCCTCTGGGAGGAAATTGTCTCTTCAGATGACACCCTGCACTCCCCATACACACCCACTCCACAGCTCAAAAACAATGCAAGTTAAAAAACCCCTGAATCACTGGGAGGTGGCAAGGAGGTTGTCTCTGAGCAGCTGCTAATTAGGACATCCTATTCCCAGTCTGTGCTGACATCCCCGATAATGCTGGTGTACAAACAGATGTCTTGGCACATTAAATGCTGCAGACGTGGAAGTTGTCAACTTGAAAAAAAGAATCCATACTCAAACTGTCCTGTTAATTTAATCTGCATTCATGAAGTGAGGGGCTGACACAAAAAGGCTGAGGGCTCCTAGGGAGGAATGATATTTTCCAGCTCCAAAGATGTCAGAGAAATGGGACCTTTCAAAGAAGCAACTAGCCAGTCATTTTGGAGCCTTGGATTGGAATTGGTGAGAGAATCAGGTTTAAATCATAGTGGTTGGTTCCCTTTGAGAGATGGGGGCCCATATGGACACAGTTATTTTTGTAGTGGGGAGCACCTGCATTCTGAGGGGTAGGAAAGAGTCAATTTGGGGGGCCCTATTTCAGGAATTTCTTTTCTCTGTTTCTTTTCCCTCTTCTCCCCATGACTAAGACTGTTCTTTCTCATTTTCATCTTTTCTTAGAAGAGGGCACACCTGTTCTTGTTTGTGTCCTTCTAAACTGAAAACATTGGAAGAATAGGAATATGGCACCTTTAAACTTTGTGTAATCCTTAGCTCCTAGCCCAATGCTCCGTATGCAGTAGGTATTTAATCATGGCATTATGTTTCTAGAGCTGGCAGGGACCTCAAAAGCCATCTAGTCTAAATCCCTTATTTTATAGATGAGGAAACTGAGGCCCAGAAAATTAAAACGATTTGCCCAAGGTCACACAGGTAGTATCAAAGGGAGATTGTGAAAGTAGAAATCCCTTTTATAACATTAATGTTGTTGGGAGACATAATGTAGAAGGACTCCCTGCTAATTAGATTTGCCACTCTGTAGCCTCCAGAAAGTCACTTAAACTTTTAGGGCCAAAGTGCCTTCATTTATGAAATATGGGTACTGGGCTTGGTGATCTCTAATGGTCTTCCCAGCTCTAAATCTGTGATCTATGATCCCTTACATATGGTTATACAAACTCTGCTTAAATACATCCATTGATGGGGTGCTTACCACTCCCCAAAAAGTAGGCCATTCCATTTTGAGAAAGCATTAAGTTGTTAGATCCTCATTATACTGAATATAGCTAAAACCAAAATTTTAAAATTTGCATCCATTAATCCTCAGTCTGCTCCATGGAGCGCCACAAAATAAATCAAGTCAGCTTCCTCCCTCTGTTTCCTCATTGGTAAAATGAAGGGGTCAGACCAGATGGGTTCTGAATGACCCTTCTGGCCCAGCTCTATATAATCTCTCTTCCAGAGATCATAAAAATGGGAAAAGGACTCACATGTACAAAAATATTGATAACAGCTTGTCTTGTGGAGGCCAAAAACTGAAAATTGAGGGGATGCCCATCAACTGGGGAGTGGCTGAACAAGTTGTGGTATATAAATATAATGGAATATTATTGTACTATAAGAAATGACAGACAGACTTCAGAAAAACCTGGAAAGACTTACATGAACTGATGCTGAGTGAAGTGAGCAGAACCAGGAGAACATTATACACAGTAATAGCCACAGATTTTGATAGATTTAGCCCTTCACAGCAATGCAAAAACCTAAAACATCCTCAAAGGACTCTTGAGGCAAAAAGACATCCACGTCCAGAGAAAGAACTATGGAAGAAAGAAACAGACTATTTTCTCTTTTGTTGTATTTTTTTTTCATAGTTTCCCCCATTCATTACAATTCTTCTATGCAATATGACTAATGTGAAAGTGTATTTAATAGAAATGTACGTATAGAGCCCATATGAGATTGAAGGCCATTTTGGGGAAGGAGGGGGAATGAAGGTGGAAAAAATTGAAAACTTATGGAAGTGATGTTGAAAACCGAAAACAAATTAATAAATTTGGGGAAAAATATCTCTTCTAATAGTCCTTCAAATTTTCGAAAACGTATTTTATTTCTCTACATCATCTCTTTTAAAGGCTAAAGAACTTTTTGTAGTATAACATTTGGGGGCAGGGAGGGCTTCTTCATCTTTTTTGTGTCCTGGACCCCCTTTGGCAATTTGGTGAATTAGCCTATGGACCCCTTCTGGGATCACATTGTTTGATGCATAATCTCAGATGCACAGGATTACTATAGAAATCATTCTACTGAAATATGGATATCAAAATGTGACATAAGTTTACAAACCCCAAGTTTCAAGAATTTCTAGTTTAGGGAGTTCTCCTGCAGTCCTGGTTGCTTTTCTCCATATATGTCCCAGCATGTCAGGAACCCTTTTATAATATCCTGTCCAGAACTGAACACAATGCCTGAGATGGGGTCTTGACCAGGTCAGTGTACACTGGGACTCTGAGAAGATCAAACCAGGCAATAAACAGAGTCTGAGGTTACAGTAGGAATTTTAGCTGCCAATTCAACTTGTGGACTTGGCAGTTGATTTCTACTCCCTTTCCTTACCTACTCCCGGGCTTTTTTCCTTGATTTTTAAAATCAAAACAGTTTTGGGTACAGCTGCTCAATCAGTGCCGAATTCACTGACTTATACTGTCATCCAAAATACATTCTTCCAACTTTGATGTCAGGGGAATAAATATCAGACAGTTGAAATTTCTTTTTTTATTGAACCCATGGAGGAGGAATGATCTCCTAGTTTCTTTTTGCCCCCAAAAGTTCATAGACCATGTTTTATGCTCCATTCTCGACATCAGAATTCAGCCTGATACAATGACCAATTTTGACCCTGCAGAACTGCTCTCAGGAGAGATGGTGGATTACAGGAGCAGAATAGGGCATATGCTGTCAGACATGGTCAAGGGGTTGGCTTGTTTTGATTAACTTCTGTCTTACATGGGAGGGTTCAGGTATGGTAACTGGGATCGGGAGATGTCAGCAATAGGGAAAACCATGATAAGGCAGGTTTTTAGTGTTTTTTTTGGGGGGAGGGGGAGTGATGGTTGATGTTTTTGGTGGTAGTTATTTTTAAGAAAAAACATGGGATCATTGATTTGATTGGACCTTGGAGTCAAGAACCCCCAAATCCAACCACTTCATTGAGTAATGAGCAACCTGAAGTACAGAGAAGTTAAATGACCTACATAGAGTCACACAGCTTGCAAAGAATAGGTTTGAACTTAAGTCTTTGGGACACCTCTCCACTATCCTGTTTACTGCACCAAGAGGTCATTGGTAGTAGGAATGTTGCCATATTTTTTTCCTTTTTCAGAGTCCCTCCCCAGGTTGTTTAGCCTTTCTTACAGAATAAAAGCTTGAATCCTCAAAAAAGAATGAGTAGTAATAATTCTGAAATATTTCTGGGAATTTCCTGAAGTTCATCATTCTTAGAATCTGCCTTTTCCCTCTTTTGAAAATTGGGACAACATTTGCCCCACTCTGGCAACTCTGCTTTTCTTCACAATTTCGCAGTTATATTAATTATTGTTAACAGTTGTTTCATGGCTAATCTGAAAGTTCTTACAGTAATTTGGTCTTTGAGATTTGGAACATATTACAGATCTCTCTAGGAATTATTTATCCTCTCTAAGAAGCTGGAGTGAAAAGAAGAATTTCTTAAGCAGAAAGATCAGTTTAAATTTATATCACTTACATTTAAGGATTGCCCTGGGCAGTAGTACAAACATTGTTCATACCCTATAAGCTCTCCTGGCACAATACCCTCGGTGCCCTCCTTTTCTCAATACTTTGTGGCTGCCTCACATCTTGCTTAGTAAAATTGTTTGTTTGCTGCTGGTCTCCTAAAAATGTAGCTTCTGGCAGTTCTTTCCTTCCCAGGCAGGCTTTATCTCTTTCTTTTTGTCTTGATTTTTTACATTATTTTATTTTTATTTTTTCCAATAACTCAATTTTAATTCATTTTTAGTTCTGAATTCTTTCCCTCCTTTCTACTCTTCCCTCATCATGGAGGCCAAAAACAAAAAACAAAGCAAAAAACCTTACAAATATGTATAGTCATGCCAAACAAATTTCTACATCAATCATATCCAAAAATAGAAAGAGAAAGAAAAGAAAATATGCTTTAGTGTGCACTCTGAGTCCATCAGCTTAACATCTGGAAGTGTATAGGATGTTTCATTTGAAATCCTTTGGATTTGAGGTTAGTCATTTCACCGATCAGAGTTCCTACGTCTTTCAGAGTTGGTCATCGTTACAGGATTGCTGCCCCATACATATTGTTCTGGTTCTACGCTGTTCATTCTTCCTCAGTTTATAAAAGTTTCCAGAATTGTTCCCTTTCATGATATTGATGATATATAAATCATTCACTTGATTCTGCTCATTTCATGGTACATCAGTTTATATATCTTTCCATGTTTTTTTGTAATCATCTATTTTCTCATTTCTTACAGTACAGTTATCATTTCTTACAGTACAGTCTGTCATACTCATATGCTACTATTTGCTCAAGTATTCCTTGAATGATGAGCATACTTTTATTTTTCAAGTTTTTGTGGCCATGGAAAGAGCTGCTATAAATATTTTTGTACATATAAAACCTTTTCTCCTATATTTGGTCTCTTAGGTATAGGTCTAGCAGTGGTATAGCAGGATCAAAAATTATGTACTAGTTAGTAACGTTTTTTGTGTATAATTCCAAATTCCTTCCCAGAACTATTTGTACCTAGTCACATGTCCACCCATCACACATCAGCCCCTCCAACATTTATCATTTTCTTTTCTGTTGGTCATCTTTGCCGACATGAAGGGCATGAGGTGGAATATCTGAATTTCCTTTCAGAATCCCAGGAGGGAGGGAAAGTACAGACAACAATATCTCCTGTCTGATGCTGACCAGGGACTTTGATGTCAGCTCTCTTCTTTTCTTCCCCTCTCCCCCCAAAACTGGAGACCATGGGGGTCGCAGATACCTGGCTGAACACCAAAGCACTTGCCCTACTTTGCTAGGTTCAGCAAGGTTACCTTCAAATAGCAAGAGAAGAGCTTTCATGTGTATTTACAATTGACTCTTATGTGTTTGCATACAAAAACCCTCACCCTGATCCCAGGGTTGCCTGGAAGTAGCAGATCAAGTAACTGTAAAACTTCCCTGGAATTTTATGTTTATTGTGAACAGATCCTGTAACTGTGCTGCAGAAAAAGAGCAGATTTTTCTTTCTCAAAAAAACAAATAAACAAAACCCTCCCCTAATACTCAGGTCTTCATAATTAACAGAGTGGAGCGCAGGCAGAATCATTCCTATTTATCCTGTACATGGATGTACATGTACATAAGGACATGCTTACTATATATTTGTTTGCATGCTGTTTCCCCCATTAGATTGTAAGTATCCTGAGGTCAGGGACTGTCTTTTGTCTCTTTCTGTATCCCCAGCACTTAGCACAGGGCTTGGTAACAGGTGCTTAATAAACATTTATTGAGTTTTAGACTAAGGACCATAGAGCTAGAGCTGGAAAGGACCTCAGAGTCCATGTAAACCAACACCCTCCTTCCCCGTTTAAAATTGAGTAAACTTGACAGGTCCTGAGACATGAAGCCACTGGTCCAAGGTCACACAGTTAATATATGATACAGGGGAATTTGAACTAATGTCCTGTGCCATTTTTTTGTACTGCCCACCCTCTGTGTCACTATGAAGGGACCCAGGCCTTTATGAGGGTACTGGGTGCCTTGGGAAGAGAAGATCCTGAAAAGAAAATAGTTGGAAAATAGTAGCTTTCCCCTACTTAATTATTTTGCCCAAGGTTGGATGGATGGTCCAGTGTGGGACCACAAGAGCATGGCTTAGTGCACTTTGAAGCTGTGGATAGCCAACAGTGTTCTGAGAGGGCCTGTCCCTCCCCAAGGGGCCTCCCTGATCCTAGAGTCCATTCTGCCTTATTACAATGCCTTGGTTCGCTTAGAGCTAGATGGAGACAGGGCCCTTGACTTTGCCTCCAGGTCTCTTGCTGGTTTGTGCATTTTGAGTAGTTCTGTCCACCAAACAAAGTCCTTTCCCTCTGTACTCATGTACACTGTCTTTTCCCAGGCTTATCTCATGCAGACTCTGATTCAATACCATATTGTACTGGGCATCTTTATCCATATCCCTGCGGTTTCTACCTCCTTGCCTTTTTTTTTTTTGCTATTTTCTATGCTCAGAATGCCTTCACTATTTTTGTCTGTTTAATTCTTACCCATTCATAAGCAAAACTGTATAACAGTGCGATAGCTAGTGTGAGTTTGTGCCACTTTTTATTGTTGCAACTTACAGAATGCCATGTGATTGAACTGGATAAGATACTTGTTTGATCCAAGTTTTGCTTAGACTCTTGGTGTTAGCTTTATTTCAGGCAATTAGCAAGCATTTATTAAGTGCTTACTCTGTATCTCAGACCCTGGGCTAAGCCCAGGGATACAGTTGTTGATGTTAAGTGGTTTCAGTGGTGTCCAGCTCTTCATGAGCCAATTTGGAGTTTTCTTGGCAGAGATACTGGAGTGGTTAGCCACTTCCTTCTCCAGAGATGAGGAAACTGAGGCTAACAGGATTAAGTAACTGGGCCAGGGTCACACAGCTAGTAAATGTTGGAGGCCAAATTTGAACTCAGGTCTTCCTGACTCCAGGTCTACTGTTTTCTATCCACTGTTTGACATAGCTGCTCTTCCACATTGTCCAAAAATAGAAAAAATTAATACATTTTTTAGGTGACATTAGGAAGGCTCTTTTTGTATCCCCCGTGCTTAGCACATGCCTAGAACATAGTAGGTACTTTAATAAACGTTTATTGAATGGAAGGGCATAGTATCAAGAGTAAAGGAGTAAAGAAGGTGAGAGTTCTTTCAATACTCTGACCTGGTTGGATATTCTATGGATGGTGGAGAACCCAGAATGCAGCTCAAGCTTTTATTAAGCACCTACTATGTGCAGGCACCCTGCTAAGCCTTTAGGGATACAAAGAGAGGCAAAAGATGGTCCTTTCCCTCAAGGAGTTCCCAATCTCATGGAGGTGGGGGGGGAGGAGCAACATGCAAACAAATTATACAAAAGAAAGGATATGCTGTACAGGATAAATAGGAAATAATTAGTAGAAGAAGGCCCTGGAATTAAGAAGGGTGGGGGAACCTGCTGGGAGCTTGAACCAGAGGACCAGACCTGTTTTGTAAGGAGGGGAGGGAGGCTGAATCTCCCCAGGCTGAAGCTATGTGCTGCTGTATCTTTGCTAATACTTATGTGCGATAGCTAAGTGAACCCCTTCTGTTAACTGGACCTGCATTAGACTGGGAGCTCCTTGAGAGCAGGGATTGTTTTGTTTCTGGTTCTGGCTTTTCTTTCTGTCTTCCAGGGCTTAGCTCAGTTCTTGGCACATAGTAGACGTTTCTTAAATTCTGACTGACAGATGTCCTCTGAGCTTCTTCCTCCAGATCCTGAGATTCTGTGATGTCCATACTAACTCCACAAGTCTTTCTTTCTTGACCAAAGTGGTTTTACTTCAGATGCAACCCACAGTGGGTATGTCATTCTACATGGTGGGCCTTCTCTGGCAGAGAAACACTGGTGTTTACCATGATTACAAGCTGACCTATTGACCCCCCCCACACACACATTTTATAGAGTGGAGGTGTTGTGATAACATTTTACATAAACTACATTTTTGTCAATTGAATCATATTTTAAATTTATTAGAGGTGTTTGTTAAAGGAATCCTATTATCAACCACTTTGAAAATTGAAAATACTTTTTGCAAAGTGAATAATAGTTCCCGATAATGTGTGTGTGTGTGTGTGTGTGTGTGTGTGTGTGTGTGTGTGTGTGTGTGTATAAATATGGATTTTCCTACACTGGGTTTGCTTTGAGTCCCAGGACCAGGTATATGTGTAGTTGTATATTCAAGGTCTGTTGATTTCACTTTTGCATCATCTCTTGTATAGGCCTCCTTTCCTCCTCTGACACAGCCACCACTCTAGTGCAGGCCCTCCTCACCTCATGCTCGGATTATTGAAATAGCCTGCCGATGAGCCAGCCTGCCTCAAGTCTCTCCTCACTCCAGTCTGCCCTCCATTCAGCCACCAAAGTGATTTTCCTAAAGCCCAGGTCTGACCATGTTAAACTCCAGTGACTTCCTATTGCCTCCAGGATCAAATACAAAATTTTCTGGTATTCAGAGCCCTTCATGACCTCTCCTTTCCACTCTCCCCTCACTGCTCCTTTCAGTCTTCTTCTATCTTACTCTCAGATACATATTTTTTAATCCAGTGACATTGACCTCCTGGCTGTTCCTACAAACAAGTCTTCTCTGGGCATTTTCTCTGATTGACCTCTATGCCTGGAAGGAATGCTCTCTTCCTACTGGCCTCTTTTTTCCTCTCAATTAAAGTCCCATCTTCTACCAGAATCCTTTCCTAATGTCTCTTAATTCCAGTGCCTTCCCTCTTTTAATTATTTCTTATTTAACCTATCTTCTGCAAGTTCAGTGATTAGATTTCTTTCTTAAGGACCATGCCTTAAACTGAAATCTCTCTGGTTCCTATTGATTGGCCAACAATAGGTCCCAGGCCAAGCCCCACTTAGTCACAATTTGGGTCCTGACTGGCTTAGAGTAAATGTAAATCACAGTTGCTTCTCTTTTGACTACACGCAGAGGGTCTTCCTCTCCTAGATTGATTTTTTTTAACTAGTTAACTAGTTAAAAAAAGGCCATTCTTTGCCTCATTTCTTACCTAGTCTTAATTACTGAAAGGGCGTTGCCTCAGTCAAACTGAGACCTGTTAAAGACCCTAGCTTAAAAGACCAAGGTCTCCTACAGCATTCAGGGCTATTTCTACTAGTCCTGATCTATATCTGGCCATTGGACCCAGATGGCTCTGGAGGAGAAAGTGAGGCTGGTGACTTTGCACAGCTCTGCCTTACTTAAATCCAACTCACTGGCATGTCATGGCATCACCTCCCTGATGTCATGGTCCTCTTCGAGAACAAAGGACAGACAACAACATTTGACCTATATCTAGCTTGTTTGCAAATATTTGTTTTCTTGTTGTCTCCTCATTTAGATTGTGAGCTTCTTGAGGTCAGGAACTGTCTTTTGCCTCTTTTTGCATTCTAAATGCTTAGTACAATAGCATAATAGTGCTTAATAAATATTTATCACTGATTATTCAAAATGGTGAAATGGATATTGTGCTTTTGCATGACTGCCCATGTGTTGGCTTTGATGGGAATGAATATTAAAATCTCCTAGAATCTGGAGATAATATTCTTTTTTTCCTGCTCTAACACTTGCTAATCTGAAAGTATGGTGGGTGGGTACTGGCAAATGGTGCAGAATTATAGAGCTGGAAGAGTCCTTAGAGAATATCCAAATGTTTCTCACTGCATCCCCCTACTCCCTTGTAATGACCCCAGAAAATGAGCATCCAGTCCCTACTGGAAGACCTCCAACACCTTATAAATACCTTACAAGAGAGGTATCATTTCATTTTTAGACAAGCTTTAACTATCAGGATAATTTTCTGTAGGTTAAGCTAAAATCTGTCTCCCTGGTTTGTTCTTGGGTGTTTACAGTATTTTAAAACTTGATTAGTTTCTTTGGCTATGATGGAGCTAAAGATAGTAATAAGATCCTATTGGGCTTATCCATAAGAAATATGATATTTAGCTAAGTTACTCTATGGGGCAAGGCCTGTGTTATAGAATGGCTCAGTTCCCCAGTCTAAGTTATTCCTTCCTTCTGTGTCTGTATAACATGTGGGAGAGAAGAGATTTGGTAGTTCTTTGATTAATTGATTAACCATGTAGAATCAGCTAGATGTGTATCAAAGAAGACTTTGGCTTGCTTTTCTAACAGTGTGGGTGAGACTCATTGTACCATCTATATAGTAGCTCACCCAGTTCCCCTTGTGACAAATAGGACAAATGTGCAAGATCACTAGATGGAAGGGGAATGGATGGATTGCCATGGAACTGAGTGTTTCAGTTTGCAGTTGGCAGGGGGTTGATAGGGAAATTGAACCATGTTAGAACTGTACCAGTCAACTGGACACAAATATTAGACAGTAAATAGTATGGTGGCATGACTCTCTACATTGACCAGGTTAACGGTGTAGTTGCCAGATCTTTGTTTTCATTCTTGCTACTAATGGTCAGAGACTGCTGGAAATATGATTATCAGGCCCTGTGCAGAATACATCCAGTGATGGTCCTTGGGCTGCATCAATGGCAGTCTTTACGTTGTTCTGAATAGACAATGGGTCCTTTTGGTCATGAGGCCTGAGCTCCTGGCTCCCTCCTTCCTCCTCCATTTCCTTAAGATCTTTGTAAGCTCACATTTTCCCCACTAGGGAGTACTCTCATTTTGTTCTTACTTTTATTTTTTATAAATTTATTTTTTATAAATGTTTTATTTTCTTTCCCTCTTGTACAATTTTAAAAAAGAGAGAAAATAAAGCACTCATAAGAAATGTACATAAATTACACATATACAAAAATCTGTATCTTATTGTGCCTTTTATGTTTATCACCTCCAGGAGGGAGGGTATTGAGCTTCATCTTTATAGAATTGTGATTCAAGCATTTATTAAGTGCTTATGATATACCTGGAACTACACTAAGCAATGGGGATACAAATACAAGCAAAATGAAAGACAGCTCTTCAAGGAACTTACATTCTGATGTGGAAAAGACTCTTTCTCTCTCTTTATCTCTCTCTGTCTCTCTCTATCTCTCTCTTTTTCTCTCTTTCTCTTTCTGTCTCTTTCTCTCTCTCTGTCTCTCTCTTTATCTCTCTCTGTCCCTGTCTCTCTCTCATCTCTCTCTCTTTTTATCTCTCTGTCTCTATTTCTCTCTCTTTCTCTCTCTTTTTATCTCTCTCATTATCTCTCTGTCTCTTTCTCTCTATCTCTCTCTGTCTCAGTCTGCCTTTCTCTCTCTCTGTCTCTTTCTCTCTCTTTTTCTTTCTCTTCTCTCTCTCTCTGTCTCTGTCTCTCTTTCTCTCTCTTCTGTCTCTTTCTCTCTACCTCTGTCTCTGTCTCCCTCTCCCTCTCTTTCTCTCTTTTTTATTCTCTCTCTCTGTCTCTCTCTCTGTCTCTTTCTTTCTCTCTCTTTCTCTCTATCTCTTTCTCCCTCTTTTTATCTCTATCTCTTTCTCTCTTTTTATTTCTCTCTCTGTCTCTTTTTTTCTCTCTTTTTATCTGTCTCTTTCTCCCTCTCTCTGTTTAAGGTTCACATCTTCACACGTGTTGAAGCTTTCCATGCTTTTCTTCCCCTTGCTGCAGTTTAAACATTGGTGTCCCAGGGAAGATGGTGTTGGTGGGGTTTGATTGTGTGCGTGACTGGTGGGCTACTTCTGATGTTGAAGTGACTTTGTCTGTGTCGGTGTGTGTGTGAGTGTGTGTGTGTGTCTGTGTGTGTGAGTGTGTGTGTCTGTGTGTATGTGTGTGTGAGTGTGTGTGTGTGTGAGTGTCTGTGTGTTTGTGTGTGTCTGTGTATGAGTGTCTGTGTGTGTGTCTGTGTGTGTGTGTGATCAGGGGAAGCACAAGGAAAAGCGCGATTGGAATGGAGGCTCGCATGGCACCCACTGCTGTAATTGCATTGATAAAAGTCTTTCAAATTTGAAATTTTGAAATTGTTACATAAATTACCCTCTTGGCTCCCCTCACTTCCCTCTGCATCAAGTCACAGAAGCTCCCCCAATTTCCTCTGAAACTATTTATTTCTTTATTATTATTTCTTGTTGATATAAGGATATTCTGTTAACATTCCTAGACCACAATTTGTTCAGTCACTTCTCAAAAGGCGAGCATAACCTTATTTTCTAGTTTTTTGTTAGTAGAAAGAGCAGCTATTGATATTTTTGTACAAATGATCCATTTTTCTCTTGGATTTCTGTGAGGTCTAGGCCCCCAAACAGAAGCATTGCTGGGTCAAGAGGGATACACAGTTTAGTTAGTTTGGGGACATAGTTCCAGACTTTCATCTTTACCGGTAGTGCCATAGAGTTCCTGTTTTCTGCAGGGGAGGATTTTTGATGTTGGTTAGTCCCTAGTAAAGCTCAGGGCTTCATAATATCTTTCTGGTTTGTTGTGCTAAGTAGTGCCCATTTTCCATCACAAATAGACAGGATCTTTGTTTCCTTAAACCCTACTTGATGATGCCAGTGTTGCCAGTGTGTTCCTTTGGCAGTACAATAGACAAGAGGAAACCTTAGTCATCTCTGACCCTTCTCCCCTACTTTACCCATGATTTGTAATCAGGCAATGGATACTATTGATACTCCCTTCAGAAGATTTCTTCTCCTTTACTTCTTAAAGGATCACAATATCTTAAGATCCTAGATTTAGAGCTGGAAGAGACCTTAAAGACCATTTAGTCCAATACTCTCATTTTACAGGTGAGGACAGAGACCTAGAGAGGGTAGGTGACTTGACCAGGGTCACCCAGGTAGTAGGAGACAATAAATAGCAAGGTTTAGACTCAGATCCTCTGATTACAAAACCAGTCATACCCACCATTATAGTCTATATAATGGCAGCGGCCTCCTACCTGTTCTTCTACCATCCCTATCAGTCCTATGCACTTCCACCAAATAAGTCTTCCTACAACACTGATTTCATTGTAGACTCACAGAATGCTGCAGTTGGAAGCAAATTTATTGGAGAAGAGAATCTTGTCCAGCCCCTTCCTTTAACAGATTGAGAAAATTAGTGCTGAGCTGATCTTTAGTGAATGTGTTCCTGCTACTCAAGGTCTCCACCTCCATTCTCCCTCTGAGTGTCAGAAGTAGATGAATGACCTCCTTCTCCTTCCATTATACACACTAGGAGGAAGTTTGAGTTTTGGAAGATGTCTGTTCTTTGAACCATAGAAGAGTTGAGCCTAACTTTCAACTTTGGCGCCCCCCAACCCCAAATCAGGATGGTACTCAGCTGTCCACAATTGTATCCTACTTTTCCCCTGACGTGAAGTTCCCTTTCCCCACTCTCTCTGAATGTGAACATCCTACAAATCCCACCTTCTCCATGAATCCCATAGTGATTTCCCCTTCTTTGAACTCCTCTTGTATGTAACCAATCACCTTAGGATTTAATCATATCCCACCTTCATTTGTTACTTAAACAATGCCATGTGCCATGTGTATTTGTTGTGATATAACTTTTTATCTTTCTAATATTTTTATAGTGGGAAGAGGTGGTAGGAGACCTGGGTTCAAATCCTCTGCCTCTTCAGGTTCTTCACCTATAAAATGGGGATATAATGATTATATGCCCACTTCACAGATGTGTTGTGAGGGAATTATTTTGTAAGCCTTTAGAGAACTCGGGACAGGAGCAATGATCCAACTGATACTTTTGTCTCTCATCTAGTATCTAGTGCAATGCTAGATACACGCAACTAATATTTTTAAATGAATAAAGGTACAGGTAGAGGGAATGAACCCTTGATTTGATTGCTATAGACAATGACTGACTGAAAAGGTTCTACCAGTGCAGATGGGCACTTTCTCCACAACTTAGACTCTAGAACATTGATAGATTAGGTCCCTTGCCTGAGATCATGTAACTAGACTGTGTCAGAGGTAGGATTCGAACTCAGGTCTTCCCCGCTCTGAAGCCAGCTCTTAGATCCACTATGCCCTTATAGTATTGAATGAAATATGGAATTATTTCACATGTGTCTAGTGCTTATGAGCTGAAAGTTCACGTTATTGACCTTCTGGAAACTAGAAAGTTCTCACTTCACCATTTTCTTATTCTTTCAGCGGCGGTGAAAAGTCACAAGCCAGATAAAAGTTCTGAGCTCCAAAGGGAAAATTTGGCCACCTCTTCCCTTAATTACAAAAACATTTCAACTGTGATCCTCAAAGGTCTTGAGACATTTCAGAATTCCAGTAGCAATGGAGACACGCTGGATGCCCCAAGAAGTGCCACTCTGGCATCAGAAACACCGAGATCCAGAGGGAGTACAAGCTCCTCTATTAGTAGGATGAGTGCTGCTCTGTCACTTGGATATTCTTCAGAGACACCTTCTGTCCCATCCTCTCAGAAAACCCCCTCAGGTGTGTTTGGGGTGTTCTTGCTTGAGTGATGTTAAAAATGGCACTTGGAGTGGGGAGAGGGCTGGGGAAGGGCAAGGGAAGAGATTCCAGGTTTAAGACCATGAAACAGTGAAGTGACTTGGCCCAAACTTAGGTGGGTCTGTGGTCTTACATTGCTCTACTAGAGCTGATTGTCATGTACTCCTTCCTCTCCTGTGTAATCCTCATTCATATTCCCAAATGGTCAAGAGAATGGAAACTCTCCCTCCCCCTTCTAAGATAGATAGATGGACAGATGAACTCAGTGGGCTGCATGTCCAGTTTCATATCATGGTTACAGTCATAGGCATTTTTCATCCACTTTGTTTTTTAAATATTAATAATGAAACAGATCTCTTTTGAATATGTGACTCTGGCTTCCCTTTATCCATGTGCTACTCATCTGAACCAGATATTCCAAACTGATGAAGTCCTTGTACATAGAAGGCCTAGGTCCTTCAGGGAATCACTAGTCCACAGACAGTATATAACTGTAACCGCATCAAGGACATCTTGCCACATGTTCTTTTGGTCTCAGATGGGAGAGTGTGAACAATCTGGGAAAGCTTCCAAGAATGTTCATTTGATTTTTGTGTGATTGTGTTTTGTGATTTTTTTTCCCTTCCTTTAAAGACAGCTTAAATGTTAGCTGCTGGGAACACTGCCACAAAGATCTGTGACCTACACAGCTTGATAGATGGTGGTTTTATAACAAAGAGTTTTGTTAAGAAAGCATTGAATGATGGGTGGGATTTGGACAGGCAAAGAAGAATGGAGGAGGCATCCAATAGCAGTATAGGTGGGAGGAGAGGATGCATAAATAAAGGTGCAGAGGTGGTAATGAGGAGTTATTTGTTGTTGGTATTGGTCTTTCATTCTCAAAGAGGTCCAGTGATGAGAGAGGAATGTGACTTGTTTGTAGGAAAGTGAGAAGAGTAGCCTGATGGCAAGGCACAGTTTAGAAATGATATTTATAAACCAGAGAGTATCCAGAAGGAGGCAACCAGGATGGTGAAGGTATTTTATTTCATGCCCTGTGAGGCTAAGGTGAAGGAACTGGAGGCATTCATCCTAGAAGAAAGATTTGGGAAAAGGGGTAAGGGATGGGGGCACTGCACCCTTATTTGAAAGTCTAGTTTCTGTCTTTTTCTGTCTTACTTTTGTTGTCTTTCCACATATATGAATATAGACATAAAGATATATACATATCTATATGTATATACACATAGATATTTATATATACATATTTCATATACATTTATATATACATATACATGGAAAGAGAGGCAGAGAGAGAGAGACATAGAGAAACAGACAGAGATACAGAGAGATGTAGAGAGGGAGAGAGATAAGAGAGAGGAGAGAGACAAAAAGAGAGAGAAGGAAGAGAGAGGACAGAGACAGAGAGAAAGAGAGACAGACAATTCATTTCACTTGGCCCCAGATGGAACTGGAAGCAGAGAGGAGTTACTGAAAAAGAGGCAGATTTATGCTTTATGTAAGGAAACTCTTTGAAACAGTGAATGTTCTCCCAAAGTACATTGAGCTGCTTTGGAATGCAATGCATTCCTCCTCCCTTGTAGTCTTTAGATGAATCCTAGATGCCCGCTTAGGCAGTTGTAGCATGACAGGAATTGACTGGATGGTGATCAGCACTCCTAATGCAAATTTGGACAGCATTAAAGGTTTACAAAGCAATTTTCTCACAGCCTTATGGAATATACTTGTGTCATGTGTCGCTTTTGTTAGTCTGGTGAAACCTATCGACCCCTTCCCAGAATCGTTTTTAACAGAATAAAGTAAAATACATAGAATTTACAAATGAAAATAAATTATAATGAAATGCAGTTATCCAGATATTAACAGTTCACCAACCCCAGGTTAAGAACCCTTGAGATACAAGACTAGGTCAAGGATTAGGAAGCTAAAATCTTGGAACATGCAACTGAGTATGAGACAGGTAGTTTATTCCTACACAGAAAGAAATGCTAAACATGGAAGAATCATAGTCCACATTAATAGACTTAAGAAGAGGAACAGAATTCAGTAAACATTTTTCATTATGCTTGCAATCATCTGGGATGTAATATTTAAGGTAATATTTATATCCTGATGAGCTCTCCGTATTTTGTGTGGGGAGCAGTGGCAGGCTCTACAAGATTCTGAGATAGAAAAGGACCATGCTCCTCTTCTTGCATAATATCACTTGGAGAACTGCAGCTGAGAGAGCCCAGCCAGAAACTCGTCCTTTTAAAAGACCCACTGAGTCACCAGCTTTTCTGGATCAGAAGCCACTTTGGATGTTCTTCACTATTTCAGATTTTTTGAGCCCTGTGGCCTCCAATCATACATGACTGGAAGTCAGTTAATGAAAAAAAGAAAAAGCAAAGAAGAGAAATTAAAATACATAGAAGAAAACAGAAGGAAATTCAGAAGGGATACAAAAAGGCAATTTTGTGGCTACTTTGTTAATATACTTTAAAAAATATGTAACAGAAATTTATTATTTCATATGCAATCTTCTTTTTTGTTCTCCTTTGCACAGGTTTGTGCTTGGTGGTTCATAATAAAAAAAATTTCCCCCAAAACCAATTATGACATTTATGGAGTTCTGATAAGCTGTTGAAATTTTAATTTTTCCTTATCTGATTTCAGCCCTGGAAAGTTTCCATCAGACATCTAACAGTTTAGAGTCAGAAAGAAGGACTGCCACCTTTGTGACCATCTCAGACTTCCTGACAAGGGGAAAAGAGAGGACATTCAGGTCTCTAAGTGATATCACTCCCTCCATGGGAGCCAGAGGAAGAGCTATGCCATCTACAGAAACATCCACTCCTTCCAATTTGATGCGTTCTTCAACTTCTATGTTGGTGACTGAAGGACCAAATATCTTTTCCCCTGAGAGAAATCACACAAAACTGCCATGGCCACATTTCTCTACATCATCAACTTACCCATCTCCTTCAACCAAGTCTTCCTGTGAGTATTCACGGTAGTCGCACAGTACAGTGAGTGTTTACTGTAGTCACAGAGTCCCTGCTTCTCCATACCCAATTCATGGGCTCCCCTTAAGACTCCATGAAGCCTTCTTGAACTACTCAACCCCTAACAAGTTTAATGTATATTACTAACAATTTTCTCCATCGCTTTTTAAAATCAATCAACAAAACAACCAATCTAACCATTATTAATAACATTTATTAATTTGCCAGGTGCAGCTGCTAACATTAAAATTGAGCAATTGTCTCTTAAAAGCCAATTTGAATTGGCTTCAGCCTACTCCTGGTTGCAAAACAGTATTAATTAAAAAGCAATAGTGTGTGTGTCATTTTAAGAAGGGTGGCAGTGTTGGATTGGATCTGGATTCATATCCTTGGTACACAATACCTTGCACACAGTCAGTCATTTGTAAATAAGATCATAGGATGTTAGAGTTAGAGATAAAGAGGATCTTAGTTGGAAAAGACATTGGAATTCATACAACCCAACTTCCTCATTATACAGATGAGGAAACTTAGACCCAGAGAAATGAGGGACTTGCTCAAGGTCATAAAAGTTGCAAGTACAAGATCAGGGATTTGAACTCAGGCCATGAAGTTCCAAATTTTGTGTTCTTTCCATTGTACCTGTTGTTATTTTATTCTTGAAAGCATAGGTGGAATAAAATCTAGAATGAAACCTATGGAAGTTGATCCACTCTGGCTCCCCTATGTGCTGAGTAAATGAGTCTCTATTTTGTAGAAGAGATTTAGTGATGTGTCCAAAGTCTTACAGTTAGTGTCTGGGACTCAAACCCAGAACTCTTGAGTTCAAATCCATTCCCTCTATCTTTCTCTGTTTTGTTTTTACACAAGTTTTGCACAAGTTATTGTTAGGTGCCAATGTGGATAGTAAGCCAGGTCTGTAGTCAGGAAGATCTGAGTTCAAATCCAACCTCAGACACTTAGTAATTGTGTGATCCTGAGCAAGTCACTTCAACTTCTATCTGCCTCAATTTCCTCATCTGTAAAATGGGGATAATAGCATTTACCTCCCAGAGTTTGAGGATTAAATGAGATATTTGTAAAGCCCTTTGCAAACCTTAAAGTGTTACATAATGCATCTATTATTGTTAGTTTTAAGCTACTAATATCATTTATTATAGCCATTTAATATAGCTGTTATTATTTTTAATAATAATAAATAACCCATAGGCTCTCAAAGGATAGCTCAAGCAAATGGGCACAAAAGAAATCTTATATACTTTCTCCTTGTTTTTTCTCTTCATGATATCTTAGTGGGAGGGATTGTGGTACGTTTCTGTTGGAAGCATGTATTAGGCAGCTAGGTGGTGTACTGGTAGACCCGAGTTCAGATCCAGCCTAGCCTCAGATGCCCCTAGTAAGCCAGTTAACTACACTCTGTCTCAGTTTCTTTGTCTATAGAAAGGGGCCAATAATAACATAACTCCCAGGGTTTGGGGAGGATAAAATGAGATCGTTTTTATAAAGTAAGCACCATTTAAACGGTTGTGGTGGTAGTAGTATTAAAATATTATTTTTATATTTTATTTCATATATACTATATTTATATACATATTTTTAATACTTAATAGGGGCAGCTAGGTGACCCAGTGGATAGAGTGCTGGGTCTGGAGTCAGAAAGGCTCATCTTCCTGAGTTCAAACCCAGCCTCAGACTCTTACGAGCTGGGTGACCCTGGGCAAGTCACTTCACCCTGTTTGCCTCAGTTGTCTCATCTGTGAAATGAAGTGGAGAAAGAAATGGTCAACCACTCTACTGTCTTTGCCAAGAAAACCCCCACTGGGGTCGCAGAGTCAGAAACAACTGAACCACTAACATAATTAATAATGATAAACATTTCCTAGTGACCCTGGAATGGAAGCGGGGATATAGTAAGGGATACTACTAGGCTGTGTGACCCAGGCTGGCCTAGGTTTTGAGAAATACTTAAGGTCAGAGCACCTTGACCCATGGGGGCCTTATTAACCCAGCAACTGAACTTCCTTATTCTAACACGAGGCCCGGAGAGATGGGAGAGGTTCTCACGATGACACTGCAATTAGGTTCAAGAGCCAGGATTCAAGCCCAGGTCTGCTTTGCTCCGGTGCCCGGGCTGTAGAGCTGGTGGTTTGAATTTATGTGGTCTAAGCAAAAAGCAACCCCTGACTTACACACTTTAATGATTTTGTTTAAGCAGCTAGCTCTTCTTGCATGTAACATGGACCCAGGTTCCGCTGCCTCAGTTAAAAAGATAATTCTCTGATATCTTCCTGTCAATCAACAAGCATTTATTAATTCAGTCGTTTCATCCATGTTCAACTCTCTGTTACACCATTTGGGGTTTTCTTGGCAGAGATACTGGAATGATTTGTCATTTCCTTCTCTACCTTATTTGATCAATGAGGAAACTGAGGCAAACAGGGTTAAGTGACTTGCCCAGGATCACAAAGCTAATAAGTGTCTGAGGCTGGATTTGAACTCATGAAGATGAGTCTTCCTGACTTCAGGTCTTGCACTCTATCTCCTTTGCTGTGTAGCTCAATAAATACTTAATAATTAGTATTTACTATGGGCCAAACGCTGTTTTAGAAGAATGTCTTTATAAATTATTAATAAATATCTTTTGGATTAGATGAGGTCCAAGGTTCTTTCCTATGCTCCAGTTGTTTTGGTTCCATAATTTAAAAACCAACTTTATTATTATTAAACTCTGGAAGGGAAGCATTTTTTTATTAAGCTGTGCTTGGATTCCACTTTGGTTCACAAATCCTGGGATCATCATTTCTATTTGCCTTTAGCTCATTCATTTGGCATGTTTTAAAATAATTTTTACTGTATATTCAGACAAAACTCACAACTTCACTGACTAATACTCTGGCTTTCTTCTTACCTTTTGGGACTTAACACATGCACGCATATGTACACATGTAAACACACACACACACAAGCTCCCCAGTTTAGTGTAATGGGAGGAGCACTAGATTTGGAGTCACTGCCCAAGTTTGAATCCTGGTTCTTTATAGCTAACATTTCTATAGCATTGGAAGGTTTGTAAAGCACTTTACAAATATGACCTCATTTCGTTCTCATGCTAACTTTGGAAGGTCAGTTCTCTTATTATCCCCACTTGACAGAGGAAAAAACTGAGTCAGAGAGAGGTGAATTGACTTGTTCAGAGTCACAAGTTAGTAAGTGTCAGGTGTCTGAGGGCAGAATTGAACTCAGGTCCTCCTGACTCTAGGGCTTGGGTTCTATCCACTGCACCCTTAGCTGCCCCTTAACCACATTTTCCAAGTGTTTTTGTTTGTAAAATGATGGGACGCTCTCTATTCTGTTCACAATTTTTGGTTGCAATGATGTTGTCTAGAAATAGTGTAGATCCCGTTCCTGGGCCATAACTGATAGACCCTAAGCCACTGTAGAGGTCAACTAGGTGGTAAAGTGGATAGATAGAGTCTTGGGCTTGGCATCAGGAAGACTCCGCCTCTTCAAGACTTCAAATTTAGTTTCAGACACTTAGTAGCGGGGTGACCCTGGGCAAGTCCCTTAACCCTGTTTACCTCAGTTTTACATCTGTAAAATGAGCTGGAGAAAGAAATGGCAAACCACTGCAGTATCTCTACCAAGAAACCCCGAAATGGGATCATGAAGAGTCAGATGCGACTGAAAGAGAGTGTCATGATGCGATCTGCACTTAAGGAAAATCACTCGGAAGCTCTGTGGAAGATAGATTGGAATAGGGACAGACTTGAGATAGGGAGACAAGTTAGTTAAGACGATGTTACAAAAATGTAGATGGGAGGGATTGAGGGCCCAGCCTAAAGTGGTTGCTGTGTGGGAAAAGGGTCAAAGGAAAGGACGCTATGGAGGTAGAAATATCAAGATTGGCAGTTGATTGACTATGTGATGTGAGTGGAAATGAGAAGCTGAGGTTGAGACTGAGATTTCCAAGTTCCTCTTCTCCATGAAGGTCCTATAATAGGACCATAGTTTTAGAGCAAGAAGGGAATTCAGTGCCCGAGGCAACTCTTTTAGACTAGTAGGTATCTATGACCTTCTGCTGGCATTAGAGGAGGGTGTCTTTCACACTGAAGAAAATACCAGGTAGGACCAAAAAAAAAGTAACTCAAGGACTTTTAATTTTAAAATGACCCTGAAGTTTCACTACAATTTTGGGGGAAATAAAATCAGCATTTCAAATTGTATTTGATTTATGGTTTAGAAAGAGCATTGAGAATTTTTGAACAGAAGTTTTTAAGATGATATTTAGGCAAAGAAGCTAAATGAGAAAACCAGAATAAACAAAGCTCCTTGAAACCATAGTGTATAAAGGTGAATGGAGAAGGACTGCTCAGAGGGGACTCAGAGAGAGCAAATAACAAGCTGGTTACAGCTACGTACTACCTGTGTGAATTTAAGAAATCCCTTTGTCTCTCTGGGCCTCAGTTTCCTCCTCTATAAAATATAAGTATGCACTTGATGACCTCTAAGTTCTTGTCTTGCTCTAAATTGAGTCATGATCCAAAGTTATTATAGGCATTTTATATACTGAAATTCATGTATTTGCATGTAAATGACTATAATAGTCTTCAATTTTATTATTTAAAATTAAGTTTGTGATACATTATAAAAAATTATATCTAGGCATAGCCTACAACATCACTAGATTTATTTGCTTTGGTAAATATCTTAAAAATATCTATGTATATGTACATAGATATTTTTTTCCAGTTACATGTAAAAACAATTTTTTAACATTCATTTTTAAAAATTTTGAGTTCCAAATTCTCTCCTTTCCTTCCTCCCTCCTCTACCCTCTCATTGAGAAGGCAAGCAATTTGATATAGGTTATATTTGTGCTGTCATGTAAATGTCATGTAAAAAAGTCATGCAAGAATTTCCATATTAGTCATATTGTGAAAGAAAACACACATACACACAAATAAAAATGATATGCTTTGATCTTCAGACTCCATCAGTTCTTTTTCTGGAGGTGGAGAGCATTTTTCATCATAAGTCCTTTGGAATTGTCTTGGATTGTTGTATTGCTGAGAATAGCTCATTCACAGTTGATCATGATACAATGTTGCTATTACTGTGTACAATGTTCTCCTGTTTCTGCTCATTTCACTTTGCATCAGTTCATGGAACTGTTTCCAGGTTTTCCTGGAAGCATCCTGCTCATCATTTCTTATAGCACAACAGTATTCCATCAAAATTGTAGAGTGTAGCTTGTTCATTCATTCCCCAACTGCTTCTCATCTCCTAAATTTCCAATTCTTAGCCACCACAAAAAGAGCTGCTGTAAATATTTTTGTACATATAAATCCTTTTTCTTTTTTTTCTAATCTCTTTGGGATACAGGTCTAGTACTGGTATTGTTGGGTCAAAGGGTATGCAGTTTTAAAGCCCTTTGGGCATAGTTCCAAAATTGCTCTCCAGAGTAGTTAGATCAGTTCACAACTCCATCAGCAGTGCATCAGTGTCCCAATTTTCCCACAGCCCTTTCAAAATTTATCCTTTTCCTTTTCTGTCACATTAGCTAAGATACATGTGAGGTGGTAGCTCAGTTTTAATCTGTGTTTCTCTAAACAGTAGTGATTTAGAGCATTTTTTTCATATGACTTTAGATAGCTTTGATTTCTTTGTCTGAAAACTGCTTGTTCATATCCCTTGACCACTTAGCATTTGAGAATGACTCATATTCTTATAAATTTGACTCAGTTTTCTATATATTTGAGAAAAGAGACCTTTATCAGAGAAACTTGCTGTAAATTTCTTTCTCAGTTTTCTACTTTTCTTACAATCTTGGCTGCATTGATTTTGTTCGTGCAAAACCTTTCAAATGTAATATAATCAAACTTATCCAATAATATCCTGTAATATTCTCTATCTCTTGTTTGGTCATAAATTCTTCACTTATCCATAGATTTGACAGGTAAACTATTGCATGTTCCTCTAATCTGCTTATGGTATCAACCTCTATGTCTGAATCATATATCCATTTTGGCCTTATATTGGTATACTTTATAAGATGCTTTCCAGTTTTCCCAGAAGTTTGTGTCAAATAGTGAGTTCTTTCCTCAAAAGCTAGAATCTTTGCATTTATCAAACATCAGATTGCTATGGTTATTGCCTATGTGTTAAGCATCTTGATGTTTTTAGTAGTTTAAATAATTTTGATGGGGTGGCAGTTTTAAATTTCATTTATTTATTTGTTTGTTTTTATTTTCAACATTAAATTTTTTTTTAAGATTTTTGAGTTCTAAATTTTCTTTCTATCAACCCCCTTTCCCAAGACAGCATGCAGTTGGATATAGGCTATACATGTGCAATCATATTAAACATATTTCTGTATTAGTCATGTTGTAGAGAAGAATTAGAACTCAAGGGAAAAACCAGGAAAAAGACACAGAAAAAGGAGAAAAATTGTTATGCTTTGGTCTGCATTCAGACTGCATAGTCTTTCTCTGCACGTGGATAACATTTTCTATCACTAGTCTTTTGGAATTGTCTTAGATCCTTGTATTGCTGAGAAGAGTTAAGTCTATCAAAGTTGGTCATTGTACAATGTTGCTGTTACAATACTGTGTACAATATTCTGGTTTGTACAGTGTTCTCCTGGTTATGAGGTGGTAGTTTTGAGAAAACCAAAGCAAAAAACATTTGTGAATATAATGTGTGTGGATCTTGGGGGGCACTGGACTGGATGATTCCTAAGATCTTTTCAGGCTCCAGCATTCTGTGATTCTATATCAAACCCAAACCTAGAATGAAAACCAGGTCGTCTGACTCCAGAACTAGTACTTTTTCTACCATACTGAGCCCCTGATTTTATTTAACTTTAAACAGTTTTAATGGGGCAGTGAGGACAGAGTTCTAGACATGGAGTCAGGAAGACTCATCTTCCTAAGCTCAAATCTGGCCTTAGACCAGATTTGTGACCTTGTGGCCCTAGGCAAGTCACTTAACCCTGTTTGCCTCAGTTTCCTCATCTGTAAAATGAGCTGGAGAAGGAAGTGGAAAACCTTTCCGGGATCTTTGCCAAGAAAACCCCAAATGGGGTCACAAAGAACCAGACATGACGGAACAACATTATTGACTTTTGTCTGATGGTCGTTAACTGGATAAGTCTTGCTTTTTCTTGTTAGGTAGTCTTCTCTTCGAGGACAGGCATCACATCTTCTTTGTTTGTCCAGTCATAGGGTCTTGGATTTATTTAAATGATTCAAGAGATTTTTTTATTTCTTTGGTGTGGTTAGTCCCTCCAATGACAGAGACATTAACCCCTCTACTGTGTTGATAGAACGAAGCTAGTACCTTGATGATAGGCCCCTCTGCCTTTGGCAAGGCTGGCTTTGGATGAACGTTCATTGTCCAGCCCTACTCAGAACATTTCCATCTCAGGAAGACTTGCCAGCGCTTGTGTTTACCAGTGTGTCCTGTGAGAACTCAATGTCTACACTACAATGAACCCTCAGAATATGGTTACACTTAGTAGATGCTTAATAAATATTGCTGAATGAATGAGGCAGTTAGGTGGCACAGTGAGAAGAGTGTTGCCCTTGGAGTCGGGAAGATTGAGTTCAAATCCAGCCTCACATTTATTAGCTGTAGGACCCTGGCTAAGTCACTTAACCACTGTTTGCCTCTGTTTCCTCATCTATAAAATGGGAATAATAAGAGTTGTTGTGAGTATCATATGAGATAATATATGGAAATAAATGGTAGCTATTATTATTCAATGAATTTTCCTTCTCCTATTTCAGCCCCTGAAATTAGGACACAATCAAAGAACTCAATTGCTTTAAATACTTTGGCAATTCATACAGACAGGACAAACATTTCTACCACATTCATCCAAGATGCCTCAAGGGCTCCTGAGTCTTCAACTGATAGAAGTTGGTTGGTAAATCGAACAGAAGGTTCAACCAAGTATTCCGGAATGGCCAGCTCTTCAGCATCAACCCATGCCTCGTCTTCCTTAGGGGAGGTCAGAAGAAAAGGTACAGTGACAAGGAATCTGAGTGATGCAAAATCCATCAAGCCCGCAACAGATGACACATTTGGACATCCTTCTTCCAGGACCTCCACTCTGTCTTTACAAAATGATTCCCCAAGTGAGTGCCCAATTCATCACACGGTGTAAAGCAAAGTCAAATCCAACTGAACTGATATTTTGGTAATAGAGAGGACAAGGTATCTCCATGGTCCTGCAGCTGATATATGTCAGAGGTAGTCCTTGAGCCCAGGACTTCTTGGGCCAGCTTTCTATTTCATAGTGTGTGTGTGTGTGTGTGTGTGTGTGTGTGTGTGTTTGTATGTGTATGTGTGTATGTTCACACATACAAATGTATACACATGTACACACATGTATATACATATATATACACACATACACATCTATATGTACTAACACACATAAATATATACATAATGTATATACATATCCTATGAATTATTTTTCAAAATTTATTTTCTTTTCAATTCATGGACAAAAACAAGTATTTCCATAATGCAGTACAATAAAAAGATGATAGCACATGAAACTACAAATATACCATGTATAACTTGCTATTCTCTCCAAATATACAAGAAAGTTATCATAAAATTTCTTCCCCCCCTTTATTTTCCTTCCTTTCTCCCCACTCCCACCCCCCCTAGAGACTGTGTGGCATAGTAGACAGATGGCAAGCTCCTCTGGAGTCAGTAGCTCAGGGTTCAAGCCCTGCCTCTGACCCATACTAGCTGTGTGACCGTGGACAAGTCTAACCTTTCAGTGCCCAGGCAATTTAAGATTAGAAATGACAGTAAGTGCCGTTAGTATAACTCTTTAAGAATTGCTGGGTGCTTTACAAATATTATCTCATTCTGTTCTCATAGCAGTCCTGGGAGGTAGGTGCTAGTATTAGCCCCAATTTACAGCTTTACGGATGAAGAAACATAGAAAGTAAGTGACATGTCCAGAGTCACAGAGCCAATAAGTGTCTAAGCAGTGTTTGAATTTAGGTCCTCCTGACTCCGGCCAGGTCCAGTGCTCAATTCACAGAGTTACCTACTTTTCAACCTCCATCAATGAAGGGAGTTTCTAAACTAGGAGTTTCTCACAGTGATAAAAAAACCCCACAGGTCTAGAACCTTCTTCCCCCTAATAAATAGACAAACCCATTTATTTTTATATTTATCTAATTTATTTATTTATTATCTATTTTATTTATATATATTATATTTTTCTATATGAAAGGCAGTATGGAGTAGGGTATAGAGTCTAGATGGCTCTCCTGGAAGACAGAAGAAATGAATTAGTCTTAACTTCTGACTCCTGGTTATGTGACCAGTCAGTGCCGTAGGCAGCTTTTGTATGAGTTTCATTGAGGATAGCAGCCTGCATTGGTAGAGGGAGTTTCATCACCTGGGAGTTCCCTATAGTAATGATGAAGTCATAGGTCTGGTCCTTATCCCTACATACATATATGTTGAGAGAGGCAGAAGTTATTTCTAAGGAAATCTTAGCAAGTGCTAATTTTTCACACACCCAGATGCTGCTGCTGAGCAAGACCAACCAGAGATGCTGACTTTTGCAGGCAGGATTTATCTGTTCCCTATATTTTCTTGCAGCCTTTGAAGGAGACCATCAGCTGCCCATCAGTGATGCTGATGCTGGGGATGACAGTTCTAGGACTCAGACTGAGACTGGGCTCAATTTCGAGACTTTCACCAGAGGTGGGAAGGACATGTCCCACTCGTCCATGACCAACCAAAGAGTTTTTGTGGATGTGAAAGGAAACTCCACTTCATATCCTGAGACTGTGAACCCTTCAGTCCTGACCCAGCTGCCCAACCAGTGGACAGACCCAGATGATGCACACCTCCTTGAGCCTTCCACAGGATCTTCATCAGCATCTTCCTCAGAGATGTGGGATTCTTCATCACAGGGTCATTCTTTATGTGAGTTTTCATTTCCCAAAACTTGGTTTCCCTCAGCTATGCACTTAAAAAAGACTGAGCTTGTTTTATTCAGGATAATTCTGATCTCCATAAACTCTAGCTCTTTCTGTGAAATCAATCTCTCAAGCAACCAGTATTTATTAAGCACTCATCGTTTACCAGGTACTGTGCTAGAAGCTGGGGATAAAAATACCAATTCAACACTGACTTCAAATCCCACAGTTTTAAGGTCTTTCCAGGTCCACCCAGCAGCTACTATCTTCTCTCTGATATTACTTTCCATCTGTTCTGTGTTCATCTTGTATGCACCTAATTATTTACTTGTTGTCTCTCCAACTAGAATGCCCTACTTGAGGACAGGAACTATTTTTGTCTTGCTGTATCCTCAGAGTTCAGCGTAGTACCTGGTATATAGTAGGCACTTAATAAATGCTTGTTGGTTCATTTATTTAATGGAATGATTCCCTGCTCACAAGGAGCTTTCCATGCTCCAGTCAACTGACCCATAATCTGAGTATCTCTAGGTCAGTAATTCCTGCCAGTACAAGACAATGCTCTAGGAAATACCTTGTTGGGTAGATCTCTAAGAAGTTTCCTCTTGCCGGGTCCTCTCTCTACCACCATCTCCATGTCACAGTTCCCCCAACTCTGCTTGGTTAGGGTCTTCAAAGGCAATGCTCCTCTTTACCTGAGATCTTTTCTCTTTGTGATCTCAAGGCTTTAGGGTAGTGAAAAGAAGCCCATCTTAACAAAAAAGCTGAAGACTTATAATCATTTCTCAATAAACACCCTTACTACCAACCCTGACATTTTTTCTCTTCCTTTTCATTCATATGGCAGCCAAACTGTTTTCTAGCATGTTCATTTTACAAATCAGAGTATAGGGCATCATATTGAACTTATGATAGTACTCATATAGAGAATTCCCAGGTGAGGAAAGCCTCTCTACCAATGCAGGTTGGCACCTTCTCAGCAAACTTATAAAAAATTGCACAGAGCACTGAGAGGTTATGTAACTTTCAAAAAGCCAGAGAGTTATTTAGTAAGAGAAGCAGACTTTGAGCCCAGGTCTTCTGCCTTTAAAGTTAGCCCTGTTTACCATGAAGTTTTGAGGGATTTCTTCATCCCCAGAATCTAGCACAGTGCCTGCCACATAGTAAATCCTTAGTAAATGCTAGCTTGTTGATTGATGATTGACTGAAAGCACCTTTACCAGGTGTTAGCTCAGAGTTCCCCCATGTGCATCTGTTTTGCCCATAACAATAGCTTGCTCACTCCTTATGCCCATTCTTGCCCTTTGGGGGCAGAAGTTTCAGACCCACAACTTCTGTTTTAGGTCAAAGCTGCTGCCTCTTCAGACTCCTAAACTCAGCCTGGATCCTGTCCAGCAGCACACAGTCAAATCTCAGCTCCCTGGGCCCTTGTCCTCTATCTGCAAATCTGCTGAGTGGTTGTTTTCTGCTTCTAAGGCTTTTTTCACTGTCCTTCCCCTGGTCAGCTACATTGCAGCCACCCTTCAACCTAATTCAGTCATTCTTTTTTAGGACCTTTGAGTCTCTCCAAAATACTTCTTCTTCTCTCTCTCTCTCTCTCTCTCTCTCTCTCTCTCTCTCTCTCTCTCTCTCTCTCTCTCTCTCTCTCTCTCCCCCCCCTCCCCGCTTCCCCTTGCTTTTCCCTCTCCCTTCTTCTCTCCCTCACTCTATTCCCAGCCTCCTCTCCCTGTCCTTCCAGCTCTGACAGTTTGTCACATAAAGTTGCCTACCAGTTTTAATTCATCACGAAATTAGGGCAGCAGCTCTCAAAGTGTGATCTGGGGCTCTCTGAGACCCTTTCAGGGCACCCATGAGATCAGAACTATTTTCATAGCAATGCTGAGACATTTTCACCTCTAATATGGTTCATATCAATAGATAGAACCCACCTGAACAAAAGCTCTTTGGGGAGAAGAATCCTCAGTTGTTTTTAAGAGTACATTGGGGTCCTGAGACCAAAAAGTTTGAAGACTGAGGCTCCCTGAGACTTTTTCAGAGTATCCCTTATTTTTATAATAATGCTGGGACATTTTGATTTCTAATATGGTCAATATCAACAGATATAACCCACCTAAACAAAATCTCTTTGGGAGTAAGTGTCCTTAGTAATTTTTAAGAGTATGAAGGGGTACTCAAACCAAAAAGTTTGAGGACCGCTGAATTAACATTTCCAAAATCTACCTGTAGAGGCAGCTTGGTAGAGCAGATAAAGAGCCAGCCAGGTGTTTAGAGAGCTGGACCTCAAGTCAAGAAGACCTGAGCTCAAATCTTGCTTCAGATACTTGTAGCTATGGGGCTCACATAGGTCCTAGGGAGGTCTGCTTCAGTTTTCTCACCCATTAAATGAGGGTAAACCTGTAAGCTCTATGTAAATGTTGGCTTTTAGTATTGGCTCTAATTCATCCTGGCTAGTGTCCTTGAGTGAACATTTTTTTTTTATCACTTTACAATCACTCCATACGCATTTATTAAGCACCTACCATATGTCAGGCTCTGTATAAGGCAGTGGGAATAAAAAGATAGAAATGACACTTTCCTGGCCCTCAAGAAACATAGATTCTATGTAATTTAACTGGGCAGCCCTGAATCACATCAATTGGATTTTGTCTTAACATTATGAATTTTTCATTGTAATTTTAAGTAGAATAGGAATATTCACTTAGACCTAAATGTTGGAAATAAAAATCTGCATTTTTATAATAAAAGTAATATTTATTTTAAAAAGTATATGATAAAGTAACTTTTCAAACTGTACAATTATCAGAGCTCCCTTGTTACAAAAAGCTTCCATGAATTACACGTAGGATCTCCAGTGTTCTGTGCCTCGTCTGTTTCTGGCATCTCCATTTCCTATATGGTTATTTCTGTACATATCCATCCTTCTTAGTCCCCCAGGCAAGACTCTTGTTGACCTGTATTGGGCGACAGAGTTTCCTCCCTGAGTATTCCCTTGACCCGTGAAATCACACCTCCAAAATTGTGACGGCAGGTCATGCCCACCAAAAGAAGCCTACCTTTATATTTAATAAATTTTCATCTCTCTGGACACAATAACTACTATTTTGTTTTTGTTTAGTTGTTTCAGTTGTGTCTGATTCTTCATGACCCTAGCTGGGTTTTTCTTGGCAAATATACTAGAGTAGTTTGCCATTTCTTTCTCCAGCTCATTTTACAGATGAGGAAACTGAGGCAAATAGGGTTAAGTGACTTTCCCAGGGTCACACAGCTACTAAGTGTCTGAGGCTAGATTTGCACTCATGAAGCTGAGTCTTGCTGACTCTAGACTTGGCATTCTATCCACTGTACCACCTACCTGCCAACTACTAAACAAATTGGAGGGGGAGATACTTGTTTGCAACATTTTCCTGCCCTCATTCCCACACATACCTATCAAACCTTAGTGCCTTTAGCATGACCAATCCCAAGCTAGGTACCTGTTTTTTGCTGAAGTGTTCAGGCAAAGGAATGATTTCCTGAGAGATAAGCAGCCCTGAGTAGGTGATTTCATAAATTACCAGCCCCACCAGGAGTTATCTTCCCTTCCTCTCCTTAGTGAATTATGTCTTCATGCTGAACTGTGTTAGTATTTCTTTAAAAATACCAACATTTTTTCCAATTACATGTAAAAATTTTTAACATTCATTTTAAAAATTTTAAATTCCATATTCTCTCCTTCTCTCCCTCCCCTCCCCCTTCTCTGGGACAGCAAGCAATTTGAAATAGGTTATAGATGTGCAGAACATATTTTGATATGTCATGTTGTATAGAAAACACAGATCAAAAAAGAAACCAAACCAAGAAAAATAAAATAAAAATTAGTATAATTTAATCTGCATTCAGACTTCATCATTTCTTCCTCTGGAGGTGGATATCATTTTTCATCATCAGTCTCTTGGAATTGTCTTGCGTCATTGTATTACTGAGCATAATTAAGTCATTCCCAGTTGACCATTATACAGTATTGTTGTTACTGTGTACGCTGTTCTCCTGGTTCTGCCCATTTCACTTTGCATCATTCCATGTAAGTCTTTCCAGGTTTTTCTGAGAGCATCTTGCTTGTCATCTCTTATACCACAGTACACTACAATCGTATACTACAACTTGTTCAGCCCATTCTCCAAAATGATGTTACTGTTTACAATGTTCTTAGATGAAAAAAAAAACAATTAAATATAGGGTAGCTAAGTGGCATAGTGGATAGAGTATTGGGTCCAGAGTCAGGAAAACCTAAATTCAAATCTGGCCTTAGATATTTAATAGCTGTGTGACCCTGGGCAAATAACTTAACTCTCTTTACCTCAGTTTCCTCACCTGTAAAATGAGCTGGAGAAGGAAATGGCAAACCACTCTAGTACCTTCCCCAAGAAAAGGGGTTACCAAGAGTTGGACAGAATTAAAATGACTCAACAGCAACAGCTGTTAAAGTTAAAAGGAGAGGGTTAGACTACATCCTCTGATGTCCCCTCTGGTTCTAGATACATGATCCTATTGTCACTTTACCATCCACAGTGGATAGTCGTACAAACTCACGGAGATACAGTGTTGATCTCACTCCTTAAAATAGTAAGATTTACTGAGCCACAAATCCAGAATGTAGGATGATAGGTCTAGAGCAGGAAGGGACCGTAGATGTCATTTAGTCCAACTCAGATTCTAGAAATGAGGAAACTGAAATGCAGAGGTTAAGTAATTTATCCATGATCATAACCAGGTAAGAAACCCAGGCCTTTGACTCTTGAGCCAGCCTTTCCTCCTGTACTGGGAGGTAGACTTCTGGAGGCCCAAGGAGGTCATCTAGTCCAAGGAGTCTTGACGTGTTTTGTGACATGGCCCCCTTGGGCCATTTAGTGAAGCCTAATACATGTGAATTGTTGCCTATATTAATAATTGAAGGAAACACTTTTTTCTCAATTACATGTAAAAACCATCTTTAGCATTCATTTTTAAAAATTTTGAGTTACAAATTCTTTTCCTCCCTCCTTGAGATGGCAAGCAATTTGCTATAGATTTTATATATATATATATATATATATATGCAGTTATGCAAAGCATATCAGCCACACTGCAAAAGAAAACACATGCAACTCAAGAAAAATAAATTAAAACGAGTATGCTTGAATCTGCAGTCAGACTCCATCAGTCCTTTCTCTGGAGGTAGGTAGCTTTTTTTATCACAAGTCTTTTGGAATTGTGTTGAATCCTTGTATTTCTGGGAGTAGTAATTCATTCGCAGTTACATAATATTGCTCTTACTGTGTACGATGGTCTCCTGGTTCTGCTCATCTCACTTTGTATCAGTTCGTGTAAGTCTTCCTAGGTTTTTCTGAAATCATCCTATATGTCATTTCTATAACACAATAGTATTTCATCACAATCATATGCTACAATTTGTTCAACCATTTTATCCCCTCAATTTTCAATTCTTTGCCACCACAAAAAAGCTGCTATAAATACTTTTACACATATAGGTCCTTTTCCTTTTATCTCTTTGGCATATAGATCTAGCAGATTGCTGGGTCAAAGGGTTTGCATAGTTATATAGCCCCTTAAGCATAGCTCAAATTGCTCTTCCAAATAGTTGGGTCAATTCACAGCTCCACTAACAATGCGTTAGGGTCCCAACAGGAAACATTAATTTTGATCAGAGGTTAGTGAAAATAAGATGTAATTTTTTCCCCATTCAAATCCATGGATCCCTTGCAATCTATCGATCTGTGGGCTCTGGTTGAAAACTCCTGATCTGGTTCAAGCCAAAGGCTTCAAGCCTACAAACCTATTAACTTTAAAGGTTTTGACTACTGATTTCTCCTCTGCAGCTTCAGTGTTCATTTTTGTTCATTGGAGCTAACCTCCAATGAAAACCCTATGTAAATATTTACAACTCCCCACACAAGAGTATTCATTGCTGCTTTCAGAGTTGGATACTATTGTTTCCTAAGTTTTTCTCACTCCTTTTTGATTCACATTCCAGACACTGAAGGGAGCCATGAGCTGGGGAGCCGGTCAGGTTCAGAGGAAAGTACTTCCAGTTTTCTTCATCCCAGTCCAGACACCTCAGCTACTTCATCTAGGAATGGAGAGAGGACATTGAGATCTCTTACCAATAGCAGCCTGCCTTCTGGTGGAGGGGAGCACTCCACGATGCATCTCCGTGGCACCGAGGGCACCATTCCTCACCTGGGAGTCACAGACACCACAGGCTCCCTATCAGCTTCATCAGACACCTTGCAGACCCAAGAAGGTAAACTCTTTTCTCTGCCCTGCTTGGTTTAACCATGGTTCTAGAATAATATTTATGTAACACTGTAATGCTTGCAAAGCAGTTTTACACATATTATTTCATTATGATCTTTACAGCAAACCTCTGCGATAGGTGCTGTCACTGTTCCCATTTTACAGATGAAGATGTTGAGGCATAGAGAAGTGAAAGGACTTCCCCAGCATCTTACAACTAGGATGGGGCTGATGGTAGATTAAAACTCAGGTTTTCCTGCCTCTAGTTAGTTTTTGATTCAGAATGTAATCTTATAAGTTTTGTGTGAATAGCCTCTTAGGGTATGCTCTACCTAAGGAATATGTAACAGTGACATCAAGAATTTATGCCAAGGCAATAATAATTTTTAACCATTATCTTTCACATATGTTCTTTTTACCCATGAGTGATCAGCATCTATTTCCTCTCCACTTGTCAGGTCATAAGGTCAGAGGTTTAGAGATGGAAAAGATCTCAGAGGCTATTGAGTCTAAACCTTTCGTTTTATAGATTAGGAAACTGAGGCACAGAGTAGTCAAATGACTTGCCAGGGTCACACAGCTAAGTAAGTATTTGAACTGGGACTTGAAATCTGGTCTTTCTGGCCCCAAGTCTAGTGCCTTCTAAGCCAACTGCAAAACTCCTCAGTGTAATTGGGAAATATTTACAGTAGAACACAGAAAATGTTAATATGTGGTTTTTCTCAGTCTTTATATGGCCTGTAGGGATCCTTAAGGATGGTTTAGTAGTCCTTGTTTCTATTTGTGTCTGACACCATTACTTTACCCTTTAGTGACATCTGCCAAGACTCCTACAATCTTTTTTTCTTTTTTTAAAATTTACGTATTTTTACTTTTCAACATTCACTTTTGTAAGATTTTGAGTTCTAAAATTTCCCCCTCCCTTCCCTTTACCCCAAGACAACATGCAATCTGATATAGGCTATACATATACAATCATGTGAAACGTATTTCCACATTAGTTATATTGTGAAAAAAGAATCAGAACAAAAGGGAAAAATCAAGAGAAAGAAAGGAAAATAGCATGTTTCAATTTGTGTTCAGACTCCATAGTTCTGTCTCTGGATGTGCAGAATGTTTTCCATTATGAGTCTTTTGGAATTGTATGAATCCTATAATCTTAAGAGAGACTAGCTCACTTGCTCAAGGATTGTGTCCTAGGAATGGTTTTATTGGTTGAGAAATGAAATAACACAATGCCTAGGAGAAGTAGGGAAAGTACTGCCTTTTCTATTTGAGCATGGCAGCAGTGTGTGCTTTGAGGTTGAAGTTTCTAGCCATTTGTGTACCCTTGACCAAAAAGGAGAGGCTCTTTAGGAGAAGAATTTGACCCTAGCCACTTCTTTGTAAGTACCTGGCTCTGATTCATTGTCATCACCATTTCTTCTGCTGCTACCATGATTTAGGAAAGAAGTTAGAGTTGAAAGCCTGAGGAGGAATCAAGATGGCTAGAGCAGGGGGAAGCTAGGTGGCCAGTAGACAGAGCACTAGCCCTAAATCTGGTCTCAGACACCTGACACTTACTAGCTGTGTGACCCTAGGCAAGTCACTTAACCCTGATTGTCTCACGAAAGAAAAATAAAATAAAATAAAATAAAAAGATGGCTTGAGTAGGCCCTGCCTTACCCTTCTTCCCAAATGTTTCTGGTTCAGAGGGTTTTGTCATTCATTAGTAATCAATTTACTAAAAAAATGTTGAGCCCCAACTGACTATTAATCATTTATCAAATACATGTTTTTTCTGTTTGCGTATCATTTATTTCTTAGAATCATAGATTTAGAGCTGGAAGAGACCTTAAATACTATCAACCCCCTTTTTTCCCTCCTTCTCCTCCTTCTTCTTCCTCCTTCTCCTTTTCCTCCTCCTCCTCTTTTTCTTCCCTCCTCCTCCTCCTCCTTCTTCCTTTCCCCAGATTAGAACTGAAATAGCCACTTACCAACCCAGTTCCACTGTTGATTGACATGGAACCTTTGACTTACTCCTTTTCTGAATTGAACCAGATTGTCCCTCCTTCGGCCACCTGTTGGCCCTAGTGCTCTTGGGGCTCAACACATGGGTACAGGGCCATGTCTCAGAGCAGTCTGCTTCTGCCATATTGGAGATCAGAACTTCCAAACTCAAGCCATCCCCCAACCTTAGTAGCAGGGATTACAAGCATGTGTCACCAAACCCAGCACCAGTCCTTTCTTTTAACAGATGAGGAGAGTGAGGCACAGAGAGGTTAAATAATTTGCCCAGAATCACCCAGCTAGTATCTGAGGAAGTATTTAAGCCCAGGTCTTTCCTGACTCTAAGTCCATTGGAGAAGGGGGGAGAGGTTAATTTTTTTTTAATCCCACTTTCATTTCCAAATATATTCTTCCCCTTCTTCCACCCAGTGAGCAATCCATTATGACAGTGAATTGTAAAAAACACATCCACACAAAACCAAATATGACAATATATGCAGTATTCTATACTTATATCCTGCCCCTATCACTGTATGGAAGAGAGAGAGGTAAATCTTCTAAACTTGGGTTATGATATTTTTTTAAAAATCAGACTCATGGAAGGTTATGACTTGTTTGGTTGACCTAATTTCAATTTCTTACCATTTTAGCTCCTGGAATTCACCATGAACCGTTGAATAGCACACATATAGGAAAAAGGACATCTAACTACCATACAGACAGCACATATATTTCATCAACTTTCACCAAAGTAAAAGATAGGACATTATTATCTATTGCAAATAACAGCACATCTTCAGATACCATTAAAACCTGGACCACCTACAATGGAACCTCTGGCTCCTTGTCTTTGGAATCTTCTTCTTCTGCTTTTCCCAAAGGAAACAACATCTCATTGAGTGAAGGGAAATTTGTCCTTCCTTCCACTGAACCCTTGGTTGTGAGTTCTGATTTACCAACATACGCATCTACAAACAGTGTTCCCCCCAACACATTGCTACTTCAAACCTCTGAATCTGTGTCCACTGATGACTCTTCATCTTCATCATTGTCACCTTTGCCATCCCCCTCAGTGTTACAGCTAAGTCAACCATTTTCCTCAACCCTATGGCCAACACTTGCTTCTTCTCCACTCTTGCTTTCTATGGCTGAATCCTCCAAGCCCATGTCTTCCTCGCTGCCACCTTTATCAACCCGCTTGGTAGAATCCACCCCACCCCCAATAATATTACAACAGTCATCTCTCCTGCCCTTGCCTTCTACCTCAGCCCTCCCCAGTGATGATCCTCAGGCAAGAGAGTCTTCTGTAACTTCAAGTGATACACTGACAGATTTATTCACTACTATGGTTCACAGTAGCCCATCAGCAGATCAGAAGAATCCAAGTGTCCCCTACCAGGAGAAAACCAGTGTGGGGTCAAAGTTACAACATCCAATTCTTCCACCAACAGAATCAACAGAAGTGCTAAAAATTGATGCTACAGCCAAGGATCCTTTACCTCCAGTCCCAACAGAGTCCTTCAGAGAGCCAACTTTCCCAGCCACCAGCACCAGTTCAGCCCAGCCATCACCAGTTATGACAACTCACTCAACCACTCAGTCTTCAACAATTTCAACTGATCTTTCACCTCCAATAATTGCTCTTACAACTGTGAAAGCAACAACTGAGAAAACTATTCTGCCCATTGGACCTAGGACTACAATGTCTCAGAGAACCACCAAAGGTCCTGTCACCACTGAAGTTAGCAGAGTTGAGACCGAGGCCACCACCAAATCAATCCCTACCACTTCTATATTTACACCTGTGCATGAACTGAGCTCAAGAGGAGGAAATCCAGAAGAGGGAACTCCCACTACCCGTTTTCCCATGGTAACATCTCTTTCCCCCAAAACTACAAAGGCTTCTACTCCTATACTGTTGACTCTTAAACCAACCACTGTTGTCCCACTAAGCAGCATGAGACCAACGATGACATCACCCTCAACAACAGGTAAAATTCATTCTCAGGTGTTAGTAACTAGCAAGTGCACATTCTATGCTAGGTCCTAGGTACATGAGAAATGAAGAGTTGATGGTTTCTGGTACATGGAAAATGAAAAGACTTGATGATATCTAAAGTCTCTGACAGCTCTAAATTTTTGAGTCTCTCTGCATTTTTCTTTACCTCTGGCCTACCTAATTCTATGGCTATATAAAGCAGTCTTTTTGGAAGGAGTCACTGAATTGCTAATTCATTTAATGTTGGGGGGGTTGATTGGGTAGTGAGCTTTTTATAAAGGATTTTTGGGGAGCGCTTATTGGGGATCATCTGTCTTGGAAAAATAAAATGTAGCAAAAAGTTATGAAAATAATTTTTTGCACATATATAGAAAAATTGAGCATTAGAATTGGAGGTCAAGAAAAAGTCATATATTTTCTCAGGACATCATCTCTTTCCTTCAAACTACAAAAACTTCTTCTGCCAGTCATTGGCTCTTATCAAGTTACTCATTAAATCATTCTTTCCCCCACAATAATTAAATTATATAGCCCCAGAATTTACAAGCCAGAAGGAGGAGATGCGGACTGATAAGTTCGATTTAGAGCTGTCAAGGACCTTAGAGACCAAATGAGTCCAACTTCCTTTTTTATACAATTCTTTTGTTTTCCATGTTATGACTCATCAGTATACAAAATCATGTAATAAGGCAGAGAGGGGTTTAAATTTGCATTAGTGGAGGGGATAGTAATTGTTCCTTGAAGTATGTTGTAGTGATTAAAATAACCTCCTGTTCATAGGACCATAGGGGTCATAGACTTAGAACTGAAAGAACCTCAGTGGTCATCTGATCCAATCTCCTCATTTTACATTTGAGGAAACTGAGGCCCAGACAGGTTAAGAAACCAAAGTCACACAGCCAATAAGTGCAAACTCAGGATTTGAACACAGGTCTTCTGACTTCAAAATCTGATGCTGTTTCCATTGAAGCATTTTAAAATTTTATTTTGTAGTATTTTTAATTTATCCTAGTCTTTTTTCTTTAGAAGGCATAATTTTTGCTTTAAAATTATTTTCATAATTTAAATCAATATATTTTATTTTGCTACAACAGATAATCCCCAATATTCTACCACTTGCCCATCTTTTTATTTTTTAATTTTAATTTTTTTTATTTATTATTTATCTATTTTTAGTGTTCTACAGTCATTTCCATACAACTTGGATTTTTTTCCCCTTTTTCCCCCTCCTTCACTGCTACTTCCTCCCTCTCTCCCTGAGACAGCATACAATTTTATATAGGTTCTACATACATTCCTATTAAATACACTTTCACCTTTGTCATGTTGCATAGAAGAATTAAAATGAATTGGAGAAATCATAAAACAAACCAAAATGTAATACAAAAGAATGCTGCATTCTGCGATCAAATTCTGTAGTTCTTTCTCTGGATGTGGAAGGCATTTTGCCCTACCATTGGGAATTTTTTAAGTCCTTGCATTGCAATGAAGTATTCAGTCTACCAGAAAAAATCTTTACACACTGTGGTTTTTGCTGTGTACAAAGTTCTCCTGGTTCTGCTCCTTTCACTCAGCATCAGATCATATAAGTCTTTCCAGCCTCTTTGAAGTCTTCCTGTTCATCATTTCTTATAGCACAATAGTATTCCGTTACATTCATATACCACAACTTATTCAGCCATTCCTCAATTGATGAGCATTCCCTTGATTTCTGGTTTTTGGCCACCACAAAGAGCTGCTATAAATATTTTTGTACATGTGGGACCCTTTCCCATCTTTATGATCTCTTGGGGATATAGTCCTAGAAGCAGTGTTGCTGGGTCAAAGGGCATGCACATTTTTGTAGCCCTTTGGGCATAGTTCCAAATTGCTCTCCAGAATGGTTGGATCAGCTCACAGCTCCATCAACAATGAATCAGTGTTCCACCTCTTCCACACCTTCTCCAATATTTATCATCTTCCTATTTTGTCATGTTAGCCAATCTGATAGGTGCGATGCCCCATCTTTTTTTTTTTTAAATCAATGATGTCCATAAATATACGCCTAGCAGTGGAATGTCTGGGTTAAAATGGACATTTTAGATATTTTATTTGTACAGTTCCAAATTGCCTTCCATAATGGTTGTAATAATCCACAGCTCCACCAACAATGCATTAGTACATGATCTGCTAAAATAAAACAAGCCAAAAAAAACCCAACCCAAACCTTTCTAAAGTGGTCACCACCAAATTGATCACATCACTAATTGAATAATTAATTATTAGCAGAAAGGAAAAATTAGTCCTTTCCCTTTTATTATATGCTACTAATATTGACTAATGTAATTGACCCAAGTTTTGTTTGTCCTGTATCATTCTTACTAGTGGCAATTGTTTGTATTCAAAGTGAGAACTGGGATTTATCAAGAGACAGTAACCTCACTGTATCCTTTAGTAGCTACACTGGCAACATACTCTTTAATCATTTAACTTTTTGTATAAGCTATATCCTATATCCCTGTCTCCATTCCATCCTCTTGCCTTCCAGCTTCCATGATCCAATCCATGGGACTGTTGTGATCTATAAGAACAATTACCTCTTCTGACTATCAAAAATTACCTTATCTGTGCTGTAACCCCTTTCTCCTAGAGTGAGAATTATACAGAGCAGAGGCAAAAGATGCAGATAGATGGGTTCCTAGATTTAGAGAGGGGACTTTAGAGACCATCAAGTCCAACTCCCTATTTTACAGATGAGGAAACTAAGGCACAGAGGAGGTTAAGTGACATGCTCAGTGTCACATACCAGCATGGGATTTGAACCTAGATCTTCTTGACTCCAAGTCCAGAGCCCTGTTTACCATTCTGTGTGGCTTCTTTGATAAGAGTTTTTATTTTGTAGGTTTCTCATATTAACTAATATTGTTAATATTTATTATTATTATAAATATTATTAACAGGAGCAGTTAGGGGGTATAGTGGGTTAATGACTGGATTTGAATTAAAAAAGACTTAGCTTCCTGACTTCAAATCTGATCTCAAATCCTTCCTAGTTGTGTGACCCTGGGCACATCACTTAACCCTGTTTGCCTCTGTTTCCTCATCTATAAAGTGAGCTGGAGAAGGAAATGGCAAACCACTTCATTGTCTTGGCCAAGAAAATCTCAGAAGGAGTCATGAAGAGTTGGACATGACTGAAGCAGCAGTATTATTAATTATTAGTTTTTTCTGTCATATCCTACTCTTTGTGACCCCTTTTGAGATTTCCTTGGCAAAGATACTGAAGTGGTTTGCCATTTCCTTCTCCAGCTCATTTTAAAGATGAGGAAACTGAAGTCAACAGGGTTAAGTGACTTGCCCAGGGTTACACAGCTACAAAGTGTCTGAGGCTAGATATGAACTTAGGAAGATGAGATTTCTGATTCGAGGTCATGTGTCCAACCTACTGCTCTACCTAAGAGGAGGCAGATTTACTCATTTTGAGGATCCAAGTCTAACCGTGTTGCTGCTCCCGCATTCCAGCAATGTGGCTCCCACACTGCTGTATGTGCCCTAGGCAATGGATTCATTTCTGTGATGACTAACCCGCTGAGGGTGAAACTCTCTGAACTCACCCAGAGACCCCTGCAGTGGAATCTTCATCTGTGAAATGAGGTCTTTGACCTCCATGATCTCTGAGGTCCCTTCTAGTCCTAAACCCTATGATTCTGGTCTTCCAACTTCCTAAGTCAGCTGTCTACCCACCCTCCTCTGTCTGTCCCGTGGGATACTTACAGGGAACTTACCCTCTCCTGGGCTGGCCCTGCAGTTAGAAGCAGGATAAAGTCCATTAGATTATTTTTATTGAGAAAAGGAGTGGGGCAAGAGAGATATATTGGCACTGTGTCTGAGATACGCCTTGACTTGGTTTACCAAACTGTCCTCAGTAAAAGACACGTGTTCAAAGTAAATGACCAAAATGGCATTTAAGATGCTTTTGGATAAGTAGGGAGGAGGGAGATTGAAAGAACTGCCCTTTGCAATGACTAAATTAAGAAGCTTAAATGCCCTTTTAATGCCGGAGCTGACCCAGCAACTGGTGACGCTTGATGGGTCAGTCATCTTGAAGCCTGACTTGCCCTATTGGGGGCTTGTAGCTGCTGCCACACCCTACAAATCATGGGCATTTTCAGCCAAGAGCAAGATGTGCCATTCCACTCTGTGGTCTTCCCTCTAAGTGATTTTATATTCTTCAGTGAAATAAAAATCTAAAAGATTTAGAGACCTATGCTTTAGGATCAATAAAATTCACTTTCCCAGAGTCATTAGTGGCTAGCATTTACATATGCTTTAAAATTTGCAAATATTATCTCATTTTATCCTCATAATAATCCTAGAAGATAGGTACTATTATTGCCCCTATTTTACAGATGAGGAAACTGAAGCACAGAGCAGTTAAGTGACTTACCCCGGGTCACACAGCCTGCCAGTGTCTGAAGCTGCATTTGAACTGAGGATATGCGGATTCTAGGTCTAGCATTCTAACCACTCTGCCGCCTAGCTGCCCCAAAGTCAAAGGCATTCATATTGGAACAAAAGTGGAATTCATAAGCCTCACCCAAGACCGATGGATCATAAATTAGAGCCATAAAAATCTTTAAAGACCACTTATCCATCTCCTTCATTAGATTAGAAAACTGAGGCTTGTTGCAGTAACTTGGTTTTCCCAAAGATCACAGGGGAAGTAAAATTGGCAGAGTTAGAATTTGAACCCCGAGCCTTCCTGTTTTGCATCTGAAACTAATCAAGCTGGGCATTTCCATTCTCCTGATCATTTGCCAAACACCTTTTTCAAGCAGCCTCCTGTGCTCAGATCTGTGCCTGCAGAGAACAACAGACAGGAGATGCTGGGGACAAGTTACAGTCATGTACACACACACACACACAACACACACACACACACACACACATATATATATATATATATATATGTGTGTGTGTGTGTGTGTGTGTGTGTGTGTACATTAAAGGCTCATATAATGCATGGGTAACTGGAGAAAAATTTTTTACCTCTAATCATCCTGGTATTTACATAATGTCAATCATGAGTGCAAGGGCATATAGGGAATTCTAGCTCATTTTCATAATGGTGTTCACAGAGTTGAGAAGTCACTAATTTCTGGATACTTATTTGTGGACAGAGGGTACTATAGTTATTGATAAGGGAAACTGAGAGTGAAACGACAGAAAAAGAAGAATGACTGCAGATTATAATTCTCTCCCCTCTTCCAAATTTCCCTATTTCTGCTGAGGATGCCAACATCTTTCTGTATCCTATTTACTCAGGTTCAAAACTCCAGAGCCTTTCTCAACACTTCCTTCTCCTTCTTCCGCTGTCCCCATATCACATTATTTTCAAAGTCTTTTTGATTCCACTTGCAAACCTTTTGCCTCCAACCTTTTCTCTTCCCTCACATGACTGCCACCCAAATTCAGGTCTTCAGCAGCTGTACTATATTACTTATCTCTGGATTGGTCTCTCTGCCTTCACCTCTCTTTTCTTCAGTCTGTAATCTACATAGTTATGAAAATAATCTTCCTAAGACATGTCACTCCCCTTTTCAAAAGTCTTATGTAGCTGGCTGTTACCACTAGGATAAAATACAAACTCCTCAATCTCACATTTAAGGCTCCCCACAATCGGGTTTCAACATGCCTTTCTAGTTTTATTTCACATTATTCTCTTTTATGTGCTCTAGACTCCAACCACATTGGACCATGACTCTTCCGTGAAATCAACATTTCATTTCCCACCTGTGGGTATTTGCTTATTTTTTCCCTTTTAATAAAGTTTATTTCAACAGAACTATGCTTAGAGAAATACACTCATATGGGTCAGTATAATGCAATTTAGTTTGACTTTACACTACTATTTGGACCAAAGACTTATACATGATTTAGGTTTAAAAAGAAATCCAGAATTTGCAATCTGATTTATTTTTCATCTATTACAAATGTATAAAAAATCCTCAAGTGCTGCTATATCAGGCACTAAGAACCATGAGAAATTTACCTTTGGTTTACTTTAGAAAATAATACATTCATTGCATTTCAAAAACTTCAAACATGGTGCAACAAAACATTATAAAAATGTTTCAGTGCGTGTGGCATTGTCATGAATGTCCTCCCTCCATCCCCATCTCCTACCCCCAAAACTCACCTCCATCTCCCATAATCCCTCATCTTCTCCCAAGGCTCAGCTTAGGTATTTCTTCCATCATGGAGTGCCCATCAAGGACGGTCTCTTTTGTGTTCCCAATGATTAGCACATTGGACGTATTGAATAAATATGTCTTGAATCTAATATACTTAATTGTATACATGTTGTGTTCTCTCATTTGAGAACATAAACTCTCTGAGACTCAACATATTGCCTTATACAAAATAAACTCTTATTAAGTGTTTGTTGAATTAAATACAGTTATAATTCAGAGGAGTAGGTTCTCTCTGTGGTATATTTTAACTAATTTTTAAAAGAATGTTTTTCTTTTATTTTTTCTCAATTACATGTAAAAATTCATTTTTAATAATTTTGAGTTCCAAATTCCCTCTCTCCCTCCCCCTTGAGAAAGTGAAATATTTTGTATAAATTATTTATGTGCAGTTATGTAAACATATTACCATATTAGCCATGTTGAAGAGAACACAGACCAAAAAGAAAAGAAAAAAACAAGAAAAATAAAGAAACTAAAAAATAGTATGTCTTGCTATGCATTCAGACTTCATCAGTTCTTTCTCTGGAGGTAGATATTGCTGGGTCAAAGTCCTTTGGGCATAGTTCCAAATTGCTTTCCAAAATGATTGGATCAGTTCTCAACTCCATCAACAATGCATTAATGTCTCAGTTTTTTTCTGTGATCTATTAAAAAATTTTTGTTTCTTTTTTTTCATCATTTGACAAGTTATTAATCCACATTGATCCTAGCAGGATGCTCTAGATGTTACAGAGGCATCTCATTACCCTCAACCTGAATATAACGGTCATCACCAAACCTTAGTTGAGAGATGTTGAAGTGAATAGTAGGTGATAGAGAAATGCTTATTCCCCTATCCCCACTATCCGTAGAAGCCCCACCTCTAGCTTTGCCTGTTTTACTCTTGGGAACCCACTCCATCCTAACATGCCCCTCAGTGAATAAGGGAACAGAGGTAGGTACCACTGCTTAGGAGAACTAAGTATTTCTATTAGCACCACACCTAAAAAATTTGGTTTTAGCCAACAGATGTGCTGCAAACCCTTGTCTTCATGATGGAAAGTGTGTTGTGGATTCCACTGCTCGTGGATATCGGTGTATCTGCACCCCTTCGTGGCAAGGCGATGACTGCAGTGTGGGTAAGAGCTAGGATGGGGTCCTCCCTCCCTCCTTCTTTTCCTCTCTCCTTCCTTCTTTCCCTCCCTCCTTCCTTCTTTCCTTCTCTCTTTCCCTCCTTCCTTCCTTCCTTCCTTCCTTCCTTCCTTCCTTCCTCTCTTTATGTCTCGGGTCTCTCTTTTTCCCTCTCACTTCCCTCTCTGTCCCTGCCTCTCTGACTCTGGCTCTTCATATCTTTCTGCGTCTGTCTGCCTGTCTGTTTTTCTTTCATACATCCCTTCCCTCCCTCCTCAACCCCTGACAGAATGTCAGGAGGCCAGGAAAACATGAGTTAAAGTCCTACCTTTGACACATACCAGCTGTGTGAGCCAGGACAGATCCCTTAATGTCTCAGCACCCCAGGCAATTCTCTAAGATTATTGTTGCCTAACAGTGGTTAATCTGTTAAAGGGAGTTTTCTTACTGGGAAGCTTTCTAGGAAAGGACCAATGAAATCACAAGTATGTGTGTGTGTGTGTGTGTGTGTGTGTGTGTGTGTGTGTGACTGTGTACACAATCACAAGCACATATATGTGCACACACACACTCACGATTAGAAATACAGCCATGGGAGATTCTGACTCAAGTTGTTTTGTGGAGAGTGGCAGAATTGAAGCTGTTGTTTAGATTTGCCTTTGAACCTTGTCCTTAGAACTGCCCTTGATAAGGCAGCCCACCCCAACACTTGTAAGTGGGCATCTTCCTTATGCTCCCATTCCACTCTCACCCTTCGGCTAACATGCTGTTCCTGCCTTTTCTCTTCAGATGTGAACGAATGCCTATCGAACCCCTGCCCACCTCTGGCCATATGCAACAACACCCAGGGATCCTTTGTTTGCAGATGTCCTGTTGGGCACCAGCTAGAAAAAGGAATCTGTAACTTGGGTAAGAGAGTTAGCACCACTTGTTCATATTTTTGCCCTGGTTTATTCTTTGGGGTAGCTAGGTGGTGGAGTGAGTAGAGCACTGGACTTTGGACACCCCAGGAAAACCCAAGTTCAAATCCTGTCTCAGACACTTTCCAGCTGTGTGACCCTAAGCAAGTCCATTACCCTCTTGGTGCTCTTTAAGGCCACTCTCTTAAGACTAAATTTCAAAGAATGAACTAACCTGCATTGGTGTAAGGAATTTCGGGACATTCTAATATACTATATTAATGAAACCATAGGTCAAATTCCTGTTGGTATTCCTTATGGGAAAAACAAATTAACTTTTGAAATAGGAAAAAGAGTAGGATACTCTTAAAACAAAATCGAATTTTATAATTATAAGCATGGGGGCAGTTGGGTGGTACAGTGGATAGAATGCCAGGCCTGGAGTCAGGAAGACTTTTCTTCCTGAGTTCAAATCTGGTCTCAGACACACATTAGGTGTGTGAGCCTGGGCAAGTCACTTGACCTTGTTTGCTTCAGTTTCCTCATCTATAAAATGAGCTGGAGAAGGAAATGGCAAACCATTCAAGTATCTTTGCCAAAGAAACCCCAAAAGGGGCCGCGAAGAGTCAGACATGATGGAAAAATGGCTGAAATTCTGAAATAATTATAAAGATAAACAGATCTATGGATATGAGATAAAGTGTCACATAATCACAGAATATCAGTATCCGAAGGGACCTCATCAGCAATCCAGTCCAACCCACACCTGAAAAAAGAATTGTTACTAAAATATGAACAAGGAGACAGACAGACAGACAGAGAGAGAGACAGACAGAGAGAGACAGAGACAGAGAGACAGAAAGATAGAGAGACAGAAAGAGAAAGGGGAGAGAGGGAGAGAGGGAGAGAGAGTGTGAGAGAGGGAGAGGGAGAGAGAGGGACAGAGAGAGAGAAAGGGAGAGAGAGACAGAGAGAGGGAGAAAGAAAGATAGAAAGAGACAGGGAGACAGAGAGAGAGGGGGAGAGAGAGGGACAGGAGAGAGAGAAAGAGGAGGGAGGGAGAGAGGGAGAGGTGGGGGGAGAGAGAGAGAGAGAGAGGGAGAGAGAGAGAGAAAGAGGGAGAGATTCTGCTTAAAGAGCTCCAAGGAAGGGGAACTCATGTTTTACTTTATCTGCTTGTTCCACTCATGGATAGCTGTTATTGTTAGAAAGTTTTCTTTTACCTCAAGCCAAAATGTGCATCTTTGTCATTTCCACTCCTGGTTTGGCTCTTTGGGACCAGACATCTAATCCCTTGTTCATATAATAGAAAACCTTTCAAAAACATGAACATAGTTTTCATCAACACTGATGACTCTTTTCTCAGCACTAAACATCCCCATTTCCTTCTGCCACTCCTTTTATGATATGAGCTAAAGGCCCTTCACCATCCTGATTGAGCCTGTCTGAGGCTTCCAGAAAGGAGCAGCCACAGGGCCATATTGGTGTTATCTCTGAGGCCATCTTTGAAATCTGAGGCCCTATTAATTTCAGAACCCTTCTCTGATTCAGCACCTGCTGTTTGATAATACGTGTTTTTCTACAATTGGCCAGAAACATGCATGTCCTTTGTGATCCCAAGGATGAGGATGGGGGCGGGGGAGGATAAATGCAGCTGATGACTGTTCTTGAGTTATGTATAATGGATGTACCACCAGAAACAATGGACTCTTAGGAGAGCTGTCCCATTACTTAAGCAATCATCTTTCCATTTTCGAGTCATTTACCTCCTTTGTTCTTAAATGCAGCAGAGGAACATGCAAATTAGCTTGTGCCAAAGAGGGCTCATTTGGCTGAGATTGCTTTCAAAGAGCTCCCTGCTGCTTGGAAAGCTGGCTCTGCTGAGCTGTAGGACAACCAGAAAGATGAGGGATGTGTTAAAGAAGGAATCGGGGCTTCAATTATTAAGTATAAGATATACAATATTTTTCCAGTCTAATTCCAGGACCCTTTGTTTTAGCTCATCCCACGTGTTTTCCATGAAAGGGTGACAGTATAGGTTTCTGCCTCCTTCCTCCCCTCTCCCATTTTTTCTCATTTAGACAGAAATTTTTAGCATGAGCTAGTATCAAATGTTATTGCATTGATTCTCTGTTATTATTTTATAAGAGGAAAAATTGTATTTCATGAGGTGACTTGAGCACCATTCAATATATTGACATTTTCCACCTGTTGTATATGTTCATCTTCCCTCCCTTCGAGGAATTATGGGATCCTAGATCTGAGAGCCAGAAAGGACCTCAGGGGCCATCTAGGCCAAGCTCCTTCATTTTACTGAGAAGAATCAGAGATATTGACTTGCCCAGAATCAGTTAGTAATAAGGCTGGATTTGAACCCAGAACTTCCTGACTCTAAATGCAGTACTCTATCTACTAAAATGATATTCCCTTGCTCCAAACCCCCAAAATAGTATGAATTTTATATGGGTTATTTGCATGATAAAGTTGATTTAACTGGAGACAGTGGACTCTACCAAAATTATCTGACATCTCTATAGATCCTGCTTTTTCCAAAGGATCCTAGTAAGGATGATGACCTAATAACCCCTTTTTGCATGGCTGAAATTCCAGTACAGGCTTAATGTTTGTTGAAAAGTGCATAGGATTAGAAGAAGAATTGGAAAAATCTAGAAGGACTCATTGCGGAGTCAGAGAGATAAGGAATTTATTATCTTAAAGACCCAAGTTGCATTTTTATAAGGGCCTTCAGGGAAATATAGCTCTCCTCTCTGAAAAAAAAAACCCCAAAATGACACAGAAAGCCTTTTTTAAAAAAAACTAACCCTGGGTGTACCCTGTTGCCTATTCGGCATCTTCTTTTTCTTTCAAATAAAGACTTTACCTTCATTTATCTTCTTGATTTGATTTCAAGAGGGGAAAAAAATGAATGCCTATTCTGTAATAGGGTACCATGCTAGGGTCAAAGAAGTTTTTTCTTTGGTTTTCTCTGATGCTCCAACAGTATATTGCATTTTCTCTTAGCTCTTCCATGTAGATAGTCACACACACACACACACACACACACACACACACACATATATATGTATGACTTAGGAGTAGAACAGGATGGCAGCTCAATGTTGTAGTGGTTAGAGCACCAGCTCAGGAATCAGGAGGACCTGAGTTCAAATTCAGCCTCAGATACTTTTTAGCTATGTGACCATGGGAAAATCACCATGATTGCCAATCCCCAAAATAAAAAAAACGGCACAGGACTGTTATAAGTTGGACTGCACCAATACTAGGTCTATACTCAAAAGAGATCAAAGAAAGAGGAAAAGGCCTATTATATATAAAAAATATTTAAAGCATCTCCGTTTATGGGGGAAAAAACTGGAAACTAAAGAGAACATCCATCCATTGAGGAATGATTGAATAATTGAAACATCGCAGTATGTAAATATGATGGAATACTATTGTCCTGTAAGAATGGAGAAAATAATTTAAAAAAATACATGGAAAGACTTATATAAACTCATGCAAATTGAAGTGATAATAAGATCACTATTATAAAAGTGAAGAGTTTTGAGAATGTTTATAAACTGACGAAGTATGGAATGAGCAAGAGCAGGAGAACAATTTATCCTCTAATAATAATAATGTAAAGATAAATGACTTTGGAAACTTTAAGAACCGTGATCAATGCAATGACCATTTGTGAATGTAGAGGATCAGTGATGAAACCTAGTCCATGACAGAGAGATAGGGACGATAAATCTCTCTTTGTGGTCAACCATTGAGAAAATTCATTTTGCTTGATGATGTGCATTTGTTACAAGAAATTTGTTCTCTCTTTTCCAATGGGGTAGGGCATGGGAAGGAGGGAAAATAGATTTGTCATTTTTTTAATAGAGAGGTTATGGGCATGCTACAGATGCTAGGTGGCACAGTGGATAAAGCACAGGGCCTAGAATCAGGAGGACTCCTCTTCCTAAGTTCAAATCTGACCGCAGACACTTACTACCTATTGTGACTCTGGGCAAGTCACTTAACCCTATTTGTCTCAGTTTCTATATATATAAAATGAACTGGAGAAGAAATGGCAAACCACTGCAATATCTTTGCAAAAAAACCCAAATAACCCAAAATGGAATCATGAAGAGTCAGACACAACTGAAAAACTACTGAGCAATGACACAGATGTGAAATGTTGCGCATAATTTCAGATGTGATCAAAGGGTTAATATTAATTTTGCTTAATTATTTAATTTTTTTACAAGAAACCTCTCACGAAGCGAGAATAATCTGTAAATGTATATAATTTAAGACACATCAGTAAAACATAAAAAATAGGGTAAAGCTGTTTGTAAATTGGGCTAATGGATAACTTCCATTCTTTCATTTTCAGTTAGAACATTTGTGACAGAAACTAAGTTAAGAAAGACTTTGGCTAATGCTACTGTTGAAAAGCATTCAGAACTGCGTCAAGTTGAAGACGAGATCATCAAAATGGTGAGTTTCCTAAGAGACATCCCAGTGGTCCTCTCTGTCTATCTTGAAACTGGAATGGACCAAAGAGGTCCTCTAGTGAATCAATCCCCAAATCACCTCATTTTACAGATGAGGAAACTGAGATGCAGAGAAATGAAGTGTTTTGCCCAGGGGCTGTAACAGCAAGGACCCTGACATACACAGGAGGGCCTGCTGTACAGGTTCTTAGATCTGTTTTTCTAAAGGGAAAGCAACTTTTGAGGGATCAATAATGTAGGAATTCACTCAGTTTTGATGCATAAATTATTATTAATTATTAGCCTGTATCTTTTGCCTTTCAGGATATATTTTATATTTTCTGTTCTTTTATAAAAGTGTTGTTGTTTAGTTGTGTCCAACTCTTTGTGTCCTCATTAGGGGTTGTCTTGGCAAAGACGTTGGAGTCGTTTGTCATTCCTTCTCCACCTCATTTTACAGATGAGGAAACTGATACAAAGAGTAAGGTTAAATGATCTGCCCAGAGTCACACAGCTAGTAAGTGTCTTAGCCTGGATTTGAACTCAGGTTTCCTGATTCCAGACCTGGCACTCTATCCACTGTATTCCCTACTTGTCCCTTATGAAAATTAACAACTTACTTTCCACATTATTTTTTTGGAACTTATCCTTTGTGATTGCATTGTGAAAAGCAACTTTTGAGGGGCCAACAATCTACTTTGATCAAGCACATATATCATTTACTTAGCTCAGGGGAAAAATTCAGCACCCTGAACTTCAGAAAAAATACAAAAAAAGAATCAAAGATCCACCAACAGACAGGACTTCCAACTGTCTGATCATAAGCAATACAGACATCACAGATCAACAGACAGATCCAACTGTCTGGTCATTACATATATACATGGTTACCAGAGAAAGAAGCACCAACATCTGGGTTTTCAAAGTGTGGGGAGGTGCTCCTTAGTGGCTACCCAGAGTCTTGTCTGGCCAAACACACTGCCAATGAGTAAGCCCCGAAACAAAGCCTCACCTCAGAGTATGTATACCCTTTTCAGAGCCAGAGGGCATCATGACCTTTGAGAATCCACGTCTCATTAAAAATTAACAAAAGGTGTGGGCCTTCCCACAAAACAAATGTCCTCTAATCAAACTTCCCTTAATGTACAGGCCCATTAATAGGTGGAGATGATCTTTAATTCTTAGTAACATTGCAGGGTCATACACTTAGTAAGTATTTGAGGTAGGACTGTGAACTCAGGTCTTCCAGACTCCAAGCCCATAGTCCTGTTCACCACACTGCATCTCTCCCAAAAGAACACATTTATCTTTGACCAGAATCATCCCAGTGACCATGGGTGTGATGCAGGTACAAAGGTATTACATGTTACAAACAAACTTGTTGGTAAAGTACGAACCTCATTTAAAATGTGAGATTGAAATTCGTGGTGAGCGTCAGAGTCACGCTTCACTTATTGATGAACAGCATCTGTGTGTCTCTGTTTTCTTTAGCTGGTCCTCACCTGCCTCTCTGGGCTGCGCTTCCTACAGAAGGCAGAAATATAGCCACAGGGATGTATCCCTCATAGATGCATTCAGAGGGATGAAATGTGTTAGTAAAAACTATTATTAAAGCAAGAATGGGGAACTGGAACATTCTAGTTTTGGTTCTGTCATTGACTTGCTTTCTTGCCTTTGCCAATTTACTAAACCTTCCCTTGCTGTGGTGTCTTCATTAGGAAGAGATACCATAATGCTTCAGAGGGATGCTGTGAGGAATTATGGGGTCACCATTGAGTGGGAGGGAAAAAGGAGGGCTAACGATTCGTTGTCTAGATTATCCAGAGTAATTTGATGCTTCTTTTTCTGCCTATTCTTTGGCTATTTTTTCTCATAATTAAATTTACATACTTCTAATATTTTATAGTTTACAAAGTACTTTTCCAGTGTAGTACAATGAAGAGAGGGCTAGGTTTGGTTCTTGAGTTCTGGGCTCTAAAGAATTTCTTATTCCTTTAAGATCCTGAAAGAGTTTTTTACCTGTCATGAATCTTAGGATGTTGGGTCTAGAATGAATTTTAGAGATCATTCAGTACAACCCATATTATTTTGTGGATTGAAGAAACTATGGCGTTGTACATAATTTTGATATGTTGTTGACTGAGACTAGGCCCTGCCTTCTGTCATAATCCCTAGCTTCTGCCTCCATTTCTCAGTGGTCTTACATGAGTGCTAGCTCCACATCTCTTTCTCCTGTCTCTGATTAGGAGCTGGCTTTGTTACCTTGCTGTGAAAGGCTGTAATTGGATTTTGGAGATTATATTGGTATAGAGACTTTTGAAAGGTCATCCACCACACAAACTACCTGGGTACTGCACTGGCTCTGTCTACTGCAACAATTTCAACCTCTTCAAGGTTACTTGGCCCTATATCCCTGAAAGTAACCTCTTAGGAGCTATTTGTTCCACCACTGATGCTCCAGCAGGTCAGGGCCAAGATCTCACTTGTGTGAGGTCCTATTTACTAAAGCTTATGTAGGTTTCTGGCTCTCTAGTCCCATCCCTTTCCAAGCACCTACAGACAACTGGCTCCCTTCTTATAGAAAGAACTGTAGAATAGCTGGAGAAGCTCCATTGTGTTTCTCTTTGGTCTCCTTGATCATTGTTCCATCTAGTACTCTTACTATTAATAATATCTAGCATTTACATAGCATTTTAAGGTTTACAAAATGCTTTATAAACATGATCTCATTTTATCCATGCAACAGTTGGGAGGTTGGTGCTATTATTATGTCCATTTTATAGATGAGGAGGAAACTGAGGCAGACAGAGCCTAAGTGACTTGCCCAGAATCACACGGCTTGTATGTAAGTGTCTGAGGTAGGATTTGTACTCAGGTCTTCCTGACTCCAGGTCAAACCCTCCACTTACTGTCCCACTCACCTGCTGGAGCATTTGTGAAAAATCTGGGCTTCCATATGACCTTTCACATAGTCATATTGGCAGAAGGCCTCCAGAATCAATTGGCCTTTAACAAGACCATAGCTTGTTATAAAAAGAACTAAACTAATAGGAATAAAGTTCTCTTTATCTAACGAAACAAAAAGATGTCCTCTGCCCATAATTCATGGGCTGGAAGTGACATTGGCCTGATAAATTTGCTTAAACGCCTAAATTCTGCACTGGCAAAGATGCCAGAAGCTTCTTCTTTGAATGGAAATAACCTCTCTGGGAATTTCTTTGAACTTAATCTTGTGTATGTGGTGTGTGTGTGTGTGTGTGTGTGTGTGTGTGTGTGTTTTCTCTCTCGTGTTATTTTAAAGCTTCAAAGCTTTCCCTCAGAGCTCCAGGTGAACCTGAGGATGTTCACTGTTCCTCTGAATCTAACAAAAACCCATTAATCCAAATTTAATGTAATTTTCCATGAAATACTTGTGAAAAGGACTTCAAGTCCACCCACCCCTGCATTTCTTTGTTAGGAGCGGGGCTAATTTGGTCCCATTTACAATGATTCTCATTTCCCCAGTAGGGCACATCCTCTGATCAGGCAGAAGAAGTGGTCAGAAAGCCCATAATCTCCATGAAGATATTTTACTATGTATAACCCAAATAAACAGCTGATTCCAAGTCTTTTGAAACTTGGGGGCTTAGGAGCCTGCCACCGCTTTGAAGATGTCCAGCATCTCAGGGCGCACCCCTGAGCATCCCTTCCTGCTGAGATCTTCCCCACTGATGTACTCTCCTTTTCTCCTTTGTACTCCAGGAAGAGTAGGGCAAGAGTCTAAAAAAACTCATCTGAAAGGAAGAAAAACAAAAAAAAAAATAAAGATTTTTCTTTTGTGCAAAGCTTCCTTGATCTGTTAGAGCATTGAAACTGATGATGGGTCCAAAAGATTTTGCCATTTGTAAAATGGCAAAAAATGCAAATGATTCAAAGCATGTCTATATCCATTCTCTTTTCCAGCTAAACATATCTCTTTCAACGTTACCTGGTTATGCCAGATCCACTGTCCAAGCTGTCAGGTAAGTAAAACTCTTAAAACTCGCTTAAGAATCAACCCCTAGAGATAAGAGAAGACCCCCTTAATCCACCCCTTTGTGGAGGTGGGAGGTGCACAAGGACTATACATTGCACATGTTTTTAGACTTTTCCAATTATTGACCCATCATTTTTCTCCTTTCCAAAAAAATACTATTTGTTATATTGGATGGTTCTATGGGAGGGGGAGGAAGAAGGACACTGGGGATGATTATAATGATATATGAAATGGAAGACATTAACACAAACTCATTTTTTTTAATCAATTTCCAGAAAGAGGGAAGGAAGAGCCATAAGGTAACCCATGGTCAAGTCACTTATGCTTATGTCTCTACGTTTCCCTCTCTGTGAAACAAAAATGATGAACCTTTTTGGCAATCCCAATATCCTTAAATGGTGATTGCAAAGAACTGCTTTCAGGGCCCCTGTTAAGTCTTTGAAATGTCCCTTTGTCTCCAGGGATTCCGGCACTGTGGTCATCTCGCTGCAGACCACCTTCTCCTTGGCATCCAATGTGACAGTGTTTGATTTGGCAGAGAGAGTACAGAAATACATTAGCACCTGTACGTCCTCTGTGGAGACCTGCCAATTCCTGAAGTCTCTGGGAAGGCTCTTTAGAGGTAAGTGAGAGACTGTTTTTTGATCCCTGGAGGAAGTCTCTGCCCACTTGTTTCTATTCCATAGCTGTTTATTAAACATCTACTATGTATAAGGCAGTGTGCCAGAAACTAGGGATACCAGGATGAAATAGCGCCCCTACTCTCAAGTCAGGTGGTACAGTAGATAGAGCACTGGACCTGGAATCAGGAGAGCCCTGAGTTCAAATCTGGTCTCAGATACTTACTAGCTGTGTGACCATGACCAAAGTCATTTAACTTGTGTTTGTCTTAGTTTCTTTTGTAAAATTCTGACAATAATGTTAGCACCTACTTCCCAGGGTTTTTATGAGAATAACATGAGACAATATTTGTAAAGCTACAATGCCTAGCACGTAGTAGGTATCATATAAATGTTAGCTCTTATTCTTGTTATTATGATGGAGCTTACAAAATGTTAGGGAGAGATAAAAACCAAGTCCAAATAGCTACAATCAGATTACAATAGGAGAAGAATTTGGAGAATCCTAAACCTCTATGAACGGATGCCAGGTGAGGTCTATGGACCCAGGAAAACAGTATACATGATGACTTCAACTGTGTAATCAAAAGAGAGACAGGAAACAGTTCTAGGTAACTCTACTGACTAAGCTTGCACCGAAGAAGGGAAAATGCATCTCCTTCCCTTTGTTGCTAAAGTGGGAGACCATAGATGTGTCAGATTCAGTAGACATTTTGATTACTTTTTCTGAGTTTCTTTTTTCTTTCTTTTTCATTCCTTGTGACAAGGGTAAGGAAAGACATAGGCATATATTTGGAAAGAAAATTAATATAAAAAATAAAAATAAGCTTCAAAAATTATAAGAAGATAAGAACAAACTTTTATCTCTGAGTTATGGAATGAAATAAATTCCATAATATTGTTCCTCACCCTCCATTCCCACTCAGAAAAAAAGGGCCTTATTCCCATGACTTGCTTCTAAATGTTCAAAGTGGTTTTTGCTCAGTTCACCTCACCACAGAATTGGAGTGAGCTAAGAGGATGAAAACCACCCCTTTATCTTTCCATCTGGTTCCCAGATGCAGGAGATAAATTATGGGTATCAGCCTTCAGTGGTGCATATGTTAGTATTTCTGGGAAATCCCAAGTGGGTTGGTTGATATCTGACTCCACAGTCTGCAAAGGTTCCTTATTTGTGGACTTGGGGAACTGGTTAAATTCTGGAACAAACAAGGATGATTTGGCTCATTTGGACAGTGGGAAGTTACAGACACTTTTCCAAACTGAGTGCTGATGGCATTCAGCCTGACTGGGAACGAGTGCGACTCAGACCTCATCCTGTGTTCTAACTTTAGAGGACAGAGATGACACTCTTATTTTTACCCTGCTTGCCAGGGATTAGAAGGTTAATGTTAAAAAAAAAATACTGCTTTTCTCTCCTGGATTTGCTAATGGTGGATACATTGCATTTGACTCTTCTTTTTTTCTTTAGTACAATGCCTGGTATAGACTAGGTACTTAAGAAATGTTTGTTGATTGACTGATCACATAATATGTCCCATTCATTCATGCCTTGCAAAGAAAGTCCCCAGATATTTGGACCTGTGACAGATTGCCCCACTGAGATAGTTTGGTGTAGAAGAGAGAGCATGGGCTCTGTAGTTAGAAGACTTCCACTTAAATTCTACTTTTGATGTTTGTGACCTGTGTGACTGACCTTAGGCCAATTACTTGACCTTCCTGGGTCACATTTTCCTTATCTGTAAAATGAGAACCTTGGTTTAGAAATCTCTAAGTTGTCTTCTAGCTCTAAATCTGTGTTCCTTCCTCTGCTTCCCTAACAGTCTCTACTTTTCTCAAGTACTCTTGAGTGTAGGGCATTGCTTTCCCTCAATTACCTTGATATTCAAAAGCTTACCTTCCAAGGAATCGAGGCTTTTCCTTTGGCCAAAGTCCTGGGCCTGGGGAAAGCCCTTGTGGCATTGCTCAGTCTGTATATTTGGTTTTGTCTTCTGGACATTCTACACAATCTTTTTCGTATGTGTTTATTTATCTGCATGTTGTCTCCCCTAATAGAATGTAAAGTCCCTGAAGCCAAGGACTAATTCTTCTGTTTCGAATTTAAGATCCTTTACACATTGTCTCCAACCTATTTTTCTAGGTTTATTGTGTATTTTACTCTTCTTTATCCATTCTTTCTCTTTCTTTATAAGATATGAATAATATAGCTAGGTCCTGATTAGTATTATGCGTCCCCTGAAGTGGTTACCTGTATTTAAATTCACACTATTAATTAACCATGTAATTAAGTAAAAATATGGTTCCAGCCTAATGGAAATATGCTGCAGAAATTCAAATGAGACCACTTCAGTACCTTGAGGTGCTTTTGTGCACATTATTGTTAATATTATGAAGTTATTTGACTATTATCTTGTCAACTGGGGGCCCATGGCTCCATCTTGCTAAGTCTTCTACTTCCTCTGCCTCGTCCACTCTTCCACACATATACCCTGTGACTCATCCCCATCAAAAAGTCCATGCAGGTTCTCCTACCCTGGACCTCTCCCCCTGGGTGAGATCCGATGGGAGACAGTAACTGTGGCTATTGCTTGTTGACTAGTAGATGGCTGTACCTGGGAAAGATCATGGATATTGTATGCATATCAAAAAGTCATCAATCAAAAGTTGGTTTCCACTTGGCTCTACAGGATATTCTCTTGTTTGTATTTGCCTGGTGTCCCTTCTTTGCCCCACTAACAAACCCGCTTTCTCTTTTCCCTACATGTGACTATACGTGCCAGCATATGACAGTGTAAAGGACATTAATGCAGGCTATGATACACTTCCTCATGAGCTGCATTAAGAGGGAAACTAGAAAGAGTTCATTTCTGCTAATAGAAACCATCTGGTCACACCTGACTCTGAATAGCTGGTAAATGAGCCCGCATTAGAGCCCCCATTAGAGAGTAGCTGGTCATAGTTTATGCCATGTGGCTAGAAGAGAAGATTGAAAACTTCTTCCAAAGGTTATTTATGCATGGCTATTTAGACTAGCAATCATATAGGCGTTTTCACCTCTCTGGTGCCAGCTCCATGGTGTTTGTGTGCAAAGATTTTTTTTTCTTCCCTTAATGCAGCCTTTTCCAAATAAACAAAGGAAATTCCTTTCACACACACACACACAAACACACACACACACACACACACACACACACACACTTACTTTATGACTTAGAAATCCAACTTCCACTGATAAAGACAGGAAATTCAGAGTTAAGACCCAAAACTCTGTCCTGAATTCACCCTTCTTATGACCAGGTTCACCATCCTGATTCTGAGTTCTTTTCTCTGGACTCAGAAAAAAATTGGGTTTTTTTTGCTGATATCACATAAAGTATGAGGCTGTGGACTTTAATTTGACAGTTTACATCATTTCAATTCAACAAATATTAAGTTCTTGCAGTGAGAGGCAGCATGGAATAATAGATGGAGATCTGGCACTGGGGTCAGGTCAGTTCAAGACCTGCCTCTTATTTACTGTCTGACCCTAAGCAAGTCACTTAAGTTCTTGTTACAGACAATTCTCTGAGATCTGTCATAAATTGAAGAGTAGGTTCCAGGCTAAGGAAGGAGTCTAGAAGAGGAAGGTTAATCACCATTCCCCTAGCCTGTACCGTACCCAAATATATATGGCACTGTGCTAAGTACTGGAAATACAGAGATGAAAGATGCCAAGTCATTCCTTTCATGGAACTTGTGAGCTATGAGGGAGACATACACACAAATATAATACAAGGCAAAATGTGCCCATGGCAAAGAGAAGATCAAGAAAAAAGGGAGTCAAGAAATGGAAGTTGCTACTGTTCAGTCATTTCAGTCATGTCCGACTCCTCATGACCCCATCTGGGATGTTAGATATTAGAGTCGTTTACTGATTTCTTCTCCAGCATATTTTACAGATGAGAAAACTGAGGCAAACAGGGTTAAGTGACTTGCTCAGGGTCACACAGCTATTAATTTGTGTCTGAGGCTGGATTTGAACACACAATAACTCTGAGAGGTAGGTGCTACTATGCACATATTACAGATGAGGACACTGAGATAGATAGAGGGGAAGTTAAAGCTGCACCGAAGGATCTAGGGGGCCATATGTGGCCTTGAGGCTGCAGTTCCCCACCCTTGTGTTACAGACTAATTTAGAAGCTGGTAGCAGAGTTCAGATGAGAGAGGATGAGGGTCTGAACTAGGGCATAGCCATGTGAGTGGAGAGGGTAGTAATGAGCCACCTTTCTGTGCCTTGAACGCAGTACTCCATCGCCCAACTTTGCATTGGCTGTCCTCCAGGCCCACAATGCTCCTTCCTCACCTCCACTTCATGACCTCCTTTAAGAAACAGCTCAAATTCTACCTTCTATTTTTAAGTTAATTTATTTATTTTTAGTTTTCAACATTCACTTCCATAAGTTTAAAATTTTCTCCTCCTCCCTCCCCTCCCCAAGACAGCATGCAATCTGATATAGACTCTACATATACATTCCTATTAAATATCTTTTCACATTAGTCAGGTTGTATAGAAGAATTAGACTGAATGGGAGGAACCATGAGAAAGAAAAAACAAAACAAAAAGAAAATAGTCTGCTTCTCTGCATTCAGACTCCATAGTTCTTTCTCTGGATGTGGATGGCATTTTGCATCATGAATCTTTTGGAATTGTTTTAGGGCTTTGCATTGCTGAGAAGAGCGAAATCTATCCAAGTCAGTCATCCCACACTGTGACTGTTATTTTGTACCATGTTCTCCTGGTTCTGCTCACTTCACTCAGCATCAGTTCATATTAAATCTTTCCAGGTTTTTCTGATGTCCACAAGATCATCATTTCTTATAGCACAATAATCAAATACCTTCTACAAGATGTCTTTCTTGCCCCATCCCCTTTTGGTATGTGTCATTGTTTAGTCATTTCAATCACATTTAAGTCTCTGTGACCCCATTTGGGGTTTTCTTGGCAAAGATACCATTTCCTTCTCTAGCTCATTTTACAGATGAGGAAACAGAGATGAACAAGATTGAATGACTTGCCCAGGATCACACAACTAGTAAGTGTCTGAGGCCAGATGTGGACTCAAGAAGATGAGTCTTCCTGGTTCCAACCCCAGTACTCTATCCACTGTGCCACCTAGCTGTCCTCTACCATACCATGTTGCCTCCATAAAGCAAGAAGGGGAAACAAGAAAGTCAGATGGAGATATTCAACAAGCATTTGAATTATGGGGCCCCAGCTCAGGGGAAAGGTTGATCATGGAGTCATGAATTTAAGAAGACCATTAAAATTCTAAGGGTGAATGCAGTTACCAGTGGAGAGAGCACAGAAAAAGAACCAAGGAGAGAGTCTTGGAAGGCACCCAGTGTTTAAGGGGTAGGAGCAGGAGCAGAAGAGTGGTCAGAGAAGTAGGGTAAGAACCAGTAGAAGGGGCATAGTTCTTTTTGTAAGAGGCCCCACCTTAGTAATTCAAAATGGCTGTTGAGCCAGCCTTCCCTAGACTGTATGGCGAGCAATTAATGATGACATTTATCAGAAAGCTTTAAGAGATTATTGGAGACTTACTCCAAAGAATATTTGGCCACCACTGTTTAGACTAGTAGCAATAAAGGCCCATTCACTTCCTTGGTGCCAGCTCCAAAGCAGAGACTTTTTCATCCCTTAACACAAAGTTTTCTAAATAAACAAAGGAAGTTCTCTTATATACACACATATGGTCTTGTGATGTAGCACACTACCTTTCACCGATAAAGACAGGAAATTGTCTCTATAATGCCTTTTAATTACAATAAAAAGATGGTTCAAGTCATTCACAACATTGAATGCTGCCCAGGGTCTCAAAGAAGTCTGTTGGATATGAGAGAAACCAGATGGTGACTCAAGTGTAGCCAAACTCTTGAAATGAAGTAGCAGGTCTGAAACACACTAAATTCATTTTTCTTTTTGGAGATTGACACAGTACCATATTGATCACTATGGCTAACAGCTAGCATCCTTCCTTCATGGTCACCATCTATGACTTGTGGCTGGAGTCTTGAAAAATTATATCATTGCCACTATCTCTAGTCTAGTATCCCTTCTCATGATGAATATTCATAACAGCCACACAATCAAAAGCCAGTTTCCTTGAGTGTCCTAAATAAGCACTTCTTTACAGGCAATGAAAATGAACAGAGTTTAAAAAAAGTAGACAGTTATAGATGGTTATAAAATGGTTAGACTTCAGCTTAGGAGGTAAGCCTTACAGAGATCCTTCTGTTCTAGATCCCTCTGTCCAGTCTGCCAAGTCTAATCTCTTCCCTTTGTCAAGGCCCCAGGCTTTGACTTCCTGAGAGTTCGGTGTTCTTGCTTTGGGACTTGAGCTGAGCTTCCCTGACTCTTGATGTCTGAGAATTCTGTATCTCATCTCAGTCCTAATCTGGTCTTCTTTTTTTCTTTAATTTTCATAAAAACCTGGGTTCCCTTTGACCTTATTCTTTTCTAACCCAAGGAGACTTACCTTAGACACTTTGGGGCAAGGCAGAGACATCCCACAAACAAATGAACCAACAGCCATCTAGGCACGGAAGATATTGTGTATCACAGCCACATAGGCATGGAAGATTGTGTCATTTCAATAGATATAGTGTTTAGGTACCTTCATGCAATGGGATGGAGGAAGAATGGAGCTCTTTCCATTCTTTATTATATTAATTATAATATAATATTATGTATAATTACATTAATATATTACACCATTATTTGTTTATTAATATTAATTATTATTTAATTACATATAATTAATATTATATATTATTCTCTTCTCACCCAGACTGTTTTGATTCTGTGTCTGTTTTCTGAAGACAGATGCTTATGTGCTCTTAATCTAGTGAAAGGTGGAGTCAGCATGAGGAATTGTTAGCAGGAGACCAGTGGGTCAGATGGGAAGCTTGAAGAGAATGTGCAGCTCCCTGATGATTCTTTTATTTTAAAAAAATGTTTATTGATGTTCTTTCTTTCTTTTTATATCACTTCCCAATGATTCTCTCTTTCCCCGCATAGAACCTTTTCTTGTAACAAATGAGTACAATCAAGCAAAACAAACTGACTTATTGACCATGTCTGAAAATGTATTCTTCATTCAACACCTGCAGTCCACCACCTCTCTGCCAAGAGTTAGAAGGCATGGGTCACTCTGAAGTAATGCTGGGGCAGTGACCAGAATTCCAAAGTCTTTCAACATTGTTTTCTTTTATGTTGTATAAATCATTGTATACATTGTATAAATCATTCCGCTGATTTTAAACATTTCGCTCTACGACAATCCATATGACTCTTCCCTTCCTCAGTGACTTTTGAAAACTGCTCACAAATGTAAGCTCCTCACATGATACACAAGGCTAATTAAAATCTAAGTTAATTACCCTTAAAATAATAATGTGTTGAAGGTCTCTTTGCCCTACTGACACTTTGTTTTTCTTTCATCAGCTGGTAGTTTATGTAAAAAGAAGACTCCGGAATGTGACAAAGAGACCTCCATCTGCACCGATTTGGAGGGTGTTGCCCTATGTCAGTGCAAGGCTGGGTACTTTCAGTTTAACAAGATGGATCATTCCTGCCGAGGTACGGTTCCTGACCCAAACAGATTGATTGGGAGGGGGCTCTGGGTAATGTTTCAGTGATGATTAAAACACTTTCTTTTGGAAGCTTACTGTATACCCTGCTCTCGGGATAACTATTAAGAACTTGAGGTTATCAGTCCAGCTGCTTGTGCTGATGTCAGAGCAATGTATATTGTCTTGTTGCAATAATGATATTACCTCTCACTGGTGTCCACTGTGTCTGCTGACCAAGAGAAGGGGAAAAACAGGAGATTGTAATGAATACCTCTGGCTAAAAAAAAATGAGTCACTTGTTTTGAAGGTTGGAAAAAGTCAGGTCTGGACTTAGTTTCCTAATGTCATAGTCCTCTTCAAGAACAAAGGACAAGCCACAACAGTTGACAACTGCGATTCCTATGGGTTATCATACCAAAATAAACATAGGTCCAAAAGACCTGAAGCACTATAAGGCAAAGATAAAAGACTGGCCAGAGCAAGAAAAAAGCAGTTGTCTTTCTAGGAGTTATCATGTCAATTACATTCTTGACCTAACAGGAGTAAAGAGAAGAAATTAACTGGTTAAGTAGACCTAAGAAAAACTTCCTGACAGCTGGAGCTGAAGAGATGGAAAAATGCACTTCCCTCTCTTTTTTTTGCAGAGAGCAACTAGTTGGTGCAATGGGTCAGGATCTGGCCCTGGAGTAAGGAAGACTCACGTTTTTGAGTTCAAATATGGCCTCAGATACTTAATAATGGTATGACCTAGGGCAAGTCACTTAACTCTGTTTGCCTCGATTTCCTCATCTGTAAAATGAGCTAGAGAAAGATATGGCAAATCACTCCAATATCTTTGCCAAGAAGAGCCCAAAATAGGATCATGAAAAGTCAGAACTTAACAATTCTTTTTGCAGAAGTGTGATGGATACTATGGATGAGGAAAATGCGAATATAGTCTTACTGCCTAATTTTGCTGACCACCTTTCTTCTTGCTTTTTAAATTCTTTTTACAAGGGATGACTCCTTGGTGTGGGTAGGAATAGAAGGTGGTACTAAGAAAAGCAGAGAGAATTAAATGAAAAATTAGTGAAACTATTAACAACTTTAGTTCTGATTAATCAGACCAATTGTTCAGTGAAATCATGAGTTCAGCTCTTGATACTCCTTTCCTTGCAATCACCAAGGACTTGTTAAAACCTCAAAAGTAGCATGAATAGCAACTCCTTCTGCTCAGTTAAAAAAAAGTTCATGATGGTGTCGGACAGTTTTCCCTGCTCAAGTAAATATTCTTGAGTTGACATAAAATTCAAATTAAAAAAAGATACTGATGAAAGGAGTTATCAGACATTTATCTATAAAAGTATAACATTCACTTTCTGAGGGATTATTGTATTTAGAGTATTTAAGTATATTCCTGAGATCACTTTAGCTCTTCAGGAAAGGAAGCTGTGTATGTGGTCTTGGTTGTTAATGTTTGTATGTAGATCCCTTTTTAAATATTAGAAGTCATCTTTTCCTTCCAGATCTGGGATACTAAGGAATGTATTTTGGCTAGGGTACAACTGAAAGATAGATGGGCAGGCCAACAGACTCTCCTTATAATACAAAGCTCTATGCAGACTTAGGCAGCAAGAGGGTATAATGGATCTAGTGATGGACTAGGAGTCAGGAAGACCTGAGTTTGAATTTGGCCTCCAAAGATTATTTGCTGTATGATCCTGGGCATCCATAAAATGGGGTTATTTATATTTAGCAGACAGTTTAGATTTTTAGCAAACTGTAAAGAGTGCTAATGATAGATGCTACTTATTATTACTATGTGAGATATGTAGCTGATTTATATTAGGCTTCTACTGTCAGTCCAGACACTGTTTTTGAGCACTTATGGTGTGTGGGCATTATATTCCCCACCAGATTGCTAGCTACATGAAAGAACCTATATAAATTAAGGGAGGGAAAAAGAAGAGAAGAGAGGTGAAAAGGTTCTGCTGATGACAGGCAATCCTTCCTTGTCCTAGCTCATCTGGCTTAATAAAGAAGCATTTCTTTGTGCCTTCTAGAAAGGCTAGTTTGTCCAGCATAGTCTATGTTGTGCTCTGTTTCAGAGAGTAAGTTGACTTCTACTGAAACCTCTCTGTCTGCTGAGAGATTCCTAGCGGGCCAGAGGAAATGAGGAGGAAGGACTGACCTCCGCCCCTCGGGGAAGGCAGAACAGAGCAGGATTTGAACATATTTGGTTCTGTGAATAGTGTACATTGTTTTTTTGGACAGCATCACTAACCTATTCTAGTTTTGATCGCCATCAGCCAGTGCCATTTCCTTCCATCTTAAAATAGGCTCTTCTCAGATCTCACCAATCAGATGCTGGCCCCGAAAATAACAAAGCAGTCAAATAATTACCCGAATTATAAAAAGCAGAAGCAGGCAACTTTGCAGAAATACAAAGGCTGGGAGGCATCCTAGGGAAGAGAGGGCTTATATAAAACCTCCAGTAACTTCTTGCCTTGCTGCCAAGGCAATTGATGCATCCCTTGAGCAACATCTTCAGTCGATAGTTATTAAATCTGCAGTCATCCTTTGATAGTCCTGTTCACTAATGGAATGCCAAGTTCAGAGCTGCAACAGCCAGCTCTGGGGAAGAGCCTTTCAGCCGTATTGTGGGTGGATTTATAGTGACACCTTCTGGCCGTCTGTGTTAAAGCATTCCCAAGTCATCTCCTTAAGATGCTTCAGATCAGGGCTCTCAGATTGTTCCATAGTGACAGTCAAAAAGCTTTCTCCAATCAGGATGATTTAAAATAAGATATTTAAGTGATTTAGAGATTTCACTTAAAACTAAAGTGCAGGTCTCTCCAATTCTGCATGATCCTTGCCCTTGCTTTTCTTTGCTGAGTTTTGCAGTAGCTGCTCTGAGTTTGGGTTTTGTTTTTTTTAAGCACCATACAGTCATCCCTCCTTCACATGATGTGATCCATCCTGCCTGCTCACACCTCCCATTGGATCCCTACACTTAGACATTCCTCTGGTTCACAGTTTAATAAATAGACTCATTTTTTATCATTTGGTCATTTTTATCATTTGGTCTATAAAGGGATGGATTTGAAATAAATAGAATTGGCTTCAGACCCCAACTCTGACACATTAGAACTTGGACAAATCTCTTAATATCTCTAGGCCTCAGTTTCCTCTTCTGTAAAATGAGGGCATTGAGTTTCTCAGGTTTAATTCTTCCAGATCTAAATCTATGATGTTATAGTCCCATGATAGAAGAAAAATGACTATCTGGGAAATGGAATCTATAAGGAAAAGGTCAGAATTTGACCTGAAGATGTACGCTGCTGTTGTTGAGTTGTTTCAGTCCTGTCTGAGTCTTTGTGACCATATTTGGGGTTTTCTTAGCAAAAATACTGGAGTGGTTTGTCATTTCGTTCTAATGAGGAAACTGAGGCAAGGAGGGACATAGAGCTAGTAAGTGTCTGAGGCCAGATTTGAATTCAAGAAGATGAGTCTTCCTGATTCTGGCCCTAGATGCCCTCTGAAGGCCCATGAGAAAAAGGAAAAGGATTTTGTCAGAACAAGAGAAAACAATTGCCTTTGTAAGCATTATGTCATTTAAATTTTTAACCTATATTAAGGAGTAAAGAGGAGAAATTAGGTAGGTCTAAGAAAAACTTCCTGACAGTGATACTTAAGATTGATGAGTAGAAGAGATAGAACAATGCCCTTCCCTCCCTTTTGGCAGAGATGGGATGGATACAATGGATGAGGAATATGCAAATACAATCAGATCCTGTACATTCATTGCTACGTTTTGCTGATCTTTTTTTTTTTTTTGGTAAATTTAAAAATTTATTTTAAACTTAAAATATAAAGCATTGTTGAAATATAAAATGGATAACAAAGGCTACAATTAAGTGCGGATATATTATACACATATACATAAAATCAGGATTATATATAAGCTAGCCTTGGTCATAATGCCCAATTTTTTGCTCTGCAAAGTATAGTATTCCAAGATCTATGGTCCTTAAATGTAGTAGCTGCTAGATCTTGTGTAATCCTTATTGTAGCACCATGATATTTAAATTTTTTGTTGTTGTTGTTATTGCTTACAATATTTTCTCCTTAACCTGGGAGCTTTGAAACTTGACTATGATATTCCTGTAAATTTTCCTCCTTGGATCTCTTTCAGGTGGTGACCAGTGAATTTTTTCTATTTCTGTGTTACTGTCTTGTTCTAGAACTTCAGGGCAATTTTCCTTGATAATGTCTTGTAATATTGTATCAAGATTCTTTTTTTAAATCATAGTTTTCACTTAACCCAAGTATTCTTATATTATTTCTCCTTGGTCCATTCACCAGATTAGCTGTTTTTCTGATGAGATGTTCCATTTTCTCTTCTATTTTTTCATTCGTTTGATTTTATTATTTCTTGGTGTCTTAGAATGTCATTAGTTTCCCCTTGCCCAATTCTAGTTTTCCAGGAATTATTTTCTTCCTTTAGTTTTCTGTGTTTCAAGTTGGTTGACTTTCTTTTCATAGGCTTTTTTTTTGGATTGCTCTTATTTTTTTTTCTAATTTTCCCTCAGTCTCTCTTACTTGATTTTTGAAGTCCTTTTTAAGTTCTTCCAAGAACGTTTTTTGTGCTTAGGACAATCTGACATTTCTCATTGAAAAAGGAGTGGCTTTTTTTTAGCTGCATTATCTTTCTCTGAATATGAACCTAGATCTTCTCTATCTCCATAGTAATTATTTATGGTTGGGTTCTTTCTCCTTTGCTTGGTAATTTTTACTTTTTTTGGTTTTATTTTGTTTTTAGCAGATATTAGTGTGATCCAGCTCTAATCTCGAGATACGGGGAATAATATCCCAAGCCTCAGGTCCTTCTTACTGTAATTTTTTGAGGTCTGTCCCAGGGCTCAACCTTGGGCTCTCCTTCCCACTCCTAAGCAATGACAGTCACACTGTCTCGCAAATGATCTCGTTCCCTGTGCTCCCTTCAGTGGCTGCAAACTATATCTTTCCTCTCTGCCCTGGCACTGAAACCAGGAACTCTGCTCTCCTGCAAGTTCCCACAGCCAGTAGGGTCCCTGCCCCTCTGCCACTATACTAATCAGGGGTGTACTAACTCCTTCTCTCAAGCAGCTGCAGCCCAGGACACATCTGATCAACATAGCAGTACTTGGCATCCCTTGGCAGTGGAAGGTCCTTCAGTCTTCTACTCCACCATGAGACTCCCACACTGTCCACGAAATGAAAGTTTCTAAGGCTGAGGCTGTCTCTCAACCCAGCTGCCCCCAAGGCTTGTTGTTTGTAGATTTTGCAGAGTCCTCCGGGAGGTATTTGCACTTCACTCAGGCTGGACCTCAGCCTTGGAGGTTGTCTTTCCTGGAGTCTTCTCAAGATGTCTTATGAAGACAGGTGCTCTACCCTGACTTCTGTTTATTTTCTCTGCTCTATGTTCCCTCTAACATGATGTTCTCTTTCTTTTTTGTGGAGGAAATTTGGAGAGGTGAAAGTTTTCTGACTTACTCCACCACCTTCCCAGAAACCTCTCTGATATTTTTCTTTCTTTTTTCCTTTCTTTTGGTTACAAGGAATGAATCCCAGAGGAGGGTAGGAGTGGAGGGTTATATTTGGATGTGAAGGTGGTACTTAGAAAACCTGAGAGAATCCGCTAAAAAATTAATGAAACAATGAACAACTTTAACAAAGTTGCAGAATATAAAATAAACCCACATAAATCATCAGGATTTCTATATACTACTGACAAAACCCATCAGAAAGAGATAGAGGAATTCCATTTAAAATAACTATAAGGAAAACTACATTTTCTTGTTATAAACATAACATTTTAAATTATCCTTTTATTATTTAAAATGTGTCACAAAACACTGCACAAATACAGATCTAAACAATTAGAAAAATGTTGATTGTTCATGGGTAGGTGGAACCTTTGTAATAAAAATCACAATATTCTCCAAAGTAATTCATTTATTCAATGCCATACAAATCCAGCTACCAAAGAATCATTTTATAGAGCTAGAAAAAATAATAACATAGTTCAGCTGAAGGAATAAAAGGCCAAGAATATAAGAGAACCAATTTTTAAAAAATGAAGGAAGTTAGCCTAACAGTACCAGATCTCAAACTATAGTACAAAGTGGTAATCATCCAAAAAACGTATACTAGATAAGAAATAGAGTTGTTGATCAGTGGACTAGATTCCATACACAATATTCAGAAGTAAATGATTGCAGCATTTGATAAACCTGAAGATCCATGTTATTGGGGAAAGAACGCCTTATTTTGCAAAAACTGTTAGGAAAACTAGAAAACAGTCTGGCAAAAACTAGACATAGACCAACATCTCACACGAAATACCAAAATAAGTTCAAAATAGTTATTTGAGTTAAAATAAACAAATAAACAAATTAAGGAAACACAGAAAAAATTACTTGTTAAATATATGGATAAGGGGAAAATTTATGACCAAAGAAAAGAGAGGATCACAGGAAGTAAAATGGATAATTTTGACTATATGAAACTAAAAGATTTTTGCACAAACAAAACTCAATGCAGCCAAAATTAGAAACCAGGGGAAAAATTTTATAGTAAGCTTCTAGTAAGGGTCTCATTACTCAAATATACAGAGAACCAAGTCAAATTTATAAAAATAAGAGCCATTCTCCAGTTGATAAATGGTCAAAGGATGTGAACACGCAGTTTTCAGAAGTTAAAGCTATCAACAGCCATATGAAAAAATGCTCTAAATGACCAATAAAAAATTCAAACAGCTCTAAGAAACAACCTCACACCCATCAGAAATAACAAATGCTGGAGGAGACAGAAAAATTGGTACACTAGTGCACTGTTGGTAGAGTTGTGAACAGGTCCAATCATTCTGGAGAACAAACCTATCTATCTATCTATATGTGTGTATATATATGTATACATATATATACACACATATACATTTATGTATATACACACATACACTGTGCATATATGTGTGTATATGCATGCATGTATAATGTGTGTATGTAAGTTTATACACACATATATATTATATATATGTATGTATATACACACATATAAGTCCAAACAGTTATAAAACTGTACATATACTTTGACCAGAAATACCACTAATAGGTCTGTATCCCATAGAGATCAAAAGGAAAAGGACCTATTCATACAAATATATATATGTATGTATATCAGTTTTTGAAAGTGGAAAGAATACCCATCAGTTGGGGAATGACTGAACAAGTTGTCCTGTATGATTATGATGAAATACTATTATGCTATAAGAAATGGTGAAGGAGATGATTTCAGAAAAACCTGGTAAGACTTATATGAAATGAATGGAACCAGGAGCACATTGTACACAGTAACAGCAGTACTATAACTATAATTAACTGTAAAAGACTTAGCTGTTCTGATCAATACAATGATCCCTGACAATTCCAAAGGAATCATGATGAAAAAATGCTATCTACCTCCAGAGAGAGAACTGATGAATTGAGTGCAGATTGAAACATAGTTTTTCCACTTTTTTTCTTGCTTTAAAAAAAAATCGTCATAGCTAACGTGAAAATGTTCTATATGACTTCATATACATAATAGGTATTATATTTCTTACTTTTTCAGTGGGTAGGGGAAAGGGTAGAGGGAGTAAGAGAATTTGGAACTGAAAATTAAAAAAAAAAGAAAAAAGACATAAAAAATAGAAGCTGCCATCTGTTCTTCAGCTACATAGTGGTTTTAAAAATCATCTTTTGGTGATTCCCTCCAGTTGTCTATGTGGATACTGTGATTTATTTTTCTTTCATTCAGAGGATTTCCTTTTTTATGGTTATTGTTATAGTAATACTATTGTATTGATTATATACTGTGTCCGAAGTACTCTGGCAGCAAAGTGCTTTATAAATTAAAAAATAAACCTAGAAGTGAAAAAAAGGAAATGAAAGTTGTGTAAAAACAAAACAAAAGATAGCAGTAAAATTTTTTCGAATGAAAATTTTTTAAAGTCAGTGGGGAACCATTGTGTTGTTATAGTAATAAGGTCATCCCCAAACTCCTTTGGTCTCAAAGAATCTATGATATTCTTGGAAACATCAGTGATAGAAAGCAGTATTTTGCTCTGGTTTGGGCAAATAGTGAATAAATAAATGAATAATAAAACACTTTTAAGTTCTTACTGTGGGTCAAACAGGATACTAAGTCTTAGGGATGCAAATTTGAATAAGGGAGACAGTTTGTATTCTTGAATAACTTATATTCTAATGGAAAAGATAACAGATTTAAAGCAGATATAAAAGAAGGGGTTTAAACATGGCTAAGAATTGGTATCATGACCTCGTTCTAGGGAAGATGATAATGCACATGTGTCCCTATCAGTGCTCACTACCAAGGACCCAACTGTAGAACTCAGGTGGTTTGAAAGGGAGAAGACTTGAGGACTATGGCCAGGGTGGTGGTGGTCAGCTGCTCATCGACTGTTTCCTTCTTTTCAGCTTGTGAAGATGGATACAGACTTGAAAATGAAACCTGCATGAGGTAGGCTCAATACTCCCTTCAGATTTTGTTAGATTTGTTCCTTCAAAACATTCCTTTGGTTATAGTTGTCCAAGCTAATCCTCCAAGGTCTAAACTAATTTCTCTTTGTTGACTTGTAGTTGCCCTTTTGGACTTGGTGGTCTCAACTGTGGAAACCGTAAGTTTATGAAACGCTTTATTTCTTTAATGGTGAGGTAGATATTAGTGGTTATATTGGATGCTTGCCAATAGTAGGTGGTTACTACTGATCTAAGGAAGTGCTTTGATTTTTTTCAGTAAAGACATTTTTTTTTTACAACAGCCCATTTTCACTGTCTCCTATTGTGAGCATGTACATTATTTACCCAAGCAAGGCATTTACTTAATCAACTCTAGAGATACTTTACTTGTTGTTGTGAAAACTCAGCGAATTTTATGTCAAAGAAGCTGAGTCATCTGCTGGATACAGAGATTCCAATGTATACATAGAACCTCAGAGGGGGGAGTTTACAACATCCTTAAAAATAATCAAATATTCACCCCCTATTTAAAGACCTCCAGTGACAGAGAAATCCTTGCCTCCAAGGACAACCAGCTCCATTTTTGGATAGCTCTAATATTTAGGACATTCTTTCTTCATTTAGGATTATTTTTTTCTTGTCAAAATCTACTTTCCTGAAACTCCCATAAGTGTTAGTTCTTTTATCAAGTCATTTAACTCCCTTGTTTCACAAGGCTTAACTATACTTTAATTCACATTAGGCATAATCATGGTATAAGAGAGAGCCCTGGAGTGAGCCAAAAGCTCTGGGTTTAGTCATGGCTGCACTATTAGCAAGTGGTGTGATGTTTGTCAAGTCACTTCAACTAACTCTGGGCTCTCATTTTCGTACCTATAAAATGAGGGGTGGTGGTATTGTATTATATGTTGTCCGAGATCTCTTTAAAACTGAATATTCTGATTCTGATTCAATCTAGATTTCTGTATATATAAGAGATCTCTTTCTGCCCTCTATGGGTTTTGGTCCTAATAATTTTATATCCTCAGGAAGTATTATCATTGTTTGTTAAATTGATTTATCCAAAAGGTTCATTATCATACTAGTAACAGAAATAATAAATTAAATAAAATCAGAAATTAAACTAGGACTCCAATGAATGCCATACTTAATTGAGAATATCTTTTTTAATGCGATCTTTTTTTGTTGCTGTTCAGAGACTTTAAGGGCAGACTTGGAGCTGTAATCAACCTAGTTAGCATTCATTTTTCTAAGAACATTTATGTGATCTGATATCAGATACTTCAATAGAATTGAAATGTGCTTCACCTGCCTGAATGATGCTTGAAAGAGCCTCCTCAAGTAACGGTGTGATTTGATCTATTCTTATTTATTTCTCAATATTCCATATTCCATTACACAAAAATTTCTCTCCTTTAAAAAAAGCCTTTCATTCTACTAATTATCGATATCCATGTATTTGGAGAATGATTTTTAGCTGCTTTTTTTCTCTTAAACAGGTGTTTTTATATCATTTATATCAGTTCATGCAAGTCTTTCCATGTTTCTCAGTATTTCTCATATTCATAATTTTTATGGCACAGTAATAGTTTATTATATTCCTGTACAATGGAATTTGTTTGTTTAATGATTACCTAATCTATGAGCATCTGCCTTATTTCCAGTTTTTATAACATGCCCTAGATTTTAAAAATTAATTCTTATTCTCCTTGGCTCATGTATTATCAGTGTTATACATTTGTACATGTTGACACTTTTCAAAGAATTTCAACTTATAACTGTCATAAGGTGCTCTTCATTTCCTTCTAATTGAACATGACGTGCAAACCCAACCATTTGGAAGACAGTCACAAAACCAGCAGTAGAAGGAAAGGGCCTCAGAGCATAAGTAAAACATCTGTCAGCATGAATTGAACCTTTCTCCAGCTAAAGCCTATGAATGTAGAATTTCCAGTAAAATTAGAGTTCATGGTTTAACAAGTTTGGCGCTTTAGTTTCCCCAGATAAACTTCATTTCTATCTAAATTACAGTTGGAAGTAAGTTAGAAGTTTCAGGGAGTGAGGGAAAGGAGAGCTACAGGAAACATATATGTACCAGGAAGTAACAGATGTTGTCCAGGGTGGAAACAGCAGAATCAATCAACTACAACAGCACTGAAGTATGGGGCCATTTAGTGAAGGGTGCATACTTCAGTAAGGACTCCAGTGGTGCCTTAAAGGCATCACTATATTACTGCCAAGTATAGTCATAACGATGACTGAATTATGAAGAATAATTTTAAATGTACACATGCACATAATTAATATTTTTGTTTTAAAACTTGTATTGATATATAGTTGTTATACACCTACATTTCCTAGTGTTTCCCTTCACAAGAGAACCATTCCTTATAGTGAAGCATTAAAAAAGAGGAGAAAAACAGTTGAGCAAAACTAATTAACACTGGAAATACCTTTTATATAGGTTTACATGGCCATAATTCCCACCCTTGGGGAAAAAAAGGGAGTGACATTTTCATATCTTTCCTTTATGGGGCAAGTTAAGTCATTATAAGTGTATAATGCTCATTTTTAACTTTTTTTGTTCTCTCCATTTACATTGTAGCTCTTGTATATATTGGGTGTCTAGGGGGCACCATAGTGCACAAAGCACTGGGCCTGGAGTCAGGAAGACTCATTTTCCTGAGTTCAAATCCAGCCTCCAACACTTACTGGCTATGTGACCCTGGACAAGTCACTTCACTCTATTTACCTTAATTTTCCTATCAGTCCAATGAACTGGAGAAGTGTATCTGTAAGCACCCCAACATACACACGGGGCTTGCTATCACAGGTTCTCTGATCTGTTTTTCTAAAAGGAAAGGCAACTTTTGAGGGGTTAACAATCTCTTTAATCAAGCATAGATATCAGAGAAAATCAAAACCAAAATTTCAGAGAAATCAAAAATCAACAGACATGACTTTCTCTGTCTGACCATACATCACAATTCAACAGACAGGTCCAGCTGTCTGACCATAGTTACCAGAGAGGGAAGCACCAACATCTGGGTTTTCAAAGCTGCGGGGCTTCTTAACAGCTTCCCAGAGTCTCATCTGGCACACAAACCTTCTTCCAAAAACTAAGCCCCAAAGTAAAACCTCACCCTCAGAGTATTTATACACTTTTCAGAACCAGAGGCATAACCCTCTGACCCAGTGCTTTTAGAAAAAACAAAAGGTACTTGGGTGCCTCCTATATAACAATTCTCCTAATTAAGCTTCCCTCAATGAGCAGGCCCATCAATGGGGTGGGGAAGATCTTCCTTAATCATATTATTCAGAGGCATTATATTTCTTGGTATAAACAAAAACAGTAGAAGATCCTACTTTGCCCTCACAAGAAGAAAATGGCAAACTACTTCAGCATCAAACCTAGAAAACCCCAAAAGGGATCTCAGTTAGACACAACTGAGAATGAGTAAACAGCAAACAAAATTGTATATATTGTTTTCCTAGTTCTGCTTACATTCACTTTGCGAAAGTTTCTTTATCTTCCCATGTTTCTCTGCATTCTTATGGGGCAGTAGTATTCTATTACATTCATGTACAACAATTTTTAGAGTTCCTACCCCAATCTATGGGCATCTACTTTGTTTCCAGTTTTCTATTCCTACAAAAGAACACACTTCAGAAACATGAGAGTGTCTTTCTTTGGAAAAGAAGATCAAACCCTCCTTATGTTTGAGTGATTTATATTTTCCTTCTCACCATTGGGTAATGCCACTACCATCAATCTCTCCTATAGAAAATGGAGGTTTACTTTGAATGGGTAAATAATGTAGGGTAACCCCAGGTAACCAGCTACTATTACAAAGTATATTTTTTAAGTGCCTGAGCCTTGTGCCCTGTGAGGTTTTAAAATATGATTCTGATGACTGATGAAATAATTTTCAGTTTTTCTAAGCACTCAATAGTGGCTTCTATTCTCTATACCCTGATAAATCACCACTAGGAAAACCTTTTCCAGTTCCCTTTTTTAAGTTCATAAAGCAGATAACTTTTTAAAGACCCTTGAGATTCAAGCAAATCAGACATAATTGATTCTAACCTAGAACACGGAGTTGGGAACCAGGAATTGCAGTGTTCTCTTTCCTCTCCCTGGGAAACCTGGATTTCCTCACTTCACCTTAAGTGAGGGACAGCAATGTTCTCTCAGGCCAGTTTTCCCCCAAGGCAAAAAAAAAAGTACCAAGGAAGGAGAGCTTTTCAAAAAGGGACAGTTGGTTAATAATATTTACTAAATGTCAGGAAAATGAGCAGATTTGACAAGAAGACATGGGTGGGTTTGGAGAAAGCAATTTCACAGTGGCAGGGTTGAAGTCAAATCATAAGGACGTGGATGTGGGGTGAGGAGCTGGGAGCAATCACAATATACCCCATGTTCAAAAATTTGGGCAGCAAAAGAGGTTAGTGGGAGGTGGGAAGGATAAAATAAAAGAAAAAAGGAGGAACAATAGCCAGGGGGTCTTAACTTGAGGTCCATGAACTTTCAAAAATATTTTTATAACTATTTCAGTATAATTGGCTTCCTTTGTAATCCTATGTGTTTGATTTTGTGCATTTAAAAATATTACTCAGAGGAGTCCATAGACTTCTTCAGACTTCCCAGGGATCCATGACATACAAAGGACTAGGACCACCCTCCCCCCCCCCCGTGAGAACCAGAAGAAGAAGCAGATGCTAGCCAAGGGTTAGGGTTTAGCACAGAGATTATGGAGGAGAGATTAATGTGGCCAGAGAGGGAAAAGTTGGTATAATATTAGCTAACACTTCTGTAGCATTGTAAGGTTTAGAAAGTACTTTACTGATGTTATCTCATTTGATTTTCACCACACTGCGGCGAGGTACATGCTGTTGTGGCTCCTACTTTACAAATGAGGAAACTGAGGTTGGGACATGTTAAAGTGACTTGGTTAGGATCACACAACTAGTAGGTACCTGAGGCAGGATTTGAACTGAGGTCCTTCTGGCTCCCAAGTCCAGCTGTGCCTGTACCCACTATACCTCCCTAGTTGTGGGAGCAAGATCAAGCTGGGGATATAAAACATGGATAAAGAAGGGAGGAGCATTGGAGAGAAGAAATAACTTTCACCGGAGCCCAGAAAGCGTGAGGTGAAAAAACTAGAACCTTGCCCACTGACCTTTACCTTCTGGGTGAACTAAAAAATAAGTTGAACTAAAAAAGATGTTATCTGATGAAAGTGAGGGTGGATGATGGATTTTTTTAAAATCAAATTTTATCGTGTAAAGCAGCAGCTCTCACAGCATGATCCAAGGACCAGTAGGGGACCCAAAGACCCTTTCAGGGGGATTGTGAGGTTAAGATTATTTTTATAATATTACTAAGATGTATTTCTAGGCTATATATTTATAGGTATATATAAATACATTATAAGATTAACTTTATATACTTATTATATATTACTATATTATATGTAATATATTTTAAAATATATGCTATAAGTATATGCTATATACTTATATGTTACATTATATATAATTATTATATATCAATATTAATATGATTAATTAATTAACAATTATGTAATATAGTTATACATTCTATATAATATAATTATATTATATGGCATATATAATAAACAACAACAATTAATAAAATATATTAATATATCAATATCAATATTTATATAATATGTAATATTATATAATATCTTGCATTATTATATTTGATTCTGTATTACATTACATATATAATTATAATATATTTTATTATATGTATATATACTTATAATGTTTATAAGCATATATAAATATATATCAATAGATATGACCCACATAAACAAAAGCTTGATGGGGATCCTCAATCATTTTTAAAGTTTAAAGTTCCCACAGTCAAAAAGTTTGAAAACAAATGGCATCAAAGAAAGTCCACTGGACTCATAAAAATCAAGAGATCTGGGTTCAAGTCCACACTAATTAGTAAAATCTTGCAAATTGTGTGACTGCCAGAAAGTTACCTCACCTTTATGGGCCCAGGTTTCCTCATCCATAAAATAAGGAAATTAACGTTTCTGTTATCAGACTCAGGGGCTCGTGTGATGCTCCCATGAGAGTAAGTATGTATCATTGACCTGCAGCTGGGTCATTTAAAAATTAGGAAAGAAAGGAGCAGGGACCAGACCTATGATTCCACTGATGTGGGGAACTCCTGGATGAGGAAAATCCCTCCACCAGTGCTGATATTTGTACCTTCTCTGCCACCTATAGTTCCCCAGAATGTTGAGAGGATAAGTATCCTGTCCAGGTTCATACAATCAGAGCAATGACTTGAACCAGGTCTTGCTTGGCACCAATGAAACCAATGCAGCCAAGATTAGAAGAGAATCCCTTTTGGTTGAATTTAGGGAGAGGGGTGGTAAGGGGAGGATATAGAAATTCCTTGCAACAAATTTCTCTGATTAAGCTCTCATTTCTGTTATATAAGGAACTATATAAGTTATATATCAGATTTATAAGAATAAGAATCATTCCCCAGCTGACAAATAGTCAAAAGAAATGGACAGAGTTCTTGAGAGAAGAAAAAGAATACATGTACAAGTTACATACATAAATGTATTTATGCATGTACACATGAATGTATGTTTAAGTATACACATATATGTGTATATATGTAGACATGCACATGTGTATGTGTATACTATATGCACACATGTGTATATGTATATATGTAGACATACACACATGTATATATATATATTTGTACACATGTATGTATGGGTCCTTGAACCCATCTCTTCCTGATTCAGGGGTCTCCTACTCCCGATCTACCATGCTGGCTCCTCCTTTAGGGGGGAAGTACACTTTGTAACTTACGTACTTTGTAGCTTTGTACTTTATAGGTGTCATTAGTACACTTAAGCCCTGTTGTTAGTGTATTTCTTGATTACATTGCATGCTTCTTGTCTGTTTAGCTTATCAGCTTATCACTGTGGTGATTGCAGCAGCCGGAGGGGGACTCCTTCTCATCCTAGGAATTGCCCTGATTGTCACCTGCTGCCGGTGAGTATCCTGAGTGCAGGTTTTAAGTCCTTTGTTTTTGGACTAACTATGCCAATGGGGATGATAGCTTGAGTGGAAGATGGTATAAGGTTGTTAGCCACTATTGTCTCGGATGATCTGTTCAATCAGTAAAATTGATGAAGGGCCTGGTATGTGCTAAGGACTGACTTTACAAAGAGGCAAAAGAGAGGTTCACAGTCTAAAGGGGGAGACACCGTGTAAATATATATATGAAACAGACTATAGACAGGATAAATAGGAAAGAATTAACGGAGGGAAGGCATTAAGGAATTAAGAGGGATTGGGGAAGACTTCCTGTAGAAAGCCAGATTTTAGTCAGGATTTAGTCAAGGAAGTCAATAGTTGAGTGGAGGAGGGAGAGCATTCCAGACATGGGGTTCAGCCAGAGAAAATGCCTGGAGCCAAAAGACAAGGAAGGAGATGGTGGGGGGTGGGGTCAGGGGAGAATCAGTGTCACTGGACTGAAGAGTAGGTGTAAGAGAACTGGAGGGATAATCTTAACTTGAGATCTAGGAGGAAATCAAGTCAGGGAGTATCAAGAATTTAATAGTTTGGACCAACCAAGGGCTTAGAAGTCTCCTCCTCACCTACTGGGATTTCCTGAGGGAGGGGATTGGCAGGATCTCCACCAGCACTGCCAACTTGAGATTAGCACCTCCATTTCTTGGAAGCTTGTCTAATATTTTCAGCTACTTGTCGCTTTTTGCTTAACTCTCTCTGTCAGAGGTCACTTGAGTGGGTGGAAAAGAAGGATCTGGGAAAAAGACTGTGAGGCAGCAACCTGGAGGGATAAACATTGACTAACCAAGAGGAAAATGAAATTTGTGCTTGAGAGAAGTAACATCATCCTTGGAAAATACTTGCAAACATCCCTTATTGAGGGGGAGAGTGGTTAGTCGTTGTGAAGGCTGCCCATCCCCAAGGAAACAGTGATAGCACGAAGGGCCATGTTGGACATTGGATTCAGCAACCCAGTTGTTTATTGCAGATTCCTTTCCAGACCTTTCCCAGAATGGAAATTACATGAGCTTCCACTCAAAAATAATTTAAAACCACTAATCTTTGCTCTAGGTCCCTTAGGGTGGTTGCCTATCTGTACATTGGACATTGGGTTTTATGACCCAGGGTTCAGAACAGATTCCTTTCCAGGCCTTTCCCAGAATAGAAACATGGGACAGGAATGAGTTTCTGCTTAAAGATAAGTTAAACCCTCCAACCTTAGCTCTTTAGATAAGCTGAATAAATAACCAGGCTTAACTTCTCAGGAAGGAGGATTGCAGGAATGCCTTAGTAGAGTACTGACATTTCGTGTTATCCTGAGTAAAAATAGTCAAATCATTTCTTAGGTGAACTAAATAAACATCCAATTTTTATAGCTTTATGTTACGTCAGTTTTATTACTGGAAAGGAGAAATGAGTGGGGTTGGAGTAGATGATCATCTCTGAAATGCCTTCAGGATTTTTTTATTTCACGCACCCTCCCCCACCCCCTGCTATACTTCGACAATAGTTGCCATCATTACCCAGCCTACTCACACTCTTATATTAACCTATCCCACATGTAAAATGGGGAAAACGTCTGTCTTGCATACCTCAAAGTGCTGTTCTGAGATAGTGACTGTCCATTAATATTAGGAACTCATGTAAAATATTATCTTATGTGATCTTCATAATAACCCTGGGAGTTAGATGCTATTATTATTAACCTCATTTTATAGCTGAGGAAACTGAGGCAGACAGAGGTTAAGTGACTTTCCCAAGATCACATAGCTAGCAATTGTATGTGGTTAAATTTGAACTCAGGTTTTCTTGACTCCAGGCTCAATGCTCCTTTCATTTTGCCACCTAACTGCCTTGCTTAGAACTGAGAAGTTAAGTGACTTGTCCAGGGTCACACATACAGAATCTGTCACAGGCAGGATTTGAATTCAGGTCTTCCTGACTCTGAGGTTGACTCTATGTCCACTATGTCAAGCCGACTTTCTGTTCTGATATTCATTAGATACTCTTGGTGAAAACATTTTGTAAGTCATAGAGCACAACATACATGTAAGGCAGTACCATTGATGAAGCTTTGTGTCAGAGTGGATGGAGAATTGGCCATGGGGTGAGAGGTATGTAGGTCTGAGCTCTGATACACATTGACTGTGTTGTTGGGAAATATCATTATTTATATTTAAAATCTCAAATTTTTTTGTACTTTCATTTTTGAAATCGAATCAACTAAGCAAATGTGCTCCTTCATTTGTGATAATAGTAATATTATTTTTTAAAAAATGGGCTTACTTCTCCAAAAACAATATGACAGCTTTCCTTTTAATTTGTTCCACAAGCAATATCTGGTACTTTTATCTCAAAACTCCTTAAGCTGAGGTTATAACTTCATTAATGTTATATTTTTCCTTCCACAGAAAAAATAAAAACGACATAAGCAAACTCATCTTCAAAAGTGGTGATTTCCAAATGTCCCCATATGCCGAGTATCCCAAGAACCCTCGATCACAGGAATGGGGCCGAGAGGCCATTGAGATGCATGAAAACGGAAGTACTAAGAACCTTCTGCAGATGACTGATGTCTATTACTCTGTGCGTATTCACAAGCTAGGAACAGACTGGGGTCACTTGATTCAGGTTTAGAGTGGTTGGGTCTGTCCCATGTCACAACCTCAAGTGTTTTGGTTCTTTAGGCTATAGAACATAAATAGAATATGTTGCAATATAAACATCCCTGTTTAAGCAGAAAGGAGAGAATGGCACCATGGGACTCACATTTGCATACTTTTAGAGTTAATTTGATTATGGTTTATTTGTATAATATGGGTTGTATTTGGAGATTGCGGTGTGAGGGGTTTGTATATCCATTCAGTACATGCATTTGCAAGATATGGCATTAGTCAAAATAATCTTCCCCCAAGAAGCCACATTACAACTTCCTATGCCCCTCTGAAGTCTGAGTAGGTTGGTTTGATGTTTTTTGTTTCCATGTTAGGATCATAAAATTATACACTTAGAGCTAAGAGGGACTTCAGAGTCCATTGAGTTCAGTGTCCTCATTTGACAGATAATGTCACTGAGGCCTTGGAAAAGGTTAAAGTGCCTTGACCAGAGTCACATGGGTAGTAAATGACTGAGGTAGGATTTGAAGCCAGGTCTACCTGACTCCCAATCTGGCACAACTGATGTCTTTCTAACACAGCATCCAAATAATGGCTGTTTCCATTGCTTTGAGTGAGTCTCTATTTATACAAATCTCTTATATGTACTATGTGACCATTCTGCGTTTTCTTCTCCAGGAAACTCCATCTCTAGGCTTAAGTGACTACAGTCAGCATGGTTTAATGGAAAAGAATACTTGAAAGTAGGGAGAACTGCATTCTAGGCCCAGTTGTGTCTCTGCTAACTGTGTGATTTTAAGGAGGTCATGTCAACTATTTGAATTTCAGTCTACTCTTCTGTTAAATGAGGGTTGGGGAGTCAGTTATTTCTATGAGCACTTCCAACTCTATGACTGTATGATATGTATAATAACATGGAGCTATAGAACAAGTAGCAATTTCATTATCCTATTCTGACTTTCCCTACTTTACAGATTCATTCTCATGCCCCAGGTGGTGGGTAGTACAGTTTTCCTTTTGTAAATGAGATTGACCTTTACCAGGGTACAGAAAGATTATCTCATCATCTTGGACATCATCAACGACAAATATTACTCGGAGTAGTTTAGAAACTCATGTTCTCAGAGGTGCATAGACTTAGAGATGAGAGTCTAGAAATTAGCCAATTGATCAACAGATATTAAGTACCTACTGTCTACAAGGGTTAAGCATTTTTTAAGCACCTAATGTATACAAAGGTATATATCTGTGTGCTGATTATTTTCAAGTCTACCGATCTTGCCTTAGTCTCTCTGCCAACCTCCAACTTTCTTTCAGATGTTCCAAACTAGATGTCTAGTAGGCATCTTAAACCTAATATGTTCAAACAGAACTTATGATCTTTACCCTTAAACCCTGCCTCACCTCTGCCTCCTACCTTCTCTATTACCGTGGAGAACAAGACCATGTTCCCAGTCCCTCAGGCTCACAACATAAGAATCATCCTGAATTGCTCACCACCTCTCAGCCCCCTTATCCAAACTATTGATGATACCTGTTCATTTCACCTTTGCAACATCTCCAATGCACCCCCTTCTCTCCTCTGACATGGCAAACACTCTGGGGCAGACCCTCATCACCTTACACCTGGACAGTCACCATACCCTGCTGGTAGATCTGCCTTCCTCAAGTCTCTCCCTTTTCCAATCCATCCTCCATTCAGACACTGAAGTGATTTTCCTAAAACACAGATCTGATCATTTCCTCCCTCCTCAAGAAACTCCAGGGCCTTCCTATTATCTCCAGGACCAAATACAGAATGCTCTATTTGGCATTCAAAGCTCTTCATCACCTACCCCCTTCCTATCTTTGCAGTCTTCTTACACTTTAATCCCTGACATGTGCTCTTTCATACAGTAACACTGCCCTCTTGACTGTTTCCCTAAGAAACCACTCTGTCTCTTGACTTTCAGCATTTTCTCTGGCTGTTTCCTGTACTTGGAATGCTCTCCTTCCTCTACTCCAACTATTGACCTCCTTGGCTTCCTTTAAGTCCCAGCTAAAATCCCACTTTCTACACGAAACCTTCCCTAACTCTTAATTCTAGTGCTTTCCCTCTTTTAATTATTTCCTATTTATTGTATATGTATCTTGCTTTGTATTTATTTGTTTGAATGTTGATTCTCCCATTAGACTATGAGGTTCTTGAGAGTAGGAACTATGTTTTGCTTCTTTTTGTAGCATCAGCCCTTAGAACAGCGACTGGTACACAGTAAGCACTTAATTAATGTTTATTGAATTGAATAATGAAAGGAATAAGGATGGACATAAGCATCTATGTACATCTATATCTATCTATCTATCTATCTATCTGTCTGTCTGTTTTTGCTTTTAGAGGCAATTAGGGTTTTATATGACTTGACCAGAGTCACACAACAAGTAAGTGTCAGGCTGGATTTGAACTCAGATCCTGACACAAGCATTTATTAAGCCCTTAATATGTGTTAGACACTGTGCTAAGTGCTTTACAAACATTATCTCATTTGATGCTCAGAATTACCCTAGGAGGTAGGCACTATTATATCCTGATTTTACAGTTGTGGAAACTGAGGCAAACATTCCATTTTCTTCCCAGGGTCACTCTCCTAGTAAGTGTCTGAAACTGGATTTCAACTCAGGTCTTCCTGACTCCAGATCCAGGGCTCTATCCATTGCACTACCTAGCATCTACAGACAGATGATGATGATGATGAAGATAATAGAAAATGAGACAGAGAGAAAGAAAGAGAGGAGGAGGAGGAGAGAGAAAGAGAGAGAAATTTTAGAGGAGAGGAATTGGTGCAGGGGAAAGATTCATATAGAAGGTGGTATTTGAACCTTGTCATGAAGATTTCTAAGAGTTGGAGGTGAGCGGAGGATATATTTCAGTCATGGGCAGAGCCATGCAAAAGCATTGAGACTGAGAGAGGTCATATCTGAGGAATAAATGATAAGAAGGACAGTTTGACTGGATGGGAAGTACAGGAAGGAAAATATTGTATCATAAAACTGGAATGGCAGGTTGGGGCCAGGCTGCAAAGGGCTTTAAATCCCAGAAGAATTTCCATTTGATCCTAGAGTCAAAAGATAGCCATTCGGGTTTACTATTGAATAGGAAGTGACGTGATGAGACTTACATTTCAGGAAAATCACTTTAGATCTGTGTGCAGGGTCATTTGAAGTAGGGAGAGGTTTGAGGCAGGGAAATTAATTGGAAGGCTGTTGTAGTAGTTTGTGTTGAGGGTCAAGAAGGCCTAAACTACAAAGGTGACCACATGAGGGGAGAGAAGGGGAAGGCCACAAGAGATACTGTTTTCCAGCCCTTTTCTTTTGACAATTGAGGAAACCAAGGCTGAGCGGATTGCCAAAAGCTGCACTGACGATAAGAGAAAGAGCTAGAATTCACGCCTCTGACCTCCAAATCTGGTCTTCTTTTCACCTACATTCCATATGAAGGGAAAATTCTTCAGTAGTGACACATCCATCCTTATCTCTGGACAACATGTTATGCAAACTATACTAAAAGGATACCAAGTCTCCCTTCTACTCATGGCTCCCCTTCATTCTAGTGTGTGCTGTCCAAGGGTCATTTTGCATTGTACTGTATGAAATAAGAAATAAATAAACAGTCAGAGAGCACCAGAGCTGAAAATTAAATTCTTTGTGTAGCATAGGACTATTAACTAGAGGTACAAGGTAATGGTAATGAAACCTTGCCCCCTCTAGCTTCTTAATAGTACCATTCTTATCCAAAGGTTATTCTTCTGTAGTTGCTATGGAAATAATGATGAGAATTCAGACTTTGGATGGGAGGGACCAATTTCCTGTAGCTTAGAGAACTGTTTGTTTGGATGAATTATTTTTAAAAGTTAGAACTTACCTGAGGGTGGAGGAGGGAGTTTGTGGGAAAAAATAGGGAGAAGTAGGATACAGTGGTAGAATTATTTCTAGATTCCAAATTTCCTTTAACATTTTTCGAATAAATGTTTTATTGACACTTAAACATTGCTATCACTTCCCCACAAGAAGATATGTAGAGATATGTCTTCTCAAGATAGTTTGATATGTATTTGTGTTGATTTTTTTATATTTTATAGAAATATCTGTAGATGTCTTTTGATAATAGAAGTACATGTATATTTAGATAGATAGATGGATGGATGGATTAGATAGATATGATGAAAAAGTGATAGAAGATAGATAGATAGATAGATAGACAGACTGACAGACATAACCTGATTCTGGAGGGGAGGTTATGCCTCAGAGGCATCTGGAAAGTCTTCATATTGAAAGTGACTCTTGACCTTTATCTTGAAGCAAACTAGAGCTCCTAAGAGGTGGTGGGTAGGAGAGAGTGTATTTGAGACATAAAGCCATCACTTTTTAACAAAGAAGTACAGTTAGGGAAAATAATCTAATACATTATCCAGATCTAACAGGATATGACTCATTCCTCACCCATACTCTGCCCTTCCTTGATTGAAAGGATGGCATCTGTTCTATGATGTCACCATTGACCATAGCATTGACCAGAGTTCTGATATCTTTTAGTGTAATTTTCTTGTACATCATTGTGCTCATTGTGTAAATCTTTAAGTTTCAAATTACCTGATGGCTTTCTTTACATATGATATTTCCCGAATTCATCAATGGGTTTAACTCTTCTCTCAAAAACAAATGATTTTACAATCAAAGAACCCACTTCATAAAAAAATTTTCTTTCAACTAAACTTCTCTTCCTCCCCCTTCTCTTCATAATAATAACTAGCATTTTATAGCAGTTTTTTGCAAAGTACTATTTTTACAAAAGTTATCTCATTGAAGAAAACTTAGCCTTCCTTTGGTTTTACTTGTGTGTCTGCGTGCACCACATTCTCTCTCTCTCTCTCTCTCTCTCTCTGACTCTTTCTGTGTCTCTCTGTCTCTGTGTCTCTGTGTCTTTCTATCTCTATCTCTGTCTCTCTGTCTCTCTCTGTCTCTCTCTCTGTGTGTCTCTGTCTCTGTCTTTCTCTCTATCTCTATCTCTGTCTCTATGTCTCTCTCTCTCCTATTGAGATCTTTAGCTGTGACTTAACCTCAGTAATCTTCAAACAGCCTGATCATCATTGTCAAAGTTAGAACTAATTCATCTACATGTTACCATGGAATTAGATTTAGAGTTACTATAAACAGATAAAGTATTAACAGTCAGAAATGTAAATGAACCCAAGTTTTCATTCCTCTGCAGTCATCTTAGCAGTGATAGAAACCTGAGATCTGAATAGACCATAGTCGATTTCCATCAGTCAATAACACTTGTTGAACACAGTGCTGGGGATACAAAGAAAGGTAAAAGTCCCTTCCCTCAAAGAGCTCACAGACTAATGAGGGAGAGAGCATGCAAATACCTAGCTATATACAATGTGATAGTGACATCCAGTCCCCACATACGTGAAGTGCTTTGAAAGCCAAGATGTCTCACATTTGAATAGTGCCAGTTCTCCTAGCATGGCATGGGCCATCTATGTGTGGGGCAGTTTTATGGGTGATGCAATTGCTTATGGTAATACTCATGTTACTCTTAAGTGATGTCTATGCTTTTTGGCTTCTGGCACGAACATTGAATGTTCCTTATTGTTGCCTCCTGAAATAGAGAACCAGCTTCCTGACTCATTCTGGGGAGATCATTTGCAGTGGCAGAAAGCAAAAAAAAAAAAAAAAAAAGAGGAGAGGGAGCAGAGGTCATAAGAATATATAGTCTTTGACCTTACCCAAATAGAATGGTAAAAACAAACCTGAAAATCACTAGTCCATTAAAAAAGAAAACTCAATCTCTCTCTCTTGACTTTTGATCCTATCACTTACCACTTAGTAATTGTGAACACTTCATTTATTTATGTCTCAGTTTCCCCTTCAAGATAATGGAAAAAATATCTATATCCTAAATGCCAAAAACTGGATAACATGCATTGTATACACTGTACTCCCCAGTAGAAAAAGAGTTCTATGAATTTAAGGTTTTCCTATATGAGGAAAGGCAGCATGACAGAGTGGATAGAGAAGTAATCAGGAAAATGTGAATTCAGATCTCACCTCCAACATATTCTGTGTGTGTGTGACCGTGGGCATGTCACCTTACCTCTTAGTGTCCCAGGCAACTCTCTAAGACTTCAAGTTGTGGAGAAAGAGCTGTCTTCTATATTAGTAGGAAAAGTTTCCTCACCTGGGAGTTCTTTATACCAACGAAATTACAGGTTCAGCCCCTACCTAAATGTGGTGCCATTGTCACATCTTCTGCCTACACCAATGCTTTTCCTAAAGGTACTTTGCCAACATTGGTTGTGTTTAAGGATGCTAATGTTATTGTCACCTCAATATTATCAGGAGAGCTGCATGGTGTACCAGGAGAACAGTGCGCTATAGTGGGAAAGCTCTGGATTTGGAGTCAGAAGACCTGGATTTGAGTCCCACCTCTACCACTAACTAGCCTGGGGACCTTGGGCAAGTCTCTTAAACCCTGTGAGCCTCAGTTTCCTCATCACTAAACTGGCTAGAATGCTATCTGCACTAACTAAATCACAGGATTCTCGTGAGGGTCATTTGAGATAATACATATATAAATGTGTGTGTGTATATGAAAGCACTTTTTTTATTTGTAATGTGCTATGCCAATTTAAAGCATAACTCCATTTTTAAAATGGAAGAGCTGAGACATGGAGAGAGTAGACCTCTTGTCAGAGATGTTGGCTTTGGGGAGGTAGTAGTGGCAGCTCTAGGAAGAATCTCCACTTCTAGCCTCCTGCCCTGCACGTTGCTATTGTGTCTCCCAACTGAATTTCATGAAATTGCAAAATTAAGTGTTTGGAATAATTTGATTATTGAATTTAAATTGAAGAATAAGAAATTGATTGCTCTCTCTCTCTTTTTTCTTTTCAATCTCTTTTTTTTTGTGAACTAGCCCACAAATGTCAGGAACCCAGAACTTGAACGAAATGGCCTCTACCCCACCTACACTGGCTTGCCAGGATCTCGACATTCTTGCATCTTTCCCGGACAGTATAACCCTTCTTTCATCAGTGATGAGAGCAGGAGAAGAGACTACTTTTAACACCACTGGACAGTGCATAGCCACTGTCACTCTGTGTTATGTACACATGAATTCTGTCTACTCAAGGAATGGAACCAGAAGACTCCCCTGAACACTTTCTGCTTCATAGACCATCCAAAGCTAAAGGTTACATGGCAGACAAGGGATAGGACAGAGGATTTGAAGATGGCAAATACTGAAAGGAATTAGTTACAGACTGCTCATTCTTTACTACTCAGTGTTCATATGTGTTACTGTGAAACATGATAATGGGTCAGTAAGAACAGATTTGCTTTTGAGTGATATGTCATGGATGCTCCCACTAGGGATGAGTGTAAATGTTTGGTGCCATTGCAGAGACCCAGTAGTTTCTCAATTTAGGCTTTGGTAATTTGGGTTTGTTTGTTTGTTTTTTAAATGCACTTAATCAAGCTCAACTGTTGAGACTGTTCCAGAACTGAATCCTGGCAACTTTAGACAGCTCCATTGGATATTGTCATTGGATGGTCCTACTTTGCAGCAAAATATTTACTATTCTGAACTTTTCTCTATGATTACAGTCTTCTTCAGTGCCTATGTGCTGAACAATGAGTGTGTTCTAATCATACTCAGTGAATGCCCTTGAGGCACTAGAGAAATTTTGGTGTATAGTCTTCTTTGGTGTATATGCTTCTACATCTTATTCTGTAACTTCAAGCCAAACAGAAAATGAGCCCAGGATTTACTGTATCACAGAAGGTGGCAGGAAATGAGGTTGTGAAGTATCAGAAGCTATTAGATGAAACATAAAAGTTCTTCCCCCAGTATTTTATCACAGCAGTGCCCCTTTCCAAGAAATGATTCCCTCCTTATTGAGTTTAAGAATTCCTTTCAAACAGTTGGGATTAAGGCAATATCTTGTACATATAGTTTCAGTCATAATGGCATATGGAACTATTTTTGAAGTCAAAGTATCAATTAATCTGTCCTTCATGTATAGTTGGGGCCAATGGGGTTAATTTGGGGCCGACAGTAACATGGCTCCCACACTGACCTAGAAACCTGTGGTAACCTGCTCCAGATCTGTGAAAATGGAGTGGTACGAAACCATCTATTTTGTGCCCACTGGCTTTGCCCTGGGCTCATGTTCCCAACAGAGATCACTTCTCCTGAAACAAGCTCTTGCTTATGGGTTATAAGGAATTTTTAAAGGTGTGGGAGGAATGTGTGTGTGTGTGTGTGTGTGTATGTGTGAGTGTGTAACATTTAGGTTTGAACTGGGTATTTCATTGCTTTGGGGAAAGAAGCTGAAAACAACTGTCTTTTGTAATTGGATATTGACATTTGCTGTATAAATTTCCTGAATAAGCAGCTAGATTTCACTGAAATGACCATGCCATTGGAAGCCACACCAACTCTTCATAAAAGAATAGGTAGGCTTGATGGTGTCATATGTAAGTTCTCCTTACATGTCTGTACCGACTGCATCAGTAACCTTGTCCATGGGGCTCAGTGTTAGAGTTGCTCATTGAAAGCTGTTTCTTCATTGAAGAAGTAACATGTAAATTGTTTTCTCTTGTCCGTCAGTCTGCCCTTTTTTGTACTACTATGTAGTTCCCCTGAAATTCAGATATATTTCAGGAATATTATCAGACAGCTAAGTATTTCTAAACAAGTAATGACTTCAGTGTCTGCCTTTTGGAGAAGAATGTCCTATATATCTATTTATTATGCCCATGATTTAGGGCTTGCATCAGTCACCTGAGTAGCACTCAGTGTCTGGAACTAATATGTGTGAAACTATGTTGAGTCTACTTCCCAAATAACATCCTGGTGTCTGGATAAGTTGAAGAAAGAACAGATTGGAAAACTTGTTGCGAGCACAGAAGATTGTCTTACTGGCAGCACAGTTTTCTGGAAATGACTTAAACACTTGGGGAGCAGTTATTTCTGCTTAATGGAGGAATGGTTACTTCTGGATCACTGCAGCTCTTCAAAATGCAATACGATAGGACAAGCCACTTCAAAAGCTCTCCTTAGAGCATGGCATGATCCTAACAGCAGTTTGAATGTTTGCATGTGTTTTTCCATTGGTCCCCAGAGGTCCTGTCTCTCTCATAATTACAGCTCTGCTATTGCAGAGAATGCTCACTGGGTGCAATGCACCTTAGTAGTTAAAACGAAGTGGCTCTCACCTCACAAGATGCAAGCAGTGTTTAGGTATCACTGAGGGATGCTATGATTTTTTGAAAAAAGGCATTAGAAACTTCTTTCTGAATCATGGGTGAGGTCTTCCATGATTTTGTCAGTCAAGTACTGCTTTCTGCCTCTCCATCTCCCATCCTGCTGATCAGCTTAGAGTGATTGCTACCCACTGTTCCTGTTGCTCTATTCCAGTTCAAGGCTTCTTCTCTCTATGATGGAAATGAGCAAGAGAAGCCAGTTAGGGGCCCAGAAGTGAGTGGGGAACTCCGCTAGGACATGCACAGGTATAAGAACAGTCTACTGCTTCTGAGCAATCTGATGACCTTAATGGCCTCTGACAAATGGAACAAACCATCCCCCCCCGGGGCAGGGCAGGGAGCTAGGTTATTACACCAAATGGTGACATTGTCTCATATTATAATCATTGTTGGGAAGGGTCCGGGAATGTGTTTGAGCTTAAGTTGGAAGAGAGAACTATGTGACTTCAAGGATTTTTTTCTTCACTGGCAGGGCTTTATAGAAGATATTCCATGTGAAAATGAGGGGTTTCAGAAAGTGTGCTTAGCATAGTATATCCACACCTCTCCAAGTGATCTAAGGAGGCAAGTGGGTCTAAGGAAATTTACTCCAGGTATGAATTGTATGGAGAGAAGTGTGTTTGTGAACAGTAGAGCTCAGGTCCCCAGTTTGAGCATAGGAGCATAGCTTTAGAACCAAAAGGGACCTTAGAGGAGGCCACTTATCCACTTGGCTCATTTTACAGAGATGGAAACTGAGGTACAAAAAAATTAAGTGACTTACCCAAAGGTACCCAGGTATCAAGTGAGAAGGGAAGAAAGAACATCTGCTAAACTCTATATGCCTAATGTGGGCAAAACCGTGGGGTAGAAAATGGGAGAAGTCTGGTGCTCCTGCTTTTTACTGACCTGGATCTTGCAAGGTTGGGTAATAATAGTTTACATTCTTGCAATGTGTTTTTTCCAAACAAGGATGAGGCCGCATTGTAAAACACAGTCAGTCACTAGCTTGTAGAACGCACGCAATTACTCTTCCTCCACTACCCTGATTACCCTCAATGCCACTCCTCTTGTCCTGAGTCTGTGACTCATGGTGGGAGAGGGGTGAAGGAATGGCAAGAAAGAAATTATTAACAGTCACGAGTGGGGAAAAAGGGAGCCTAATCTGTGCCTGTGATGCATCTATATGTCAAGACCTGGATTAAATGGAATCATGAGACTTTAGGGTGAAACTGACCAACAGGTCAGCAAAGCGTTTTGTCTGGCAAAGAGGTGTCCCTTCTTTCTGTGGCCCCTGAGCCTGCCTGAGAATGGTGTCCTTCATGGCGTCTGATTTTTATGGACCCTATTCATTGTTTACTCAGAAGAGATGAGGCTAAGGCAACTGAATATGTTCCTTGGCAGAATGCCTACCTTCTTGGTTTCATTTTCAGAGAGGGCAGTTATAGTGTTCAAGTAAAAGGAAGTTGTTACCAAGAAATTAATAGGAGTGATTTTGAAATACTTTAAATAACTACAATGTGTTATTGGCATTCTATCCAGCAATAACCAAATGATTGTTTTTAGAAACAAAAAAGTTAAGAAATAATCCTGTTATGTAAGATCTTTTAAAATGTGAGGGTTTTTTCTTCTTGTGTTTTAGCCACCTGAGGTCATTATGAAAACAAGAACCTAAGTCATGCCTACCTAGTGAAAATATTGGCACATGGTTTTATTTGTCAGTGTCATGCTTTTTTGTTTTTTAATAAACATGAACTTCTACAACCAAATGAGTAGAGCCCCACTCAAATTAGTCACCATGAGGAGGTGTATACTTATTCCAATGTTATTGCCAGGAACTCCTTTCTGCAATTTGCCTTGAGAGCTTACAGCACATTCTTTTTTTTTTTTCTTCAAATATATAATTTATTTATTTTTCAGTTTTCAACATTCACTGCCACAAGAATTCGAATTCCAAATTTTCTCCTCATCTCTCCCCACCACCCATCCCAAGACAGCATGCACCCCATCCACCCCTTCCTCCAGTCTGTCCTCCTTCCTATTATTCCACCTCCTTCTTCCATCCTCATCCCCTCTATTATCCTGTAGGGCAAAATAGATTTCTACACCCTATTGCCTGTAAATCTTATTTCCCAGATGCATGTAAAAATAATTTTTAATGTTCATCATTAAAGCTTTGAGTTCCATATTCTCTGCCTTACAGTACATTCCTTTGACTGGTCCCAGTGGTGGCAAATATTCATCCTTCAAGGGTGGGTTTAAGTTTTGGAAACAACCAAATCCTTGTGAATTATAGTCTGGAGAATAAAATCGGTGATTGAGCTGGGTAGTATCAACATCAGTGAAAAAGTATAATGTGACTATGAAATAATAAACCTGGTTTTCTGGGGTGACTCATGAGCTGACTCTGAAAATCATCCCCAAATGTGTTCAATATGAGTTTGAACAATGCTAATAGCATTAGAATAAATGTACACTCTCAAGGTGACTAAAACTTTGAAGGGGACACAACTCATTTGGCCATGTTAAAATAAAATCAGCCTTATTATTTATAGTCATAACTTATGTTATACAACTTTGGCATTCCCCTTGTGTGACTGTGCTCATTGGTGAGGTATACACAAACCAGGAGAAGTCAACCTTACACAATTCACATACTCTTGGCTTACCTTTGTCCAGCACAGACACTCAGCAGGAGGACCATCACTGGCTCATTATTAAAATTATTTAAAATTAAATTATTAAAATGACATCTAAAATTTTGGTGAGGACAGCTCATTGAAGTGCTTGGACTGCAAAATAGAAGCCAGGTTCCAATCACTTAAGCAATACTTCCTCTTCATTGAGCTGATACTCTACTGAGGGACAGATGAGCACACTTCAAATTTCCGGGAAGATTGTGGGTGCATCCTCTGAGCTTCCTTCTCAATATGTTCTATCCATTTCCAACTATGCAGGACATCTGAGGACCACCTGATTCAGTATTGGTCTCTTGTTTAGCTTTCCACACTAACTGTTCACAGCAAAATCCTTCCTTGTGTAATAGGTGTATATATGTATATGTATGTGTGTTGAGATTTGAGCTCTTACGAATGTGAATTTCAATGCCAAATGCTCCTTTTATTTACCCCATGAAAGACACCTCCCTTCCTATACTACAACAGTTTTCAGAAGGAAAAAGAACATTTCTTTTCTTCTCCCATCTTAATATACCATTTCTCCAGGAGGAGACAGTGATGAGATGTGTGTATATAGTATATGTGTATATATGTGAAATACACACATATATGGAGAAAGAAAAGTAGTGATAGAGAAAAAGAAATAGAGAAACATACTTATTCCATACTCTGGATTTTGTGTGTCCTGATAAGATATGCAACTGTGTGCATTTACTTTTCCTCTCTGACCTCTCAAAGAAATAGGATATAAAAACCCATAAAAGTCATAGATATTGACTAATTTGTTTAATTAAAACAAACTTTTCTTTCAGTGGGGTCACAGGGATAAACTCAGAGTATAGACATGAATGAAATGTTGGCATGGATGGGGGGTTGGTTGTAGGACTTCAATTTCAAAAACAGCTTTGACATGGGAGCCCTCCTGAACCTTCCATGTACACCTGTCATTCATGTCTTTATCCTTCCCCCCATCTCCACCTCTCCAACTCTGACCTTCCACGATTGTACATTTAATAGGGACTTGAGTGATAGTCTCTGGGTTGACACGGATTTTTTTGTCTCATTACCTTTTCAAAAGTTAAATTCAGCAAGCTATTAGAAGATGTACTTTGGGGAATAGATCCCCATGATCCTGCCTCCTCTTTGCAGACCAATGAACTTTGAGCACCTGGTTTGTCATCTTAACATCCTCCCCTGTGGATATTTGTTATTTAATGTTGTATTATAATTGCAACCTCCACAATTAATTCAGTACTGTAGCAGAAAAGTGTGTTTTGTAAGAATTGGTTATTTTTATACTTCTTTCCATTATGTCTGGCGTTCTAGTCAGTAATATGATATAATAAAAAATTATCATCACCTTCAGTGTTAATGCTTGTGTGTTAGATACGTCACCTCTTGTGGTGTAGCTGTCATTTCATGTGTATGGGGATACTCCCTCCATCGACATAGAGCATGTAGAGCCATAAGGAATTTCCAAGGTCATCTACTGCAAGCCTCTTATTTTACAGAGAAGGAAACTGAGTCCTGAAGAAATCATGTAACTTGTCCAAGGTCACATCATAGTGGGAGTAAAAGGATAGAACCAGGAGTCAAACTAAGGTCTTCTGACTTGAAATCCACTGCTTCTCCTATTGCTCCAAGCTACCTCTACTGATCACAGCCTCTCCCTCCCTTCTTAACACATCTGATTTCTGTCCATGTCTCTCTTTTTTATGAATTTTTATTTATTTAATTATTAATTTATGGAATAAAATAAGCATTTCCAAAACGTATAATAAAAAGAAGATGATGCACATGAAACTACAAATCTATGATGTACAACTTGATACTCCTTTTAAATATAAAATAAAGTTATCGTACATTTTTTTCTTTTTTTTCTTTTTTCTTCCCTCCCCCCCAGATGGCTACCATTAGACACAGATAGGTACATGTGTGTATATACATATATGTGTATATATATATGTATATGTAAAATCATAGCATCTTCCTTCATATGTCCTTTGTAGTTAATTTTAATGTAGTCTATTTGTAGTTAGTCTATGTCTTTCCAAAGATCTTCCACAGAGGTATGTAACCTTTTCTCTGTGTCTCTGCATGTGTCCATGTAGCATCTAGTCTATGCATAACTAGGAACATTATAGAAAGGAATACAAATTTAGAGCTAGAAGAAACCATAGACACCATTGGACCCTCCCCCTCATTTTACAAACCATTCCTCCCCTAGAGTTCTCTGGGACCTTTAAGGAGTTTGGGAAGGGGGTGTCTAGACTCTTTGAAAATGACTCCAGCCTCTGCCATTCATGGTTCCTCAAATGTGGGAAGGGCTTCCATGTTCCCCAATACCATTTAACCACTGATAATCATATGAGCATTGACAAAGGAATATTGAGTTCAGAGGGCATGATCATAAATATACAAGTTTATTCCCCCAACATGTAAGTGGCTTGTTCTCTCCCCTCCCTCCTCCCCATTTCCCCATTTATACTCCTCAGTCTCTGTCAAGGGGAAGGGAATTAAGTTCATGGCTTAGCTCAATTTCTATAGAGCACATAGCCTGGTGCACAGATATATGGTAAATTAAATTATGGCATCATCACTTCAGAGCTGTAAGGGACCTTAGAAGACATTCAGGTCAAACTTCTTTCATGGGCAAGGAAACTGAGGCCAAGAGGCATTAAGTGATTTACCCAAAGTAGCACATAATTTAAATGGCAGAACAGGTTCTATGGTCTTTGGTAGCACATGATCATGATCTATGGATATAGGTAGCTCTGGTACTGTTCATTTCCACCAGGTCTCTTCCAGAGATGGGGACAGGGTCAGGACCTGCCAGAAGCAGTACCTGGATGTTCTTTGTGGTGAGGGAAGGAAGAAGAGAAGTGAGGCAGAAAAGTTACAAGACTTGTCAATATGGAGTCATGGGTCACCAGAGATCAACCTGAGTCCTCATGAGCCCCTAGTTCACAAGACAACCCAGTATCTTTATATACTAATAATCAGATGCTTTTCAACCTATGAAGCACCCTGAAAATAGCTATCATCATCATCATCATCATCATCACAGCATTTATATTGGATTTTATAAAGTTATCTCATGTTATCCTCAAAACAACTTTGGGAGGCAGGTACTGATGGGGCACTTGGGGCTTGTGCTTAGACCCCAGTTTCAAAATCACATTTCTCCCTAGCTTCAAAACACTATCCCTGACAGTTTTCTCTCCAGCCCAAGAACATTGTGCCTAGCAATTACTCATGAGTGGAACCCAAAAAGACAAACTACCTTTCCCCACAATTACTCATGAGTGGGCCCCATCACAAGAACCAGCTGACCTCTGAGGAAATTCTCTTGTAAAAACAGGACTATCTTGTAACCACAGAAATAATTGATTCCCAAAGTTATCATATTCAATCTAGAAGTCAAACTTTAGACATCAATTCCCAAAGCTATCTTACTACAGACAGAACAGACCAAAAATACACCCCAGAGAAACTCCTTCACCTGATTTCCAGTAGTGAATGACACCAGTGACCAAGGTTATAAGTTATTACAATTATAGCTAATTAGTATATCTGTTAGATATTTCACTACTTTTCCTACATACGCTTTAGCATCACAGATATTAAGTTGCAAGTTCCTTAAGGAGCCCTGCCCACTATATTAACATCACAATAAACCTTTGCCATCTTGACCTAAAGAATGCTTGAGTCCATGAATTCATTCCAGACAAGCCTCTCCTGTATTTTAGTCCTTGAGGGGTCTCTGATCCTCTCAAACTGCATCAGTACTATTTTTATCCCCATTTTATAAATGAAGAAACTGAATGTGAGGGAAGTGAAGGGACTTACCTAGGGTCACACAGC
>CM053771.1:283188469-283255727 GCA_028658325.1 Potorous gilbertii
GCCTACATAAATAAAATAGAGAAAGAGGAGATCAATGACTTGGGCATACAGCTGAAAAAGCCAGAAAAAGAACAAATTGAAAATCCCCAAGTAAATACCAAATTAGAAATACTGAAAACCAAAGCAGAGATTAACAAAATTGAAACTACTTCACAATAATACTTAAGGAATTGTTCACTGAAAGACAGATTCATATAGCTCTAGAGCTGGAAGAGATCTTAGAGGCCATTGATTCCAACCTCTTCATTTTACAGATGAAGAAACTGAGACACAGAGAGTTTAAGCAACAGCTACCAGGTGTCTGAAGTTAGACTTGAATTCTGCTTCTGTCTGACTCCAAGATGAGAAATCTGAAAACAATATCATACTCTCAGTTCATACAATTTAACTAATATTTTACTATTCTTTTAATAGTAATATTAAAGTCTGTATGTTTCTGTGCGTGTGGAGGGATAATGATGATGTCAGATGATTATTGAATTTTCAATCTAGTAAAGGAGATGTGATGTAAGACAAGTTATTATAATACAAAACAAAATGGGTTAAGTATATTGTCAACAAAATTCCATTCTCAGGAGGAAGATGTGTTGCTTCTTTCAAAAAATAACTTAAATTTTTTTCCATTAATAAATGTCTATTTTTCAATCCTATGCCAACTCCTCTGTTAAGGGAAAAAAGAAAGCAGTTTTTATGACAAAGATGCATCATCAAACAAAACTAATTCACACAATGATCATGTCTAAAAATATATGTTGCGATCTGTACCAGAGTCCATCACACCTCGGTTAAGATTTGAGTAGCATGTATTTGAGTAGCATGATCAACCTAGGTCCTGAATAATCAGATTTTTCATTATATTCACTATAGTTCTTAAGCCTTTGAAAGTAGTTTGTCTGTAGAATATCATCCATCCTGTATAAGATTTTCTCTTGGTTCTGAGTACTTCAGTCTGCATCAATTCAAACAAGTTTTCAAAGGTTTCCCTGATACTGTCCCTTTTGTAATTTCTAACAGCATGATGGAATTTCATTACTTTCATATACCAGGATTTGTTCAGCCATTCCCCAACTGATGGAAGCCTTTTAGTTTCCAGTTCTTTGTTATCACAAAAAGGCTGTAATATACATATAAATATATGTATATATATATGCATATAGTATATATAGAACCCTTCCTCTCTAAAAAAAAAAATCTCGGCAATGTTGGGGGCGGAGCCAAGATGGCGGAGTAGAAAGACTCACATTTGCTAGCTCCGAACCCACAGCCCATAGATTTCCTGTAAAAAGAACTCCTGACAAATTCTGGAACAGTGGAAGCTGCGCAGAAACACAGTGAAGGAGATTTCCGTTGCAGAGAGCCCTGAAAAAAAAAATCTCTTTGCTGTAGTGGTATCACTGAATTAAAGGATACACATGCTTTAGTATCTTTTGAACATAGTTCAGGATTGCTTTCTCAAATAGTTGCACCAATTCACAGCTATCCAACAGTGCATCAATGTATCTATTTTCCCAGTCTTTCCAACATGTATCATTATCCTTTTTGGAGGTCAATTTTGCTAATTTGATGGTTGTGACATGGAACTTAATTTTTAATTTGCATTTCTCTAATTATTAGTTATTTGGAGCATTTTTCATATGACTATTGATAACTTGAATTTCCTCCTCCAAAAACTGTCTGTTCATTAAACATTTATCAATTACAAATGGTTCTAATTCTTATGAATATAAATCAGTTCCCTATCAGTAACCTATATATGATGGAAATGAGACTATCTGAGAAATCTGATGTAAGATTTCCCCCCAATTACCTACTTCCTTTCTAATTTTAGCTGTATTTGTTTTGTTTGGGTAAAATCTTTTTCTTTATTTTTATATAACAAAAATTATTTTATCCTCAAAAAAAAGTTCTTAACCTCGAGTCTAAGAATTTGACTTTTGAGAGAGAAAGCAAAAGCACTATATTTCAATATAATTGGTTTCCTTTATAATCCTGTCTGCCTCAGTTTTCTCATCTGTAAAAATGCAGGTCATAATGGCACTTACCTCCCAGAGTCATTGTGAAAATAAAGTAAGATCATATTTACAGAGAAATCTGTAAATCTTACAGCACTATATGCAGCTGGGTGGTGCAGTGGATAGAGTGCTGGGTTTAGAATCAACAATACTTATCTTCCTGAGTTTACATCTGGTCTCAGATACTTAGTATTTGTGTGACCCTGAGCAAGTCACTTATCCCTGTTTACCTCAGTTTCTTTATATGTAAAATGAGCTGGAGAAGGAAATGGCAAAACACTCCAGTATCTTTACCAAGAAAATCTCAAATGGGATCACCAAGAATTGGATACAACTGAAAAATAACTGACCTGAGCAAAGCACTGTATCAATGTTAGCTATTATTAAAAATAATCTATGTCTTCATGCATTTAAAAACCTTTCCCTGAGAAGGGCTCCATACACCAGACTGTCCAAAAAGTTCACCACACAAAAGAGGTTAAGAACCCCTGATCCAGCCCAACCATGTCACTTTGCAACTAAAGAAACTGAGACTTAGGGATATGAGCTGACTTCTCCAGCTCCTCACAGCTGCTAGTACTTTCCTCCCTAAGGTTATTTTCCAACTACTGTGTATTCATTTTATATATTTCAATTTATACATGATATCTCTCCCGTTAGGATGTAAGCTCCCTGAGGGCAGAGACTGTGGGTTGTTCTCTCTCTTTTTTTTAATCCCCAGCACTCCATACTTGGTACATGGTGAGCACTTAATAAATATTTGTTCATGACTGATTGATAACAGTAGAGTTAGTGCTAGAACTCAGATCTCCTGATTTTGAATCTAAGGCTCTCTGTACTCATTATAGAAATTATTTTCCATGATGTGTGAATGTACAGCTTTTTAAGAAGACATCGCAAGATGGGCAAACCATTCTTGGAATTTATACTTATATTTTGATATTACAAGGAATCCATCATGTCATTAGTATGGATATGCCCTTCTCTACAGATAGCAACTGTTCTGGACTTAGGCTAGACTCCTGATAGTCTATTTTTGAACTGAAATGAAATTAGACACTCCTCCTAGGTCACTCAACAGTTAACAAAAGGAGGTATTCAACAATGATATGCATTTGGTTCACAAGTCAAGTTCATTCAGCAAAGTGAAATTCCCCTTCTTCTGAATTGTGCATCATGTTCCCTTAGCCAAGCATCAGAAAGTGCCTGGAACTATTCATTGTTGGTTTGTACTCAGGCAACTGGGAAGTGATGCCATGACGTCAACAGACAAAGCTGTGAATGTCCTGAGCCAATCCTGGATCCTTCCAATACCTTTCAAGAAAAAATCTAGCCTAACTTGAGGGAAAGGGGAAGGGTTAGGGAGGGAAATGTTAATATTGCTCCCACCATAGTAGCCTTTTCCATAATGTGGGACTCCCCTCTTAGGTTATTTTCTATCTATTCTGTATGTATCTTATCCCTCCCTCTCACCACAACTGATCCATCTCCTTTCTCAGTCACACGCATCCTCGTAGATTTCTTGGTTGGAAATTCCTAGTTACTACCTCTGCTCCTCACACAGAGAAATTTGGACTGACAAGACTTCAGAGATTATTTCTCCACTTCAGCACTTAGTCCAGTACTTTGTACATGGCAGGCAAGAAATAAGTGTGTAGTGAATTTAAAATTTCTGCTGCCAGCAGCCAAGGGGAGGATCAAGCCTTCCATGACCTCTCCTGACACTCCTAATGTGGAGCAGCCTGCCGCCTTCTGGAATTCCTCTCTCACCACTGGGAAATTCCTACCCTGGCTCTGGCGGATGGAAGAAGAAACCTGGTGAGAACAAATGACTGGACTAAGGTCAAGGGAGGCCAAAGCAAAGGAAGGCCCCTCCCTTCCAGACAAAGTACACACGGGAAAACTTCATATTTCGAGTATGCAAACAAAGGCACTCGACTTGCTTTCTCAAAGTTAAGAACTTAATTATTAATACAACTTGAAAGGAATGTTCTAAAGTTATTCCTGTGGCTGACTTGAGATTCAGTGGGTCAACCTGGACAGTCCAGATATTTCAGTTCTGTTGGTTAGGCAGAGAACAGAGGAGAGAGGAATAGTGTTCTTGTCCATTGTGGTCATGGGCTACACGCAACATGAACAAAGGTGTAAGTGAGAGACAAAGTATATACGGTGATATCTTCAGGGGAATGGAAAGGGAGAAAGAGCATAAGTAAAAGAGAGGAGGGGAAGGAAACAGTCATTTATTAAGTCCATTCATTATGCATGCTGCTAAGCACTTTACAAACATTATCTCATTCAATCCTCACAGCAACTCTCAGAGGTAGGTAGGAAATGGAAGTGAAGTAGCTTGTCCAGGTTCACACAGTCAGTCCGTGTCTGAGACCTCGAGTCTTCCCAGCTCTGGGTCCAGTGCTCTGTCCACTGGGGCCATCTAGTTGCATTTAGGCAGATAAAGGAAAAAGGTTTTTGCACAATGCCGTTTTTATTTTGACACTGATTCCACAATCTGTTTTCTTCATTTATAAAATATTCCTACTAAATATCTTGTTTCTTTGCACAGGGCAGAATGGAGAAGCGCCCAATCATGAGGAAGGGCAGAACTGGCTTGAGCATGGCCTCCCCTTTATCCAGGCACTTCTCTCTGTGCAAGCTCACATCCACCTGGAACTCAACCCTCAGCCTCTGACTGGGGGCAGAGAGCGCCTCCATGAAAGGAGGCCACCCAAGCTAGCCATCTCTGCATTTCTACCCTCCCTACTCCTACCCCTCCTTTTCAACTTCCTCTTGGTGAAAATACTAGAGTGATTTGTCTTTTCCTTCTCCAGCTCATTTTACAGATGCTGAAACTGAGGCTTAAGTTAAGTGATTTGCCCAGGGTCACACACCCAGGAAGTATCTGAGGTCAAATTTGAACTCAGGTCTTCCTGACTCCAGGCCCATCACTTTATCCACTGCATCACCTAGCTGCCTCATAGCAAGCCCTTATTAAATGTTTATTCATTGGGGACGGTCCTGAAAAAACCTTCTTAAGGATTATAACTCTGGAGGCTAGATGACAGACTAGAGCTTAGAAGAAGCAGGTAGAACCTAACAGGGTGGCCAGTGACCCAGATTTCTATAGTTTAGTAGCTAAGGATCATGATGGGACCAAAAAATAGAGCGCTTCTTTCTCCCCACCCAATAATCAACTTCTTCATCCAACAACCCTTGGCCTCAGTTCTCTACCTAAGAAAGTCAACAATGATTCCCTTCCTCCAAACTCTGGCTCTCGAGGTGGTATCTACCTCTTAGGTTACTTTGCAAGCTCTCTGAGCCAGTGTCTACCCAACACAAAGTGAGGTAGGGCACTGATCTAGTGATAGCCTCATCAGTCTTCCTGCTGGCAATGAAACTGGTCTACATAAGAGACAATGATGCTGCATGTAAGAGAAGAATCATAAAAAGTCAGAATCTAGACAAGCATATGATTAGAAAAGAAAGCCCAGGCTTGTAGCATAATGAAAGCTAAGGAATAGACAGGCTCATCACCACTGGTAACACCCCACCTCAAAGTGGAAAAAGAAGCAGAAAAAGGTTCCAGGGCTTTGGAAATCACCACCTTCCCCCAAGTCCCACCTCCTCACCATGAAAGATTTCTAGAAAAGACAAGAAAAGAAACCAGCCAGAATAAGAAGACACAGAGAGTCTCTGCTAAGCATTGGTGGAGAATGGGCCCACAGGATGAGTTCACAGACACATTTAAGTAACCTCAAAAGCAACAGCTCTGTCTCTTGTTAGTACTTCTGGGAGGCTAGTAACTCACAAACACCATGGGCAAAAAGTCAGGAAGAAGGAAAACGAAAGTCAAGTCAACAGGCATTTGTTAGTGCCTACTATGTGCCAGGCACTGTTCTAGGCACTGGGGATACAAAGAAGCAAAAACAGCAGTCCCTGCCCACCAAGAGCCCATAGTCTAATGGAGGAGACCACCGACAAACCAACCATGCCCAAACAAGATATGCAGGTGTCCCATAAAGTTTGAGATCCAGAGTTCTAAACTAATAAAGCTTAAGACTGAGGATATCCTATATCTCGAGTACATTGGATATAATCTTAAAGGAAAGGCAGTAGCATTCAAGGAGACTGGAAAAAAGATTGTTGCATAAAATGGGATATAAGACAGACTTGGAAGAAGCCAGGAGAGCCAGAAGGCAGGGATGAGAAGGGAGAACATTCCAGGCATAGGGGACATAGAATGAAAAGGAAGAAAGAAAAAAGGGGAAAGGAGAAGGATGAAGAATCATTCAGCAAGCATTTATTAAGCATCTTCTATGTGCCAGTCACTGAGCTAGATGCTGGGGACATAAATACAAAGAATGAAACAATACTGCTTTAAAGGAATTCATCAGCTAATGGAGAAGACAAGTGAGTGTTTTTGTATATGGTCCCTTCCCAAACGAAACTGCCAAGCATTCAAACTCTGCTTCAGAGAGCATAACTCTGATGGGCTAGCCACGTTGTTCAGATGCAGAATGTACGCTTATCAAAAAGACTATTTTATGAAGAACTCGCATGGGGCAGGCGATCACATGGTGGTCACAAGAAGTGATACAAGGACACTCTCAAGGTCTCTCAGGAACTTTGGATTTCACTGTGCAACATGGGAGACTCAGCATGGCATGTCCACATCAAAAAGGGTGCTGTGCTCTTTGAGCAAAGCAGAATTGGAAAAAGAAACACAAGTTTGGAGTACCCACCCCAAAAGTTCAGGCAGACTATTTGTGCCCGACCTGTGATAGAGCATTCCAAGCTCATATTGGACTAATCAGTCACAGTCAGACACAGTGAAACTTGACTCTAGCACAGTGATGTCATTTTGTCATCCTTTTCAAGAATGAAGGACAACTACCAACCAACCAACCACACACGCGCGCGCACACACACACACACATATACATATACATATATATATATATATATATATATATATATATATATATATATACTATTTATGGGTATACGCACACGTGTGTGTGTGTGTTTATATATACATGTGTACATAAGTACATATACCTATATGTATGTCGAGAGAGAAAATGTATAGACTACACATTATAGAGAATAAATATAAATAATAGAAATACATAGTAGTTAAATACAAGATAGTTTAAGAGGGAGACCACCAGCACTTTGGGGTGATCCGGAAATTGTTCCTATAGAAGGTGATGCTTGAGCTGGCTCTTGTTGGGAAGAGAAGGATTCAGGGAGAGTGAGGGGAGGAAGCCATGTATGCCAGAGATGGAAACCCACCAGTGCACAGGCATAGTGATGGGAGATAGATGAGCAGAGCATCCAAAGACATAAAATATACGAATTTCTCCCTTTTGGGGGAGATGGGTCTCTCTATATAGCATGGGCTGGAACTGCAGTGGTCACTCCAAGGCCTGATGTCAATACTGACCATTACTGAAGCTTTAATTTCTTCCACTTTTCTGACCTGGCCTGGTTTACCCCATCTTAGGCAGCCCAATGCCATCCACCCTTCTTCCTATACTCCCCCACGCGCAACAAACACATATTCTATTTGTACCAGATTTAGTGCAGACCAGACCCCACAATTGGCTTTAGCTTTTCTGCAAGTCAGAACTCCCAGACTCACACTCTCCATCAGCAAAAATTACAGACTAGCGACTGTGCCCAGTGGTGTATGTTCACGTTTACTCTGCTCCAGTACAGGGGATAATGCAGAATCCTACATGCTAGAATGCCAATGGCAAAGCTCAAAGGGACCTCCAACACAGTTGTTTTTCAGTCGTGAATGTCTCCTCGTGATCCCATTTGGGGTTTTCTTGGTAAAGATACCAGAATGATTTGCCATTTCCTTCTCCAGCTCATTTTAGAAATGAGGAAACTGAGTCAAACAGGGTTAAGTGATTTGCTCAGGGTCACACCACTAGCAAGTGTATGAAGGCAGATTTGAACTCAGGAAGATGATTCTCTATCTACTGCTTCGAGATTATGGCCCAAAGAGTTTCTGCTAAAAATTTTATAATGGGACCTTAAGCAGTTACAAATACATTTTGTATATGTACAACTCCTCCCCTCCCCCATAGGTTCATAACACATTTTTTTTGTAGTTGTCAAAAGGGCTTCTCAGAACAAAAAAAAATTAAGAACCGTTGTACTAGTCCAACCTGTGCATTTCATAGATAAGGGAACAGAATGGGGGGAAAGTATCTGACTTTTCCACAGTCCTGACCCAGAACCCCACAGTAGCACATTCATTCCACCAGGGATTGGGTAATTAGTTCATCTAATATAATCTGATGCAAAATCCTAGGCTGAAGGTGGAGTATGGTCCCCATTATCTTTCAGAAAGCTATCCATGTATTCGGGTGCGACCCATGTTTGGACTGTGGGGTCATATAAAAGTAAATGTAACTTGGGGGAAAACACACACACATACACACATACACACACACACACACACACACACACACATACATGCACACAAACCATAGCAGCATGTAAACATAGACTGAGAGCTGGAAGGGACCTCTGAAGCTTTCTAGTCTCCCCTACCTCTTCATTTTACACATGAGGAAACTGAGACCCAGGGGAAGTTAAGTGAGTTCTCCAGGGTCATACAAGGAGTATCAGAGGCAGGATTTGAACCTATGCCCTCTGATTCTACAGCCAGTGCTCTTTCCACAGCACTACATTCCCATTCAAAAGGCTCCCCAGATAGCCTTCACACAAAGGAACATAGAAACAAGAGGGCAACACCCAAGCTCTTCTGCTTTCTCAGTCTTCTCCTGACCTTTGCTGCTGAACAATCTCAAACCACCACTGAGGGTCTGGTATACATGTAAGGATATCAATGCCATTTCCACTGTTTTTCCAGCTCAGATGACCTTCCTGTGTGAGTGTGAGTCCCTGGAGCCATCCTTGACCCTGCTTGCATTCCTTCTGCCCCTGTTATCCATTCCCACCATGTTAACAGATGGCATAGTTGGAATAGGGGAAGAGAGATGTGCCCATACCACAAGATCCCTCCTCAGACTCCAGGAAATACCATATATCAGCTGTGCTGATCAAAGGCAGAAACTGCCCACCCACGAAACAACTGGAGCTGTAAATATTCAGCTGTGGGAACTCCACACGGCTGGTCGCATTCAGCTCCCTAGCAGGCTAGCTTATTTTCCAGTCTTGGTACACTGAGCCTCAGTTTGCTTCTGGGAGTACCCACTTCTGTCCTGCATCCTGGAGGAAGGAGATAAAAGTTGCTAGGATCGCAGAAGCACAGGAGCTGGAAGGGAATCAGAAGGCTATGTAAACCAACTCCCTCTTTCCATTTTACAGATGAGGAAAGTGACTTGCTCACAGTCACACACAGGTTCTAAGTGGTAGAGACAGGGTTTGAACTCAGGTCTGCTGAGTCCAACTGGAGAAGAATCCAGCAGGTCCCTCCAACTCAAACACTATAAACAATTCATTCTATTGAGCTCCTCAGAATTGAAATTATAATAGCATCCATATTTCCTATTTCTAGGCTCTCCCTATTCCCATCCTCTCTGAATGACACTGTCCAATTCATCTTCCCATGCTAGCATCTTCCTTATGTCCCTGCCCTTCAGCTACCTGCTTAAAATGGTGTGAGCAAACTTCTAACTTTCTCAGTCTGATGTTCATGGCCCCTCCATTACCTACTTCACCTTGCCTTTCCAACTTCCTTTTTCCAAGCTTGTCCCATTGAGTCTTGCTTTTGGAAGAGCCAGCAATGACCAGCAAGACTGTCCATTAAGAGCCAGCTGGGTCAGGCTTCCCAGGAACTTTGGCTAGATAAAAGTTCATGTAGCTTGGGCACACACACACTATAGGTAGGGGGTGCATCTTCTATATATTCTCAATGACTTGCAATACTTGGAGGGAAATTTTTGCATATGATGAACCCTAGAGGACAAATTTTTGGAGTATGGAGCACAGAACATCAAGGGTACAAAAGGAAAGAGGGGGCAGGCAGCAGAGGTTTATGAAAAAGAAGAGAAATAGGTCACGATGGAGCCAAACCTCCATGACACTGCTCAACCATCTCCACACCATGGTGCCTGCATTCCTGTTATCATCCTCATCCTAGATTCTGCCCTTGAGGTGCCAGGCTCCAATGGTCAAGCTTTTGCTTTGTCTTGTTGCCATGACCAGAACCAGGCCTTCACCCCTTTTCCTGACTGTCCTCACTCTGTGTTGCTTCTCTATCCTAACCCCAAGCCTCTTCTAACACTCCTTCATGCTATGCCTTCCTCTACTAGAATACAAGTGCTTTGAGATCAAGGAATAGTTTATTTGCTTGTATTTACAGTGTAAGTGCTTAAAATATGGTTGATAGATCTATACACATCTCTTTACCTAACTGTTCGAGACTTAAGTATGATACTGTATTTGTCAAGTATCTGAGAACAGATGAGAGCTGGGGATCTTAGAGTCAGCCAAGATCAACCCCCAGGAAACTGAGGCATAGAGAACTGGAAGGGGAATATCATCAAGATCAATCCCTTCATTTGCATATGAAGAAATGAGGCTGAGAGTAGGGAAGTGACTTGCCCAGGGTCACACAGATAGCAAGGGTTCTCAGGTGGGATTTGATCCTAACTCTAAGCCCTGGCACCTACACCAAGACCTCTTCCCTGCAACATGTAGCCATTGTGTTAAAAATCTTATCTGCCAAAAGTACTAGACTCCTCACCCTTCACTGAAGAATAATCCAGAAAAAAGACGAAGTGCTCATGTTCTCACCATAGCCTTTGTCAGGGTATCAATAAAACATATTAAGGTGAGTTCCTAGGCCATGTCTGTCCCTACTTCCTTTGAATACACAAACATAATGCTTATCACACATTACAGCAGGGGTGAAAATTTTAGAGTTGATCCCAAAACTATTAGCAACATACCTGAGACTACAGGGTGAGAGAATGGGAAGAACACTGGCTCTGAGTTCAAATCCTCCCTATTGCCTTTATGACCTTAGACAAATCATTTAACCTCAGTTCTCTCATCTGTAAAATAAAGAGCTTGGACTAGATGGCCTCTTCGTCTAAAAACATTTGTGAAGCCCCTACTATATGCCAGGCACTATCCTAAGTGTTGGAGATACAAAGAAAAGAAAAAGCCAGTCCAGTTTCCCAAGGGGCTCATAGTCTAAGTTACAGCTCTGATCCTCTGATTCCTTCATCTTTTCTGGGACCTTCCTTCCCTGTTCTCAAACAAACACAAACAGATCAAGTCTTCTCACTGCCAATTCCTGTCCATCACTTTCCTCAAGTAGCCTTCTCTGACTCAATCTCACAACTCTGATCATTTCCTAGCATCTCTGATCCCCCCAGAGATCCTTCCTTTCAGTATAAAACTTGCACTGTTTCCTCATGCCTTTGCAAAGTATTTCAGGTGAAGTTCTGGGACCTGCACTAACTTACTCCACTGCTACTCACCTCCAATAGAGCTTTTCCTACAGCTCAGAAAACCACTGGTTCATGTTATCATTGTCATTAGTGCTGATTCCCTAGGGTACTCCTCAGAACCAATTTTCCCAGCCTCTGTTTTTCTCAAACCCCCCAATTCCACTTCAGATTTCTCACAACCCCCAATGCTGCCATCAGCAGATTGTAGAATCATAGACCTCAGAGAGTCAAGGGAGGCAACCAAGTGGTACAGTGGACAGAGGGGTTGACCTATAGTCAGAAAGACCTGAGTTCAAATCCTGCCTCAGATACCTACTAGCTGTGGGACGCTGGGCAAGCTATTTAGTCTCTATTGGTCTCAGTGTCTTTATCTATGAAAGGAAGATGAGAGTTGTGAGGATAAAAAATGAAATATTTATAAAACACTTTGCAAACTTTAAAATGCTATATAAATGTTAATTATTAGTAGCAGTCCAACCTTTTCATTTTGATCTTGCAAAATATTTTACTGAAAAGATGAGCACCATATATAATGAACCCCCACGTTTAACCTTCTATATAAAAATCTGTCTCTATACTTAACATGTCTTCCTTTCCTTCAGTCTCAGAGGGGGAATGTGTCTGCCTATCTTTACACAACTAATGCTTTCATCTATGCTCCCCATTCTGTGCCTTTCTTCCTCTGCATCATCTTCTCCAAGATTTTGCTCCCTTATTTATGTCCTCTCTCCCTAGCATCTTCAGTCATTCATTCTCTTACCTGTTCCTTCCCTTCTCCCTATAAATACAATTTCTCCTTACATTGGAAATACCTTCTCTTGATTCAGCTGCCCCCTTTTAATTAAGTTCTTGTCCTATTTCTATTCTTCCTCTTACTTCCCAACTTTTTGAATGGTCTCCATCCTCCACCTCCATTTTCTCAGCAGCCACTTACTCCTTAACTCCTGGGAATCTGGTTTATGCCACCTTTGTACTAAAACTGCATTCTCAAAGGTTATTCATTGATCACTTCCTAATTTACAAACTCACCTACTTTTTTTCCCCCTTAGTCCTCCTTTTTCTTGAATTTCCCATAGCTTTTGACATTCTTTAACACCCCCTCCTTTCTAAAACTGTCTTTTCTCCTTTGGTTTCCATGACATTATGCTATCTTTTTTTCCTTCTATTACCAATTAGACTATATGTTTTTAATGAAAGGTTTCATTCCTTATCTAAATTTAGTACCTCCCCTGCACTTAGAACATTATTCTGAATACAGTAGGCACTAAATTTTGAAGTATTTCTACTATCATCTTCTTTTATGACTCCACCTTGTCCTACACTCTTCTAAATGTGTTCGTTGACCAAAGTACAATTTTCTGCCTTCTGTTCTACTCTCTATACTCTCTTACTCAGAGATTTAATATATTCCAGAGGCTTTAAAAATTAGTTTTATGCATATTTGTCTCAAATTCATTGTACCCTATAGCTTTGAAATCACAGCACTGGACAGCTCATCCTCCCTCCAAGAAAAAGAACCCTATTATTGTTTCATTAAACATGTTTGAAAGGGAAATCGTCCCTACTTCTCAAAATGGCATCATTATTTTCCTAGCTAATGACTCAAAAGCTCTGACTCCTCTCTTGACCTGCCATGATCTCACCTCATGTAATTTTACCAAGTCCTATTGATTCTAACTTCACAATTTCTCCTAATTTCTCCCTTCCTTTCCCATTCCTAGTATCACCACCCAAGTCTACACCTTTATCATCTCATATCTGGATGACTGCAACCATTTCCTCAGTAAACTCCCTACCTACTAGCTCTCCATCCCCACCTACAACCCTATGTTGCTGCCAGATTAATTCCCTAAAACAGTTATATCAGCATTTACTTGTTCTAAATATTTCCATGATCATCCAATGTTTGCAAGATAAATTTTAAACTCTTTAACAGAGTATTCAAAGTCTTCCCAAAATCAGACCTCAACCTGCCTTTCAAACTTTATCATCCATTGTTTCCCTATATAATAAGCTAAATTGATCTACTTATTTAATCCTGAACTCACCCAGGGCATTCCTTTTCCATAGATGATACTTATTTTGTTCTTCTTTTAATGTCTTATTAATTAACAATGTCATATGATTTTCTTTTTGATTGGAAGAGACTTAAGCAGGTTCCTAACAGGTTTGTTTAAATGCTTCTATTGACTAAGAACTCATTTCTCCACAAAAAGGGCCAGTTCATTTTTGATAGTTTTAATTGTTTCAAAGTTCTGTCTTATATAAAGTTGAAATCTGCCCAGATTGCTCAGGTGGACAAGTTCACCCTTCTTTAGGCAACCTGGTGGCTCCCATACCCAGGGTTTCACCATATTGGTGCGGGACTTGGTGTGGACATCTGATCAACTTAGCCCACTGCAACTCCCACCAGCTCAAGAGATCTACCATTTCACTGAGATACACTGTCATCTTATATTGACCTTGAAGTCCCCTAAAAACCCCAGATCATTTTGTACATGAATGGCTAAGATAAGTCTCCCATCTACATTTATATATATTTATGTAGTTTATATTTTTAAAACTAAATGAAGGATTTCAAAGTAATCCCTATTAGATTTCATTGGATTGGATTTGGCACATTGTTCTGGCCTATCAAGATCTTTTTGAATCCTAATTCTGTCATCCAGTGTAATAACCATTCATTCCACTTTCATGCTACTTATGATAAGCATGCTCCCTGTGCCTTGGTCCAAGTCATAATGTTGAAAGGGGACAAAGGGTCAAGCACATATTCCCATTAGATGAGGGCCATCAGGTTGACACAGATCCATTAAACATCATTCTTTGGGCACTGTTTAGAGTTCTGCAAACTCCCAAAGCTCTCATCAGGACACGTGATCCCACAGATTGGGGTAGGGATAGAAAATTGCTCAAGAGAAGCATCTGAATGGGCAGCTGCTACCAGAATTAGTCTTTAAAGATAAAAGAGGCTAAAGAAACAAAGTCCTGTACTTTTTTTCCCTTGACCTAACATATGTAGGACCCAGTAAAGGATTTGACCAGTATGGCTACAGTTATACTAAGGATAACAGGAGACTAGATCTGCATGGCACTTGACAAACAGATCTAAGTAGTTCTTCTAAGGACCCATCTATTCATTTCAAATCAGCTCACATGATGAAAAGTCTTGGAATAAATGAACAACAATAAAGTGTATATATTTATAATATACAACACATATATAAACATATATTTGCATGTATATATCTAATCAAAATCTAATCAATATAGATGTATTTTATATAACATCCATACATATGTATACATAAACACACATTTTTGGTTCATTCATTCCAAGAATATATGCATATGTTCATATGTATATAAACACACACATTTTCATACATTTATGTATATGTATATGCACACATAGGTATGTGATCTATACACACATACACATATAGTTATGTTTCAGTCACTGAGTCATGTCTAACTCTGTGACCCATGAACCTTATTGTCCATGGGTTTTTCTTGGCAAAGATACTGGAGTGATTTGCCATTTCCTTCTCCATTGAATGGGTGTTGCCTCACACAAACTGAGACCTGGGAAAGACCTTACAAGGACTATAAATTTCTTGAAATAGAACTCTGGAAAACCAGGCATTGATAAAGCCATTGGGATACAAATGGAGCTACTAGACTATGCCATAAACCCAAATCACTCTGATTCTCACTGATTGGTCCCAATCCAAGCCTCACTTGGTCATTGTTTGGCTTCTGATGACTCAGAATAAGTATAAACAGCAATTGTTTCGCCTCTGCCCAGAAACCCTGAGGGTCTTCCTCTCTGAGATTGATCTTTTTCCACCAGTAGGCAAAAGAGGTTGTTTCACCTCATTTCATACCCGGTCTTAATCACTGAGACCTGGGAAAGATCTGGGGCCATCTCCACTGGCTCTGATCTATGTCTAGTCACTGGAACCACATGGCTCTGGAGGAGAGAGTGAGGCTTTGCATAGCCCTCCCTCACCATAATCCAATTCACTTATAAATCAAGACATCACCTTCCTGATGCCACTGGTCCTTTACAAGAACCAAGGACAAACAACAACCATCTAGCGTGTGTGGGCATGTGTATGTATAGAGAGGGTGGGGATGGTAATATATGTATTTATATGTATGTATGTGTGTATGTATGTATATGCACACCTGTGTATATATACATACGTTTTGGTGTATATTATATATAAGTATGTTTATCTATATACACACATATACATATATACATATATAGCTTGCTATGTGCCAAATATCGTGTCAAGTACTGAGGATATAACTAGTAAAAGTACAGTAATTCCTTCACTAAAGGAGTTCATACTCTAATTGGGGGAGGTCACACATCTAAGAAAGTTCAGCTGCAGAGTGGATGGAAACACCCCAAAGTTTTAAGGGTGCATGAATAGGTCAGGAGGCACTGACTGGGTCCTTGGGGGTAGGGAACCTGTGGTCTTCTAGGTAGTTAGCCTTTTGACTGAGTCCAAGTTTTACACAACAAATATTAAGGGGATTGTGAAGGTTGGATTCAGTCAAAGGGCTGCACTTGAGGACCTAGAGGGTCACATGTGGCCTTGAGGCCACAGGTTTCCCACTCCTGAACTGGGAAAAAGAAGGAAAGATGAGACTAATAACTGAACACCTCCAACAGAGTAGAGAGCTGCAGATTAGAAGACAGGAGATTTGAGCTCTAATGAGCTGCCTTGGGCAGGTCATTTCATTTCCCTTGTGTGTAAGAGTAGAATATTCCTTGCACATAACAGGTGTTTAATAAATGCTTGTTCTTGTTGCTGTGGGTTCCCAGGTATCTCTTTTGCTATCCTTCTATCTTATCTTGTACTCTCTATGGTATGTAATGGATACATAGAAGTAGCTTTCTTCCACCTCCCCCTCCCCTCTTCCTTTCAATTCAAAGTCCTTTTGATTAGACTGATAAGATTCCAAGAAAATATAACCATACTAGCCTCCATTAGGAGTACTTCAACCCTGGCCAAGAGTTGTCATCCAGAGCTCCAAATACATTTTGCAGATACCATCTTCTTAATGAGAAGTTCATTTCCAAAATCATTTCCCCTATCCTGACCTCCCTGCAATCTGATATAGGCTATATACATGTACAATCATATTAAGCATATTTCTACATCAATTATGTTGTGAAAGAAGAATCAGAACAAAAGGAAAAAACTACGAGAAAGAAAAAACAACAACAAAAAAAGAGAAAATAGTTTGCTTAGATTTGCATTCAGATTCCTTAGTTCTTGCTCTGGATGTGAATAGCACTTTCCATCATGAGTCTTTTTGAATTATCTTAGATGATGGAATTGCTGAGAAGAGTTAAGTCCATCACAGTTGAACACAATGTTGCTGTCACTGTATACAGTGTTCTCCTGGTTCTGCTCACTTCCACTCAGCATCAGTTCTATTACTGGCTTTCTTAGCCAGCCTTCTAGTCTCCTGTACAACATTCTTTCCCTCCTTTGTTATTCTTTATATGTTGCAGAATGGCAGCACTGACAAAATGCCAGCTGTACCTCCTAAAGTGTTCTCTTGCCCATGACTTTAATTTTCAGCAATGCTTTCCAGTATCCTTTCAGCAATATCTCTCATGCCCCCAGGAATGACCAGGAGTCATCTGGATTAACAAGTCTTGGGAGACTAAGACTATTTGTCACGTTCTGGATGTATAACTTCTCACCCTGGAAGCTGCTTCTACTCCTGTAGCCATCTCACTCCTGAAAAATCTCCCTCCTTTCATGGTGAGTTCTTCCCCAGAACCTGCATTTGTAGAAGTTCCCAAGCCAGCCATGGTCACTTTTTACACCTCTCCATTCTCTGTATTCCTCCACCATGCTTCAGCACAGGTATCTTCTCCACTCTACTCCCATTTCTTCAGCTACTTTTTATCTTCCCCCATTAGGATGTCAGTTCCTTGAGGACAGGGACTGATTTTTTTTTCCTTGCATTTGTATTCCCAGAGTTTAGCACAATGTCTGGCATATAGTAAGCTCTTAATAAATGTTATATCTATCTACCTAAGAAAGAAAACATCTATTATGATGATGTGAACAAATATTGCTTCGGGACCCTCAGCAGAGAGTCACCACCCACCACCGCTTGTCTTTGCTTCTTCTGAACCTTTTTGGATGATTTTGACATAGTGAATGCCTCTTGACAGCACCAGTGAATCCATATTATATATTATTCCTTAGAGGATGAGTAGCGGCTTCCTCTTCAGAATGTCCAGATCCTTTCTCTTTGGGAAGAACATCATATTTGTTTCTTGTTGCCAAGTGTTCAGTGGTCTTTCTCCCCTTTCTCCTAGGTGTGACCTTTTTCCATTCTCTAAACTCCTGAGACAGGTCAGGATTCACCCTCTCTCCCTAGGCCATTTCAGATTCTTTTTTGGGTCAGCTGATGGAATGATTTTCCTAAAGTTTGGGTCTGATCATGTTACTCCACTGCTCAGTAATTTCCAGTGACTCCCTCTTGCCTTTGGATTATATACAAACTCCTCTGTTTATCTCTTAAATTCCTTCACAACCTATCTTTCCAACATTATTATATATTATTCCCTTTCTTACACTCTATGGTCTAGCCAAACTGGCCTTCTTACTGTTTTATCACATGATACTCCATCTCCCTAATTTTGTATTGTCCATCTTCCTGGTTTAGAATGAATTCCTACCTCATCTCATCTCCACCTCACAGAATCTCTTCTTCCCTTTCAAATTCTGTTCATGTACCACCTTCCATATGAAGCCTTTCCTGACTCACCTAGTTGGTACAGCTCCCTGCTCCAAAAAAAGTTTACCTTGTATTTATTTCAAATATACTTATTTATGTGTACTTCATTTCCTCCAATAGTATCTAAACTCCTTGAGGGCAAGAGTTGATTCATTTTTGTCTTTTCATTCCTAGTGCCCAACATAGTACATGACATATAGTAAGTGCTTATTAAGTGCTTATTAATTGATTAATCAATTTGTTGTTCAGTCATTTTTTAGTTGTGTTCAATTCTTCACTTGAGGTTTTCTTGGCAAAGATACTGAACTGATTTGCCATTTCCTTCTTCAGCTCATTTTATAGATGAGGAAACTGAGGCAAACAGGGTTAAGTGACTTGCCCAGGGTCACACACCTAGTAAAAACTCAGGAAGGATAATCTTTCTGACTTCAAGGCCAGCACTCTTTCCACTGGGTCACCTAGCTGTCCCATGATTGATCAATAGATCTGTATTTGTTTTCACAATAAAGCCCACTGGTGAGTGAGTGTGTGTGTGTATGTGCATACAACCTTCCCTCCTATAAGATTCCAGTCTTCACTCTGATTGCACACAACAATCCAAAAAGAAATGGCATTTTGGGGAAGTGAATGACTAGTTAAGAAGACAGTATTCAAGAATGGGATTTGAACTTCTGAACTGTGGCTTAAAATATAGAAACAATGGTCTGTTGGTCAGGAATAGAACACTCTTAACAGGGACTAGTAAAAATACATCTGCCTAGAATCTTGTGTATGTGACTGAAAGAGCTTTAAACTGAATATAGAAAGGAAGGGAGAAAACTCTCCAGAAATAACATGCCTAGATACCAGGAACAGTAGCAGGTGCAACATATAAAGAATAGCAAAGGAAGGAAAGAAGATTTTATAGGAGACTAGAAGGCTGGCTAAGAAAGCCAACAATAGAACTGATGCTGAGTGAAATGAGCAGAACCAGAACATTTATACACAATAGCAGCCCCTGTGAAATGACTGCCTTTGATAGACTTAGCTCTTCTCAGCAATGCAAGACAACCCCAAAAGACTCATGATGAAAAATGCCATCCACATCCTGAGAAAGAAATATGGACTCTGAATACAGATCGAAGGAGACCATTTACTCTCTTTTTTGTTGCTGTTTTTTTCTTTCTCATGGTTTTTCGCTTTTGTTCTGATTCTTCTTTGTTAAGTATGAATGTACATGCATAGCCTATATCAGATTTTATGCTGTATTGGGGAGGGAGGAGGAGAAGGAAAGAGGGAAATTTACAACTCAAAAATCTTGTAAAAGTGAATGTTGAAAACTAAAAATAGATAAATTTTTTTAAAAAAATAAATAAAATAGATTGCTTACCCAAAAAAAGCCAGCAATAAAACCCATGACCTCCAGTATCTATAAATATATGGATGATTCACTCCATGTCTAAGGCAAGGAGGAAAATTCAGTTCATAGTGTAGATTAGAGTTGGTGGGATGGAACTCATCACTGCAATAAGGCCATGGAAGAACTTTAAGAGGAACAGGAAAGATAAAAGGGACCGTGGAGGAACATTGTATCCTGAAAAGATCAATTTTTTGTTTAAGAAATCTAGGAACCAAGAGGGAAACATGCTGGAGAGCATGTGAGGGAGATTCACAGAGGATGAAACAGAAGTTGGCATATTTACAGCCGAACTACAGAGCAGAGAAGACAGAAAGAGGATATCAATGAGAATTTCAGAAAATAGATCATAAATATGGCACGACGGAATGATATAGCAACAATAAATTCTTCCAGTTATCTGGACATCTGGAGACCTCATTGCCAAAAGCAGAATAACTGATATATTTCTGACTTGTTTTTATGATCATTTTGTTTTTCAAAAGGTAGAGGAAACCACAAGCTGGGACTGCTATTATAGACATGAATCTGTTAGTGAAGGTGGGAGTAGCTGCTGAAATAATAAATGACTGGAATCTTGTGGAGAGGGTAATTTTGGGAGAGTCTATTTAAAAGGATTCAGGATTCCATGGCCTGAAGTGCTCAGGGCAGACAAACTTGGGAAATATGGGAACCTCATAGGAAAGAAATTCTGAAGGCATAAAAATGAATAATCCCAATGATGAAGAATAGGGGTGGTTGTCTAAAGAGAGTATTATCAATGCATAAAGAACTCAATGACCAACTCAAAAAAGACAAGGGAAGCTCACAAGACAAATACAAAAGTGCAACATTGCCCATAAAATAGTGTCAGAATGTGAGCTGAGGCTGGTGTTGTGATCTAAGGACCATTAAAAAAAAAAATAAAAGGACATTGAGAGCTACGTTTGTAGGAAGAGGAAAGACCACTGCTCTGTGTGAATGGAACAGTGGTCATGTATGATAGACAGATCCTCGTTGCTACTGTTTTCTCAGACATGGAGAATAATCTAGGAAACAACAAATGCTTATGAAGAAATTGGAACCCCAAACAAGTGAGCTCGGAATCACTGGGCCTCGTCAGGCTACTGAAAGACCTGACAAATATAATTGCTAAATTATTGTCAATGGCTTTTGAAAGACAACAGAAAATGGAAAATGTACCACAGGACTGCAGAAAAATAAACATTTTCCCAACCTTCAAAATAATAAATATTTTCCCAACCTTCAAAATAGGAAAGATAGTGAGTGAAGTCTGCAAGGTATGAACCACTAAGCTTAACCTTTTTGTTCTTGACAAACTGCTACAACATATTATTAAAAGGTTGGTGTATGAGCATTTAGAATAGGATAAATTTTGTCAGGGGCAGCTAGTTGGTGAAGTGTATGGAGCACCTGACCTGAAGTCAGGAAGAGTCATCTTCCTGAATTCAAATTTGTTCTTAGACACTTACTAGCTATGTGACCCTGGGCAAGAAACTTACCCTTGTTTACCTCAGTTTCCTCCTCTGTAAAATGAACTGGAAAAGAAAATGGCAAACCACTCTAGTATCTTTGCCATGAAAACCCCAAATGGGACCACAAAGAGGCAGATATGACTGAAAACAACCGAACCACTACAACAACAAACAACAAATACTGTTAGGTGTAGGCAACTGAACTGGGTCTTCTAAGAAGAAATATAATGATGACAAATGTAAAGTTCTATACTGGGTTCAAAAAATCAATTTTACAAGTACAAGATAAGAGAGAAGTGACTAGAAAGCAGTTCTGTCAAAAAGATCCAAAGATTTTGGTGGACCACAAGCTCAAAATTAGCCAACAATGTGCCACAGATGGCAAAGTACAATGTCGTACTAGGACATGTTGGGGGCACAGTGTCCACAAACCAAGAAGTAAGGTACTTCTACTTTCAAATAATCAGAAATTTAGAGTCCTACATTGAGTTCTGTGCTCTGCATTTTAGCAAAGACATTGACAATTGACAAGCTGCAGTAGGAAAACCACAAGGGTGAGGGGGACTGGAAACCATGTCACGTGAGAACTAGCTGAAAGATGAGGGAGGTTTGACCTGTAGAAAAGAACCAATCAATAGGCATTTGAGTCCCTACTCTGTGCCTAGGACTATACAAGGCTCTGGAGATGAAACTACTTAGGATGAAACCATTGTTATTCTCAGAAATAAGATTTAAAGTAGGATGTGGTAGTTGACTTCGAGTACTTGAAGAGCCATGAATCTAAAAAGGAGTTCAAGGTGTTCTGTTTCAACCAGCAAGCATTTATTAAACATTACCTATTACATGTCATCATTTCTCTGATGTCATAGTCGTCTTTGAAAACGAAGGCTGAACACAATAACTATGTGCCAGGTCAGTGTGCTAAGGGCTGAGGATGCAAAGAGAGGGCATAAACAGTCGCTAGCCTCATGGAGTCTACATTCTATTGGGGTAGACATTATGTTAATCATCAGGTATAAATTAGATATATCCACAGTGGACAGAATGTAAGCTTAGAGCGAAGGCTGGCAGCTGGAGGTGGAAGTTGGAATAGAATCAGGAGAAGCCTTTTGTAGTAGGTGACATTGAAGATGAGTCCTGAATGAGGCCAAGGATTCTAAGAGGTAGAGGTAAAGAGGGAGGGCATTCCAGGCAGAAGGGAAAGGTAAGGCTCAGAGGTAGGAGATGTTATGTAGAAGGAAGACCAGATAGGCCAGTATGGTTGAGTCATAGAACATATCATGGGGAACAATGTGTTCTAAGACAGCTGGAAAGGCAGCAGGAGGCCAGAATGTGAGGAACTTTCAATGCCAAAAAAGGACTTTATATTTTATTCCATAGTCTTTGGAGTTTTTGAATTGGTTGGTTAGTTGTTCTTTGTTCTCAAAGAAGACCAAAATGATATCACTATGTTGGCGTCAAGGTTCAGTGTGTCCAGCTGGGGCTGATCAGACCAGTATGAGCTGGGAAGGTTATACCACAAGCCAGGTACAAATAGTCAAGGTGAACATTTGGAGTGGAGAGGGCTCTAAACTTGCACATTCTACATTTCTTTTGAGCTATTGCAATTCTGCTTTACTCATAGAGCACAGCATCTTCTTTGATGTGGCCATGCCATGCTAGGAACTCCTATGCCAGGGTCTCCCATGTCACACAATAGATTCCAAAGTTCTTCCTAGAGACTTGAGAGTGTCCTCGTTTTGCTTCTTTTGACCACCATGTTGAGTGAGGGACAAGATGGTCAGATCTAAGGTTTAAGGAAATCACTTAGGCAGCTTAAATCATTAATTTAATTTATTTATTAATTAATTTAGTCATTAATTAACTCATTAATATCATCACTTAAATCCTTAGAAAGAGGAATTGGAGTGGTGTGATGTTTGGCTTGGAGACCATTAGAAGGTTATTGCCATCATCCAGCTGAGAGATGATATGGATCTGATGTAGGCTGATGTCTGTGTGGGTGGAGTGAAGGCAACAGTTGTGAGACGTTGCAGAAGAAGAGATGATAAAGTTGGACAACTGGTAGGATTTGTGGTGCAAGGGAAGAGAAGGGAAAGGGGAGGGAATAAGCCTTTATATAGCACCTACTGTGTATGAGCCAGGTAATATGCTAAGCACATAAAAAGGCAGAAGACACACAGACTGTTAATCTAGGTGACTGGAAGGATAGTGGTACCCTGCTAATCAAAGGAAAGTTCAGAGAAGGTGAAATATAAGGAGTTCCATTTCAGACATACTGGGTATAAAATATTTATGTATAGTTTTAAATGTCCAATAGGCAGTTGGTGATGCAGAGACAGATCTCAGGAGAGGGATCAAGCTGGAACTATACATCTGGGAATGACCTGCAGAGAGATGATAATTGAACCTCTGGGAGCTGATGGGATCACCAAGTAAAATAATATAAAGAGAAAGAAAAGGACCCAGGGAAGAGTCTTGGGGATATCCACAGCTTGTGGGTGTCATATGGATGAAGAGTCAGCAAAGGAGACTGAGAAAGAGTCATCATGTAGGTAACAGAAAAACTAAGAGAGAAAAATGTCAAGAAAACCCAGAGAGGAGAAAGTAACCAGTAAGGGAAGAGGTCAAGAAGGATGAGGACAGAAAAAGGTATATTAGATTTGGTAATTTAGAGATCATTGATGACAGATGAGTTTGGAAAAATTTGGGAAAATTAGTATGAGGTGATGTAGAGTGAGGTGAGTATAATCAGAAAAGATTATGCAATACCATTGTAAAGACAGGCAAATTGGAACTCTGGTTAACGTAATAAACGACTATGATTCTGGTAGTTTGATGATGCTACCCACCTCCTGGAAGAGAGGTGATGGACTCAAGCTGCAGAATGAAACAAAGCATTTTTGTGCATGACCAATATGAGAATTAGCTGTTTTTTTCTTTTTTTTTTTTAAATTGAAATGGAGTGTAAGGGAGAGAAAATAAAGCTTGTTAACTGAAAAGCCAACTCAAATCAAAATGAGAAAGAAAAGGAAGAGAAAGGGGGGATTGGAGAGAGAGAGAGAGAGAGAGAGAGAGAGAGAGAGAGAGAGAGAGAAAGAGAGAGAGATCATTGGTCACTTTAAAGAGAGTGGTTTGAATTGAATAATGAGATGGTAAGCTAAGTTAAAAAGAAAATGAGAGAAGTGGAGGTACCATATATATGTGGCTTTTTCAAAGAATTTAGCTGAGAATGGCATAAGAAAGTAAGGGTTTTTTAGGGCTAGGGGACATGTTTGTAGGCAGCACAGAGTTAGTAGATGAGGGAGATAAAAGATTAGAGGACGGGGGAGGTGACACACTTTGTTATACAGGACAGGAGTGGACAGGATCAAGGACATATGTAAGCCTTGCTGAGGTAGCCACTCTGGCCCTGGCCCTAACCCAGGGAGGTTGACATGGTAAGGCTTTAGTGACTGGTGCAGCATTGGCCTAACCAATGAGGGGCTGAGCCATAGGCTCTTCCTGGTAAGCAAAGGACTGAGCTTGCCATGTGCCTATTTATACCCTCAGGACTCCAACCCCACTCACCTTATCTCCTCTCAGAAGCTGAATCCTCCTTTTCATGTTTTCTCCTTCAATTAGGATGTAAGCCCCTCAAGAGCAACAACTGTCCAGGTTTTCAGTGTGTATCCCCAGTGCATACAGTAAATGCTTAATAAGTATATTTTCACTAATTTGTTCGTTCAGTAAGTATTCAAATGCAGTCTGGATGACCATTTGCTGAGAGTTTGCTATAAAAGTGATTCTTTTTCAGGTGTAGATTAGACTAAGCTGCCGAGTCCAACTCTGAGATCCCAGTGACATTTTGACATGAGGCCTTGGGCGAGCTGTAGCGTGGTTGTGAACTCAAAAATATACTCTCACTTCTGTTTCTGACCACCTGTGTGACGGATTAAGTCACCTTACCTCTCTGAGCTCTGGTTTCCTCATCTGAAAAACAGCATGATTGAACTAAATCCATCTTTGAGTTCCCTTATATTCTCTAAAATTCTCTGATTCTGAGATTCTAATGAGGGATATTAATTTATTTCCAATGCAGTCAGTTCTCTATTTCCGTATCCGTGGGGTGAACGTAGTGCTAGTCAATTCAGCTAGCAATTTTCTGAGTGCCTACTTTGCACCAGGTATTGTGCGGAGAGGAACACAAGAGAGATGAAGATAATGACACAAGGCATTGTATAATCCAGAAATCTATTGGCCTTTAAAAAGAATCATACGGGTCTTTGGGTTGTTCTTTATGGAAATAGACTGACCATCTTAGGGTTGGCTGATATCTAAATGAGTTCCATTCTCTGAGCACACATGCATTGATGGCTAGGGGAAGGCAGCTGCACTGAGCATGGAAAACTGGGGCTTGTGCCCACATTTAATGCTTATCACATCGTTTCTACTGGCATGAATGCTTAGCATTCAATATTCAATCAGGCAACTGGAGGAATCCTAACTTCATTACTGATTGGCTCCCAACACCGTGTGGGCCCTATCAGTTTGTGCTTCTCCAAAGAGAAGTTGTTTGTCAGTGTGTGTGTGTGTGTGTGTGTGCACGCGTGTGTGTGTATGTATATACATATGTATACACAAATGTATGTTCATACATATTGTTTTCAAGTCTCCAGGAAATGCATTTGGAATTTGAAGGTGGTGTGCTCCTTACTTTGGATGTCAAAAAACTAAAGAGTAAACTAACTAAGACCACAACTCAGAAATTATGGAGGACAGTTAGCTCAGGGAATATTACTTACTCCATAAAAATGATGAATGTGATTCACTCCCCAGTTGATAAATGGTCAAAGGATATGATTGGGCAGTTTTCAAAGGAAGAAATCAAAGCGCATTTATAGCCACATGAAAAAAAGCTCTAAGTCATTACTAACTAGAGAAATGCAAATTAAAACAACTATAGGGTACTACCACACATCGATCAGACTGGCTAATACGACAGAAAAGAAAAATTAAAAAATGCTGAGGTATATGGAAAAATAGGGATGCACGCATTGTTGGTGGAGTTGTGAACTGGTCCGACCATTCTGGAGAACAATTTGGAACTATGCCCAAAGACATAAAACTGTACATACCTTTTGATCCAGTAACACCACTACTAAGTCTATATCCCAAAGAGAGTAAAGAAAAAGGAAAAGGACCTATATGTACAAAAATATTTCCGGCAGCTCTTTTTGTGGTGGCAAAGAAGGGGGTACCCATAAACTGGGGAATGGTTGAGCATGTGCGGTACATGATTGTGATAGAATACTATGCTATGCTAAAAGAAATGACATGAACTAAGGCAAAGTGAAGTGAACAGAACCATGATGATCAACTAACAAAGACTTAGCTACTATGACAAAAAATGATTCGAGACAGTTCCAAAAGACCCACAAAGAAAAATACTATCTACATGCAGAGAGAACAGGCAAACTCTGAGTACAGATTTAAATATTTTTTTCACTTTATTTTACTTGCTTTTTTTTGTAACCATAAGGTAATATGGAAATATGTTTTTGCATGACTTTGCATGTATGATTAATATTAAATTGCTCGCTTTCTCAAGAGATGGAAGAGAGGCAGGAGAAAGTGAGAGAATTTGGAACTCAAAATTTTTAAAAATTAATGAAAATGAATGGAAGAAAAAATAGTATTATTTGTTATATGGGATGGTGCTCTGGGAGGGACAGGGGAAGGATACTGGGAATAACTATGATGATGTAAAAACAAACAAAAAAAACCTGAATCTGTGTAATTATAATGACTGATAATTGTTCAGTCACTTCATTCATATCTGACTCTCCCTGATCCCATGTGGGGTTTTCTTAGCAAAGATACTGGAGTGGTTTGCCATTTCTTTCTCCAGCTCATTTTACAGATGAGGAAACTGAGATAAATAGGGTTAAGGAACTTACCCAGGGTCATATAGCTAGTAAGTGTCTGTTAAATCAGGTCTTCCTGACTCGAGGCCCAACATTCTGTCCACTGCATCACCTAGCTGCTCTATAATAACTGAACCTAGCCCCAAAGAAGGGACATGAGAATGCACCTCCCCTTTCTTCCAAGTAGGGATCATGATGTGGAACACTGCATATACGGTCAGACATGATTGATAGCTGTGTAATTTTGCTAAGCTACTTCATTTTCCTGTTTTTATTCTTTGTTATCATGGATGACTCCTTAGGTGGTGGAGAGAAAGACACTGAGAAATGAAGGTCATGTAGAAGCAAAAAACATAACCCATCCCCCAATTTAGGTTAGAACTAAAAATTTGTCATAAATCAATGCAAAAGGATTATTTGCATGTGAATAATTTAGTTGACTACAAATATTTCTCTTTTAGCACCTTTGTCTGGTGACCATTAGCCCACGAGACCAATGAAGGGTTAAAACCTTTCCAAGTCATTTCCTCAGGTTCCCCTCAGTTTCCCCCTGTACCTGATGGGCTTCCTCATGAAAGAGCTCCTGAACATGGGCAGCCTGTGGCATCCTCTATCGAATAAGGGTCTGGCGGTCAAAATGTCCCGTGGTGGGCAGGAAGGCCTGTCTGAAGGGTAAATGTCTTGGGTCAGGCTAGTGTCCTCATTGTCTCCCCCCCCCACCCCCCCCCACCCCGGCACCACACCACATACTGTGCTGAATTATCCCTCTATACTCTTGCTAATGCTTAAGTCCTCCCCCCTCCCCAGATCCTTCACATTTTTCCAAACATCTTTTCTTTAAAGTCCAGTGTGGGAGGTAATGCAGCGTAATGGAAAGAGTATTAGCTGTGGAGTACAAACTTCTGGGTTGAAATCCCAGCTTTGCCCCTTACTGTGTCATTTTGGGCAAAAAACTTAAATTCTCTGGGCCTCAATTTCTTTCTCTGTAAAATAAAGAGGGCTAGATTAAATGGCCTCTAAGGTCTCTTCTGGATGCAAATCTGTGACCCTATGATCATCTCACTTTCTCCATAAAGCCCTCTCTGATCACCCTTCTATCCCTTCTACAGAATATATGTATATGTATGCATACACACATATAAATGTGTATATATGTATGTATCTGTTTGTGTGCACTTGCTATCTTTCCCAGCAGAATGTAGCAAATGAGGATTGTCTTACTCTTTGTATTTTATTCCCCCTACCTAACAGTGCCCCACACACAGTGGATGCTAAATAAATATATGGATAGATGGATGAATGGTCCAGTTCCTCATTATTTAATTCTGTTTGATCTTGTCTGCTCTCTAATTACTCTATGGGCACTAGTCACCTCCCTAAATAGACAGCAAATTAACTCCGTAAGAAAAGGAGGCTGTGTTTGTATACTTCTCTTACATCTACCCACAATACCTAGTGCACAGGGGTGAGCACAGTGCAGGAGGCAGTGGCCAGAATACCTGCTATTCAGTGCAAGTGGCCTGCTAAACATTTCTTAAAGAGCCCACAGTTCTGGAAGAACTGGAGGGAATACAAATAGGTGTCTATAGCATACAATGAGCTTGACATCCTCCACTCCCCAGCCAGGTAAATTAAGGTGCAAAGGAGATTTGGAAGGAGTCCAATATTAAATAGGGTAGACAAGCTTCCGCCTGAGGGTAGATGGTGAAGTGAGAAAAAGGACCACCACCCTCCTTTCAGAGAAAAGGCTCCAAGTACCCCACCCACAACACTGGCCACATAACCTGGAGGTTAGACTCTCCAACTAGTGGAATAGAATACAATTGACTAGTTTTAAAGTGTTAAGAGTCTGAACAATAAAAATGAAATGATGACAGTGATTTTAATGAAGGATTTTTTTCCTCTCTAGATCTGTAGTTCTTTCTCTGGTAAACTCTCTAGAAGGAAGCCCTCTATTCCGGCATATCAGTCACTATTCTGTGCTGCTGGGAATACTGAGAAGGTAAGTGACTTTCCTAGAGGCTTACAGTCACTATATGTCAAAGAAGGGACTTAAACCCCGGGTCGCCCTGACTCTGAGGCCAGTTCTCTGCGTACTAAGCCACCCAGTTTCTCAATGACAGGGAAATGCAAGCTGAGAAATTTACTAGTGTGCGGAGCATCCCTCGTGGGGAAGGTGGTGCCTGAGCTCCAGAACGCTCACATTCTAGTTAGAGGACTTTCCTGTTTGGACTGGGAACGACTTGGGAGTAGGTGTGAGTAGGGGGGGTTCCAAGGGTAGGGGAGTGCACTCTAGATAAAACTTCATCTTTTAGGAGAGGGGCAGTCACATGTGAAGGATGCCTTTTCCGCTTCCACCCCTGTCCCAAAATGAGATTCTGACTTTTCCCAAACATATGCTCATTCTCGTTTCTACTTGGAACTCCAGGGCTCACTCCTCATGAGCTCTCACCCAGGAACCCTGAGTCTGTAATGCTCAAAGATACTTATCTCTTACCGTCACCCTTAGTTACCTTGCCCCGTCCCCTATCCTAGCCCCCTGGACCCAGCTCCCTGATGTTTCAGGGAACTCTTTCGCATCTCCTTCTGTCTGCGGCCATATCTCCGGACTCCGCGGGGGCATCTCCTACTCCCTGTGAGAGTGACAAGGGGATGTTTAGGGGGCAAGTAAGGTCGCTGAGCTGGGAAGAAACATGATACATTCCCCCTTCCCAATCTTTTCCCTTTACATCTAAGAGAATTCCTTTCTTGGAGCACAGGGAGCAGCCGGATAAGAGGTTGTCCCTGAAAGACCCCAGCCCCAATCGCTTCCCAATCCACTTGTCCCCCTCACCTGTCCCCTCCGTGGTCCAGATCCTCAGCCCCTCCTCTACCTTCCCCGTGGCAGGGGAGCGATCCTCCCACCTGTCCGTCTGACTTTGCCCAGCCCCCGCCACGTGGCCCGGCCACGCCTCCAGCTCGGGTTTGCTTCGCCCTTAGGGATGGGGTGATATAGTAATGAGTTAGCCTTTATACAGCGCTTTAAGGTTTGCAATGGTTCATTTGGTTCTCACAACACCCGTAGGAGGTAGCCGCTATTATCCCCATTTTACAGAGGAGGAAACTGACGCTGGGAAAGTGACTTCTCCAGGGTCACACATCTAAATAAAAGTGTCTGAGGCGATTTGTGCTCAGCTCCTCCAGACGAGTCCAACATGCCAAGTAAGAGCAGTAACTCTTTATGTTAATAATTTACGGCTTACAAAGTGCTTTCCTCAAAACTACCCTCTGAGTTGGGAATATTATTTTCATTTTCCCCAAGAGAATCCCTACGATTCTTTATAGAAGAAACCTTGCAGAGGTCAATAAGTCCAATCCTCTCATTAAGTAGATGAAGAAACTTAGTCCCAGAGAGGTCAAGTGCTATAGAATGCTAGCTATTATTATTAAAGGGACTTGTTGACGTTCACATAGGTGGTTTAGCAACGTTGGGATTTGATGCTCTCACTACAAATTCATTGCTCTTGCCTCTAGCCCATATTGCCTTTCTCACAGAAGTTAAGCAGTCCTCTGTCAGGTATACTTTTTTTTTTTTGAGGCAGTAGGGGTTAAGTGCTAATCACACAACTAATAAGTGTTGCATAACTAGTAAGTGTCTGAGGTCACATTTGAGCACAGGTCCTTCTAATTTCAGATACTCTCCACCTGGCTGCCCCCTCAGGTATACTTTAGAAAGGATGCCTGGGAGGTGAAGCTTAATCACAGAATTTCAGCCAAAGAAGGTACTCGGAAGCTACCTAGTCTAACCTACCCATGAATAGGGTTACATCCTACAACATACTGCCTTTGCTGGAAGATATCTGTCTAATAAAGAGGAATCTGCTCCTTGTTGAAGGAGCTCTGATTCACTCCAATTTCTTGTCTCCATTTCTGCCTAGTAAACACAAGCTAGCATTTACATAGCACTTGAAGGCTTGCAAAGGGCTTCACATGTCTCATTTTACCCTCACAAACACCTGGGAGATGGCTGCTATCATTATTCCCATTTTACAGATGAAGAAATGAGGCCCAGACAGGCCCAAGATCACACAGCTAGTAACTGTCCGAGGCTGGATTTGAACTCGGTCTTCTTGACTTCAGGTTCTGTGCCCTATCGAGTGCATCACTTAGTTGCAGCTCTCTGTTCAGAGAAGAGTAGACAGAGCATCACCTGAATATGCCATAATCCTGGTGGGTTTCCCATAGTTTCCCTAAAATGTGGCACACAGGCTTGAACATAGTACTCGATATGGTCTATCCTATCTATGCCTGAGTACAACAGCATTACCACCCACCCTGGTCTGAATGTTATGTCTCTCAAGGGCAACCTAAGTCCCATGAGGATTTTTTTTTGGCTGCCATGTTACACTATTGACTCACCAGGGGTTTGTAGTCCACTAAGACCCTCAGACTTTTTTTCTGATAAATTTTTCCATATCCACCCACCTCCATTGGAAAGTGGGGTGGGGTGGGAGGGAGAAAAGGTAGATTTTTAATGATTTAAAAAAAAATAAAATAAACCCAAATTTAAAATATTATATAAATGCCAGTTCTTAATAAATATTATTTCTGAGGCTCTTGATTTATAAGAACAAAATGAAAAATGAACATATCTGTAAATCTCAATGTTAAAAGAGTTCCTTATATCTAAGTAAACTGTAGGTCATTTTGCTTTTCAGTGTCAGGGCAAAATAATAGGTAGGCAGTCTTTCTGGCCCACCCCCAGGGCTTCGGGTAGAAAACACAATTTAAGCTGGTTCCTTTTTTTTTTTAAGCTTTAATTTCTAAAAAAAAATTTTTTCTATTAAAAATCTATTTTCTCTACTTCCCCACTGGAAGAAAAAAATAAAATCCTTGTAACAACTATGCATAGCCAAACAAAACAAATTCATTCACTGGTCATGTTCAAAAAGTGTACATCTGCACCCTCAGTCCATCACCTCCCAGTCAAGAGCTAGGGTATAGGTTTCATCATCACTTCTCGGGAATCATGGGTGATCATTGCATTGATTGGAATTTTGAAATCTTTCAGAGTTTTTGTCTTTATAATATTGTTGTCACTGTATAAACTGTGGTCTTTGCTTGGCTCACTTAACTCTCCATCAGTTTATACAAGTCTTCCCAGGTTTCTCTGAAACCATCTTCTTCATCATTTCCTAAGGTAAAGTAGCATATTCCTGTACTATAACTTGTTCAGTCCTTTTCCAGTGGATGGGAACTCTCTTAGTTTCCAGTTCTCTGCCACCACAAAAAGAGCTGCTACAAATATTTTTATATATTTGAGTCCTTTTCCTCTTTCTTTGAGCCCCAAGGTATAGACCAGGTGGTACTATCACCAGGTCAGAATATGCCCAGTTTAATAGCTTTTTGTGCATAACTTTATATTGCTTTCCAGAACAGCCAGCCTACTAGATAGTGTGCACTGATGGACATTAATGCAAAACATTAACAGTTTTCTACTCCCTCCAATATTTATCATTTTCCCCTTTTGTCACCTTTGCCATTTGGATGAATACAAGTTGAGAGCTCAAAATCGCTTTCATTTACATTTCTAAAATTACTTGTGATTGGAGCATTTTTTCATATGGCTGTTAATAGTCTGCACATCTTACTTTGGAACCTGCCCGTTCATATCCTTTGACCATTAATTAATCCAGGAATTGCTCATTTTTATAAATCTGAATCATTTCCTTACATATCTTGGGAGCAGATCCTTTTTTATGAAAGGAAAGCAAAGACACTAACTCTTGCCTTGCCCAAACTGCTCTTCTGCAAAAGAAGTTTTTTTAAAAAATAGTGTACTTTAGAAAAAAATAATAAATTTTAAATAAATAATCCAAAAAATAACCTAATGTGTTATAGTTTAGATATAGCTAAGTTTGGAGAGCCTCTTCATCATCTGTAGGTGATTTTTATTTTCAGCCAAAGTAAATCAGGAAAAATATCTAAGTTGTAGGAAGTTTTTCTACATCATGAATCAAATTATCATAGATTTTGGAGGTGAAAGGACTTTGATGGCTATTAAGTTCAACTCCCTCATTTTACAGGTGAGGAAACCCCAGACACATTAAGTCCTTGACATCCAATCCGAGATTCCTTCCACTGCACCACAATGCCTTCTCACAAGTAAATGTTAGCAAATTAGTAATTAACTATGTATTTTGAATCAAAGGCACTAAGATTTAGAAGGAACTTCAAGAAGTCCTGAAATCCAACCCATGCCACCTATACCTGAACAAGAATGTCTACAATTTCCTTAGCAGGAGGTCATTCATTCTCTGCTTGAAGACCACCAGTGATTGAGAGTCTCATATACCAAGACAATCCATTCAATGTTTGGAAAACTCTAGTTAGAAAGATTTTCTTTCATTGAATCAAAATCTGCTTTTCTGTTGATTATCTATTGAAGGGGGTGGTATTTTAGGCAAACCTGTCATCATAAGCTGTCTTCCCCATCTTCCCACTATGTTTTGCATAGAGCACATTTGATATCTGCCTGAGAAAAACAGACTAATAAAGGATATCTATTCTCCAACCTTTACCTAAGCATATCGTTCAAATAAATCATCAGCTTTCTCTGGAGTTTACATAAATTCTTCTATTCCAGGGACACATTTGTCTGTGTTTGGATGCCCTTTCTTTTATGTTGAGGTCATCTGCAGAAACTGCCCATTTACAAACTGGCGGATGGGGCCTGCCTAAGTTTAAAGAAGAATGTGATTCAAGGCTAAAAAGCAGTGAAGCTATTTTTTAAAATACCATTTCATTGTCTTAAAAAACTAGCATGTTCAAAAACAAGGTAACAGAGGGCTTGATTTTCTAAACATATTTTCACTCAATTCACTGTTAATTCAATAAAGGTGTATTTAAAATTAACAATTGTTTTTCTTTCACTGAATTTTTTGACTAAGTAGATGTGGGCATATTCCACTAAAACACTCTATTCAGGGAAACTATCAAATGCCCTTGGTAGAAAGTACATTTTCTACCCTCCCTTGACCTTCTCCACTATGGAAAATAACATACTGAAAAATAGTTGAGGAAGGGAATTTTTCTTTTTCTTAAGTGTGTAGAGAGTAGCAGCTGGGTGGAAGAGTGGATAGAGTACTGGCCCTAGAGTCAGGGAACACCTGAGTTCAAATCCTGCCTAAAGACACTTGACAGTTACTAGCTAGCTGTTCGACCCTGGGTAAGTCACTTAATCCTGATTGCTTCGCACAATAAATAAAAAATTAAAAAATGAATGCAGAGGCCTCTAACCTAAATTATGACTGTCTGTGACTAAGAATTCAAATCTCTGGAGACAAGAGTTGTTCCTTGGTGAGCGCTCATTTTTCTACTGTTTTGTTTTCTTTAAACTGTCACTAAAACTGTCTTTATTAGGAAAAAAAATGAGCAGATTTTTGTATTTGACCTTAACACATACACTTACACACACATATACACATACATATACATCAATATGAGTAGACTAAAGGCTAGGAGGTTTTTTTTTGTTGGAGGGGATCTATGATGATAGGATTCAGAGCTAAATGAGATCCTAAAGACCATCAAATTACCCCACGTTGTTTTTAGAAACTCTGGTCCAGAGAAATTATGTGATTTGCCTGAAGGCATAGAGCTAAAAAAGTGGCAGAACTGGATTTGAACCCAGGGCCTCAACCCCATATCCAGTGCACTTTCTAATATGCCATAGCTATCCTATTTGGAGGGATTCCACATATAGTACAATGCATTACTCAGAAAAACTGTAACTTTATTCAATGGAGATACAAAGGAGAATTGCTTCTCTCCATTTTAAGTACAAAAATGTACTTAAGAGATCACCGACACACACACACACACACACACACACACACCCACCTCCCACCCCACCTTCAACAACCTAACCAAGATGTAAAGGAGCAACTGAGATTCTGCTCAACCCACAGAAACAAAGCACACTGGATTTGGAGACAAAGAACCGGAGTTCATCCTATCTTACTATCCGTGACCTTGAAGACACTTCACTACTCTGGCTCTTGGTTTCTTCTTCTGTTAAATGCAGGGGTTAGATCCGATGACCTCAAAGGAAGGCTCCCTTTCTGGCCATAAGCATAGTCCATTTAAGATCTTCTCTGAGGAGAGTGGTGGGCAACTGGGAGATGAGGACAGAAAAGCCCCTGGTTGGGATTGTGTAGAGAGGGTGTTGTTCACAGCTGTCATGCACACCCAGCTCCTGTTAGACAGGTTCCTCCCTCAGGATCTTAGCTATTTGTTGACACTGGGTGGTTACCCTCTGGGAGCATGAGACCGTTTTTCTACTTGACATCTGCCAGTGCCTGACCCATACATAGCTAGCTCAGACAAGGACTTCAACTGCATTATCAGGGCAGGGATGGATTCTTTAGTCTTTCCTACCAAATAACAGGTATCACAATGACCCTGATCTTCTGCCACAGTACAATGTCTACCCTATGGTCAAGTCATCTACCCTTGCTACCCTTTCACTTGACCCTAGCCAGAACAGTTTCCCATCACCAGAAGAAACAAACAATTGTGTATAGCTAAGACCAGTGCTAAATGATTAACAACTGGCTTGGGGGTGGGGAGTAGGGACACTTTTTAGTTTTACCTGCATTATTACCATTCCCCCCATCACTTTCTTAAGTGTAGACAATAGGCAAAACAATAAATCAAGTCCTGAGTTTCTGGGGTTTCTTTTGGCTGATTTCCTTGGCATAAATGCTCACATGGAAAGTTTAATAATTACTTTAACACATCCCTGATTGAGATTTTAGGTTTACAAAACAACCCTTCAATTCAGAGATTTACAGTGGGAATCTCCCTAGCTAAGTTTCTAAAAATTGCATCTTCCTGGAGTGCCCTCAGTTTTCTCTAAGACACTATTCCAATGGGTCCTAAAATACACACACACACACACACACCACTCCTTTCAAAAACGTTTCCATATTGGATGGAGAAAATGAATGCTTTCCCACCAGCCTATTACATATGAACATGGGATTTGAAAATCACAGACCTTGAGAGCTCTAATGGACCTTAGAGATGATCTAATCAAATTCAATTATTTCTCATAGGAGGAAACTGAGGTAGGGAGAAAGAGAAAAGTGATAAAGCTAATTAAGGGTAGCACTGAGACAAAGGACCAAGGTTTGCTGATTTTTATTCTAAGGCAATACTGCACTGACTGATGAGGCCCCTGTGACTCACTTCTCCATGAACACACTCTCAATATGTATACAGGATATTATGTAAATGGCTTTCCATCTACTTTAGTTTGTTCTGTCAATCAATCAGCAAGTATTTTCTCCAATGTCTATTTGCCAAAGACTGTGGTTGGCCAATGGGCATGAGAACATCTTGTTTTTAGGTAGCAAAATGGAAAATATGCCAGGGCCTGGAGTCAGAAAAGAAATTCAAAATCTATTCATACTTACTGTGTGACCCTGAGCAAGTCATTTAACTTTTGCTTGCCTCAGTTTCTCTGTTTGTAAAACAGGGATATCTATGTCCTAAGGTTGTTGTAAGGATTCAATGAGGTAATACATCAAATGAGATAATAACAAAGCACTTTGCAAACCTTAAAGTGCTATATATAAATACTAGCTGTTATTATGAAAGGCAAATCTAGCTCTTATTCTCAAGGATTTTACATTTTATTGAGGGAAACATAAATGAAATGCAAAATACAAAATCCATACAATTTGGGGATTCAGGGTGTAGTAGCAGCTGGGAAATCTAGAAAGATCATGGAAGAAGGGATGCTTAAGTTGAGTTTGAAGGAAGCTTCACATTTCAAGGTTTTTAAGAGGTTGAGGTGAAGAGAAAGAGAAATATACAAAAGCATGGAGAGAAGAGAAAAGAATGTGACAAAAAAAGAGCAACAAGTAAGCTATGTGACTTCCACTATAAAGTTTATGAAGGGGAGGAATGTGTTATGAACCTGCAAGGATAAATCAGGCCCAGAGAGCAAAGGGTTCGAAATGTGAAACAGTGGATTGTGTTTTTGACCCTAGAGGCAAGAGGGAGTCACTGGAGGTTTGTGGGCAGGTGAGTTTCACTGTCAGACTTTAGGAATAAAATCACTTTGGCAAACATGTGAGGGACTGATTTGCAACTTGAGGTCGGGGGCTATCTTTTGCCTCTTTCTGTATCTCCAATGTTTAACAGGATTGATTGGCCCATAGCATATACTTAATATTGACTGATTAATTGGATTAAGGAAGGAGAAGACAGGGAGACCCATTAGAAGTAGGCACTTAATAGGGCAGAAATGGACTAGAAGCTTGGGCTGGATAAATACATCTGAGGTGAAACATGAACCTAGGAGAACGGATGAGATCACCAAGAGAAAGACCACAGAGACAGAAAAGAAGAGAATCCAGGATGGAGTCTTCGGAATGTACCAAGGCATGAATGGTGATGAGTCTACAAAGGAGACTGCGGAGAAGCCAGAGAGACAAGAGCATCAAGAAGGAAGGGGGAAGGGCACGAGCATTCATTGAGTGCCTACTATGTGCCAGGCCCTGTGCTAAGCTCTTTCACAAATACCATCTCATTTGGTCCTCACAACATCCCCATTTTACAATTGAGGGAACTGACGCAAACAGGAGCTGAGTGACTTGCCCAGGGTCACACATAAAGGAAGCATCTGAGAGGACAACCATAGAGAATGTGGTAGATAATTAACTAGGAGAAGAGTAACAAAACGGCTTCAAAGTAGGGAGGGGCTGGTCCAAGTTATTTTGGTGATTCATTTCAGTCATGTTCTGACTCTTGGTGACCCCATTTTGGATTTTCTCGGCAAAGACACTGGAATGGTTTGCTATTTCCTTCTCCAGCTTGTTTGACAGATGAGGGAAGTGAGGCAAACTGGGTTAAGTGACTTGCCCAGGGTCACATGGCTAGGAAGTATCTGAGGCCAGATTTGAACTCAGGAAGAGTCTTCTTGACTCGAGGCCTAGCACTCTATCCACGAGAGTACCTCGCTGCCCATTGGTTGAAGTTAGATAACACAAATTTGTAGTGGTTTAGATAACATATATTATATATATATATGTGTGTGTGTGTGTGTGTGTATGTATATATGCAGCGAACATAGTTTTATACACCATTTAGCAGTACGTGAACAGGAACTGAGGACAGAGGGTGGGATTAATCCATACCTGGAGAATTTAGCAAGGCATGATGAGCAGTAAGAGGACTAGAGTAAGGGATTTTCCAAGCAGAGAGAAGCACAAAGCTGAACAGGTTCAATCACAGGGTTAAGACTGGGGAGAGAGGATGGCTTTTGAGAGCACTGAGGGATGGAAGGCCCAGAGGTCATAGCCAGGTGTGAACCATTAAGAGGGGTTTTTTACATTTCTGTTTGAACATATCCTACACTGGTTGTGGCCCAAATGTACAGGACTAACTAGCTCACAACATTGCACACTTCACTCTGAGTATTCCCTTAAAAAAGTTATGTATAAACTCTCATCTATAAAATGAAAGTATTAAACCAAATGATTCCCAAGGTCTTTCTAGATTGGAGGATGATCTCTAAATCAGACTTCTATAAATACAATGGTATCTTAAAGGTCCAAAAGGAGCACACGAAAAGAATCCTGGGGAAAGTTTTAATGGCAATAACTGCCACTCCAAAATTTATCTTTTTTGGTAAACAGTATAGGTTTTCATAGCAGTGCAGTGGATAGAGTGCTGGGCGTGGAGACAGGAGGACCTGAGTTCAAATATGACCTCAGACACTTACTAGCTGTGTGACCCTGAGAGAGTCACTGTTAAGCTTCCTGTTTGCCTCAGGTTCCTCATCTATCAAATGAGCTAGAGAAGGAAATGCAAACCACTCCAGTAACTTGGCCAAGAAAAGCCCAAATGGGGTCATGAAGAGTTGGACACAACTGAAAAATGATGGGACAACCACATTGGTTTCCATGTCAGGTCTGCTCAAATGGCTCCGCCCAATAACTGGTAGTGGAAGATTCCACTTCCCTCTGACTCTTAGGTGAGGTGGCACAGTGGAACGAGTATTGGATCTGGAGTCAGAAAAGCTTTAGTCCAAATGGAGCCTCAGCTACTTACTAGCTTCATGACCCTGGGCAAATCTCCTGGTCTCAGTTTTCCTCATCTGAAAAATGGGAATAAGAACACTTCTCTCTCAAAGTCGTTGTGAGGATCAGCTGAAACACCTGTAGAGTGTTTGCTAACTTTAAAGCATTGTATATATGCTGGCTAGCCTTACTTTTATTATCTTGGAATCCCTAGTCACCTATGAGGCAGGAGAGTCTGATGAGCTGAGGCAGTTGGAGACCAGGCACAGCATGCACCAGGCAAATTAAACACCATCTTTTCTCAGAACTCAGCAGAGATTACCCAGGGTTCTGAACTCAAAAGACTTGGGAAGAGAGTTGGTCCCTGGACTGCCAGCACCACATCCAGCTTAGATTATTTATCGTTTAGGAGAGAAATCACTGAGAAGTGGCTCTACCTTCTTTGGCACCACCATCAACTACCAACCAAATGTTAAAGCCTGGCTGGCAAGCTAAGTGAGGCAACATCCCCAAACCACCATGCTTCCATCCAGCCTTCATGTACCATCATCCAAGATGGCATGTGCTCCTGCATGTGCTACAGCCACAGCTTCTGAAGACCCAGTCACAAAAGCTGTCTTTGGCACTTACAAATGGTTCAACATCAGAGACTGGTGTGATTTTATTAGTGGAAATAACATTAAAAGATGAGGCATTAGTATATGCTTTGCTATTGCATCCTGTCCATCTGATGTGCAGCTGAAACTTCCTACCTGCGTTATCTCAGGACCACTTTGCCAATCAGAATTTATATCCGTAGGCCTTACCACAGTGGATAGATATGTGCTTAATAAAAATAAAGCACTTAAATTCTCTTTTCACTTATTCAACTCCCAGGGCAGGGGTGGGAAATCCCTTTAATAAAAGGATTTGTTCTGTAAAATTGAAAAGGCCACACCTATAAGTCTACATGGTTCCCAACCCCTGTTGGGGGGTCTTCCCAGATTTCCCTTGTTGTTACTCAAATTGCAAAATACATATTTTCTGTCTCCAGGAGGGCAGGCATTGTTTTTCCTTCAGCCATTATTGGATCCATGCCTTCCTCAAGGTGGGAATTCCCTTTAATGATACAGCTCACAACCCCTCCAAGAAGGGAATAAGCATTTATTAAGCACTTAATGCATGCTAGACCATATGCTATGCATGGTACAGATATTATGTCAGTTGATCTAACATCATGATTGCACACTCTAAGTGCCTAATAAACATCTGCTATGCATCTTTATTTCAATGTTTTTTAAAAAAATATTCTTAATTTATTTCCCTTTTTATTTTGTCTTTGCAATTTAAGTCTGAGCTTTATAGACAATCTGGTTGAATCTCTACATGAATACCTGCCATGATGTTCCTACCAAGTGGTCATCCTGCCTCAACATGAGGATGGCCAGTGCCAGGGAAGTCACTCCCTGAGATTAGTGAAGAATGAAAGGGAAGCCATTACCTCACTTTATAGTTCATTCTATAGTCTTGTTATCCACCTTCCCTTTATGTTACTATCCAACATTCCCCCCCACCCCAACCCTTTCTTACTCACTCACAGGTCTATTCAATCCCTTCTCCATATAATCCAGTCCCTTCCTTCTCCCAACCATCCTCTCACAATAACTGTGTAGACGTTGGGATGAGGAAGGCCCATCCTTGGTCTCTTAATCCTATGGTATTTTAGCACTGTGAATCCTAAGCATCTAGGTGGTGTAGTAGATGAAGGCTTTAATATGGAGTCAGGACCTGGGCTCAAATTCAGACTCAGACAGTTACTAAGGCTGGGCAAGTGATTTTTTAACCTCTGTCAACCTCAGATATTCCATCTGTAAAATGAGTATAAAAATAGCTCCTATCTCCCAGGCTTACTGTGGGAATCAAATCAGATAATACCTGCAAAATACTTTGCCAGTCTTGAAGTGTTATATTAGATATTAATATTATCATCTTACTCTAGACTTCAGGATAGGAAATCTAGAAGGGCTATCCCCTTCGGAGGGCTCTACGGCCCCAGTGGTCTGGTCTCAGCAAATTCAGTATAACTCCTGAACTGAAAAGATTGTATCAATCCTTTCAAGTTGGCTTCAGAAAAGTCTTTCATCCTTACAGCGTTCTTCTAGTCTAGGAGTAGTGAGGTGGCACAGGGCATGCTTACTAGTTGTGTAACTTTGGGCAGGTCACTTAGCCCTCTTTGCCTCAGTTCCTCATCTGTAAAATGAGCTGGAGAAGGAAATGGTAAACCATTCCAGTATCTTTGCCAAGAAAACCCCAAATAAGGTCTTGAAGAGTTGGACACAACTCAAACAACTAAACAACAAAATATAGATTAAAAGACAATACAGAACAAATCATAATCTCTTGAACTACCCAAGGTCAGAGCAAATGTTCTCAATTAACAGTAGTCCTGACACACACTTGTGACCTGGAACGGATGCACTCTTCCCCATATCAGATCTGCCTAAATAGAATTATGTCAGGTAGGTGTCTGAGTAGAAGAGGATATGACCTACATAAACCTTGAGGTTCTAGAATAATAACTATTGATGGCAGTGATAATAACAGACTTTATGTACTGCTTTAAGTACATCCTCACAATAACCCTGAGAGGTAGGTACTCTTATCATCCCCATTTTATGATGAGGAAACAGAGGCAGAAAGAGAACACACAGCTGCTAAGGCACATTGGAACTCAGGTCTTCTTGACTCCAGCCCCAGCATGCTGCTACTAGAACCTCCCTAGGTCTCAGTCTCCAACCTGGTAAAATGAGGCAGGAAGGCTGCCCTAGATAACTTCTTGGTAACTGTCCATAATCTAAAATCCTCTATGCAGTACTTTTTGTAGTAGCAAAAACTAGAAACAAAAGAGTTTCCCATCAACTAAGAAATGGCTAAACAAACTCTCACACGAATGTAATGGAATGTCTAATTTAGGCTGTGAAAAATGATGAAGATGAACAAGACAGAGAAACATGGAAAGACTTAAAGGCTTTGGTACAGTTTTGAACAGAACCAGAAAGACACAATGATGACAATAACATCAATGGAAAAGACTAAAAAAGCTGAAACTGAGCACAGTGACTGTAAGGACCAAGCCTGGCTCGAAAGCAGAGATAAGAACATGTACCGCCCTCAGTTCTAGGCAGAGGTAGGGGCATACAGGTGTGGAGCACTGCATATGCTGTCAGACTCAGTTGATGTGTTGATAGGTTTTGTTGAACCACATTTTTCCCCTTTTTCAATTTATTCTTTGTTACAAAGAGTGATTCACTGGGGAGGGAAGGGAGAAGGTATATAATCAGAAATATCAAAACAAAAAGTATCTCTGAGGTATGTCTGTACTTCAGTGTACTAGGCACTGTAGACACTTGTTCCTTTGGAGCCACATTTAACAAATCCCCCCTCACCCCATCCTCCCAATTCGAACCCGTCCCAAAACCTTGCACCTATGCCTCTGGCACCACCTTCATACCTCAGGTACCATTTCTCCTACTATCTTCCTCCTTCCTACCTTGGAAACCCTCTCCTCCTTTTAGATACCTTTCCAACTTGATTCCCTGCTACACCATTCACATGTCGGACTACCTCTTTCCCTTCTCTTACCTTGGCTTTATACGTGAAAGTCCCTCCCTCTTGTGTCACATTTATGCATCAGATAGCACATTCTCTCTCCCTCCTTTTCTCAGAAGCCAGCATTCCTCTCCTAAAACCTCTTTCACACTTCTAATATAACTTTCTGAACTAGAGAGCTACTATGGCATGGGAGTAACGTTGACCTTGATAAAGGTATCTAGGGCACGGTGCTGGTTTTGCAGTCAGGAAGACAGATAGCTTGTCACCTGTGTGACCCTGGGCAGGTCACTTCGGCTTCCTCTACTATAAATGGGGATGATAACAGCCCCTATACCTGACAGGGCTGTCCTGAAGCTCAAAGGAGGCAGATCGTAACTCACAGTGTTGTTTGAAGAACAGGGATTTGTAAAACTTTCAATTTCTATATAAATTTGAGTTTCTTGATGCTATCATTTCTATAGAGTTGTATAATTCTGGGGGAAAATAAAACCCTACTGCTGGAGTGATGAAGAAAGAAGGTACTAAGGAAAATCTTGGGGTACAGAATAAAAGGCTCTGAATACTTCTGTCAAATTGGTGCCTGGTCACCAATTATGGCCCAATAACAAGCTGACATTTTATGACAGTACTCACTAAAGGGAGTAGTATTATCTTGAGTAAGACTCTTCCTAACATTTGCCTCATCTGTGAAAAACAAGAGAGTTGGCCTTGACCCCCATACTCCACAGAGCTCAGAGACAGAGTGGAAAAGGTGCCTAGGTACAAAACTATTTATACTGACATTTTTTTTATGGTAGCAAAAAACTGGGAACAAAGTTGGCATCCAACTGGGGAACAGCTGAACAAACTGTAACACATGAATGGAATGGAATGTGCTCTAGCCACAAGAAATGATGAGTATGAAGAATTCAGAGAAACTTGGAAAGACCTGTATGAATTGATGGAGAATAAAATGTGCAAAACCAGAAATAGATAAACAATGGTCACAATACTGTAAAGAGAAACACCAGAACTGTGATCAAAAAAGCACTGATGAAACTTGCTCCCCAAAGCCTGGGGGGGAGGGGGCCAGGGAACTACAGGTGAACAAGGAGACAGATGCGGCCAATGGATGGACTTGTTTTGCTTGATCATACTTATTTATTACAAGAGAGGCTTATCTTGGGGAGGGGAGCTAAATTAGTGGGAGATGAAAGAAGATACAAAGAAAAAATGATTATGTAGTAAAAACTATTCAGAATAAAAACATTCAGAAGGAGACCCAAATGGGGTTAATTTTCTACTTCTTTATTAAATTTAATATGTACTAAAAAAAAAAAGAAAGTCTGCTCTAGAAGTTATAACACCTCTACTATGGTTTCAAGACTTTTTTGTTCATTGTATATTGGAACATTTGTGTCTGTTAATGATTAAATTCACCATAAAAAAATTATAATAAAGGAATTAAATGATGATCTCTAAGGTCCCTTCCAGCTCTAACAATCTACAGATCTACGATTTTATTGATGCAGAACTGAAAAGCACCTTTTCCTGAAATCTGGTGATCATTCAGCAAGAACAAGGTAAAACTAGATTGGATTACCATCACCAAGAAAAGCAAAACAAGAACACTGAATATGGAGTTCGGGGTTCACTTTTTATCACTAGTAGCTGCGTGACCTTGGACAAGTCACTTCTCTTCCCTAGGTCTCAATAAAATGACTTGTAGCTCTGATATCCCACTATTCCATAAGAACTGAAGGAAAGAAGTGTAGGTGGAGAAGAGCTTAGAGCCAAGTCCAGCCCTCATTCACTTATAAATGAGAGAACAGATGAAAAGGAATATGGCTCTTGCCCCTCCACCCCTACCAATGACTGGAACAAGTTTCTCCAACAGCTAACCTGAGTTTCAAACCATTTGTTAAAGTGAGAACAACATGAGTGTGTGTGTGTGCGTGATTGTGTATAAAGTATAACAAGGAAGGTAGGGGAATAATAGATTATCAAGGGCTTTGAACACCAGACAGAGGATTTTTCTACTTGATCCTGGATATGATAGGGAACCACTGGACTTTACTGGAAAGCGGGGTACAGACCTAGTCTTAGGAAGATCACTTTGCTAGATGAATAGAGGACTGACTGCAATGGGAAAAAAAAACTTATGGCAGGGATGCCAATCAGCAGGCTAGTGAAATAATCCAAGTGTGGAGTGATGAGAACCTGCACCAAGGTAGTGCTAGTATCAGAGGGGAGAGGATACAAAGATGAAACTGTCAAGCCTTGGCAACAAGTAGGATACGGGGGATGGAGAGTTAGAGTGAGGGGTTCAGGATGATACCGAGGTTGCCAGCCTGGAGGACGGTGGTGCTCTTTATAGTAATAAACAAGTTTGGAAAGGAAGAAAGTTTTGAGGAGAAGGATAATTAACAAGTTCAGTTTGGGACATGCTGAGTTTAAGAATGTCTACTGGACATTCAGTTTAAGACATCCAACAGGCAGGCAGTTGGAGAGGTCAGCAGAGAAGTTAGGGCTGGATAAGTAGATCTGAGAATCATCAGTACAGAGATAATAATTAAAATTGGTAGGAGCCGATGAAAATCACCAAGTGAAACAGTATATATTGAGAGAAGAGGACCCAGGATAGAAATCTGCAGACCCCAACTGCTATCAGGCATCAAAGGATATGAACAGGCAGTTCTCAAAGGAAGAAATCCAAGCTACATTGTCATGTGGGGAAAAAAAGCTCCTAATTACTAATAAATAAAATAAATTCAAATTAAAGTCACTTGAAGGTTCTACCTCACTTCCATCAGAATAGCAAAGATGATAAAAAAGGAAAAAGACAAATGTTGGAGGGACTTCAGGAAAACAGGAAGATTAATGCTACCTTTGATGGAAGTATAAATTGATCCAGGTACTCCGTAAAGGAACTGGAGGTACACCAACGGGGCACTAAACTGCGTACTCTCTGCCTCAACAATACCTCTAACTAGAGAAAGCATCTCCATTAAGCTTATACCTCAAGACAGAAGAAATCATATGCACAGAAATATTTATCACAGTCTTTTTGGAGTGGCAGATAACTAGAAACAGAGAGGTGTGAATTAATTGGGGAACAGCTAAACAAATCACGATATATTATTATGATTGTACTACTGTACTACAGGGGCAGCTAGTTAGCACAGCAGATAGAGCACCAAGCCTACAATCAGGGACACTCTTCCTGAGTTCAATCTGGCCTCAGGCAGTTACTGGCTGTGTGACTCTGGGCAAGTCACTCAGTCCTGTTGGCCTCAATCTCCTCATCTGTAAGTGAGTTGGAGAAGGAAATAACAAACCACTCTAGTATCTTTGCCAAGAAAACCCAAATGGGTGATGAAAGGTTAGAAAGGCCTAAAACATGACTGAACCAAAACGACACTGTACTGTAAGAAATGATGGAGGTGATGGTGTCAGAAAAACCTGGAAAGTTACAGATTTGGGACAATTTGTATGATAACTACTCTGTAAAGATAAACAATCCTGACAGCTTTAAGAACTCTGATCATCATAATGACCAATCATCATCGAGTAGGCCCATATTGAATCATGTTACCCACCTCCTGACGGACTCAGGGTGCAAACTGAGACCTCGTATTTTTATTTTTTGACATGTGCTAATTCATTTTACTTGACTATGCATGTTTACTATTTAGGTTTTCCATCCCACATCCCCAATTGGAGGTGGGGTAGGAGAGGTTGAAGGAAAAGAAAATAGATTCTTGTTCATCCAAAAAATAAAAGACAATTAGGATTATGAGCTGTCATAGTCAAGGAAGGGTTCCTGCAGAAGTGGAGCTTTGGCTGAACCTTGAAAGGTGGTTAACATTTGGACTGGCAGGTAAGGAGTCAGGAAATGGAGGTGGTGAGAACAACATAGGCAAAAATGAAGGGTCAAGCATGAGCACAGTGAGCTCAGGGGGCAAGGAGGAATTGGGCTAAGCTAGAGGAGGGCTCAGTAGCTTCTGACTAAGGTCCCTTCAATATTCTCTGCCTTCTGTACTGCTGCCTTGCTCTTTTTTTATTCTTAGAATGTCCTCTCTCCTTTTGTGAGAGATTTAATTTTTGTATGTCCCTTAAATCCCAATTCCAATGATACTTCTTCCAGGAAGCCTTCTCTAGATGTCCATCAGTAATGACCTTTCTTCCCCTCTGAGGTCAGAGGGGCTTATTTAGTGCCCACTCAAAGCATTTATTAGGTATTATTAGCTATGTTGAGATGACGAAGTCAGGAAGCCCCAAGTTCAAATGCTACCTCAGATACTATGTGACTCTGGGCAAGTACCTTAAACCTTTTATGCCTCAGTTTCCTTATCTGTAAAATGGAGACAATACCAGCACCCACCCAGTAGGGTTGTTATCAGGATCAGATGAGATTAACATGTTAAGCATTTTGCAAACTTAAAATGCTATATAAATGCTAGCTGTTATTATGGTTAGCTATGTATGCATGCTTTATTTTCCTACTAGATTGAACTATATAGGAGGGCATGCACCACGTCTTATCTGAACTTCTTCTGAGTACCCCCTAATATAGTGGTTTATTTAAGGGGTATAATGAGTTCATTTTTATACATATTAGGTTTAATACTAATAGCACAGTGATACTGTCCTAGAGGCAACTGGAAAGGTGGACCCTGAGCTTATGTGAAAGATCAGAAAAGATACAGATTTGGAAGTTACTGTCACAGAAGTAATAGCTGAAATCGTGAGGATCAATGACTTCTAAAATTTTTACAAGTTTATTTCATCAAGGCCTCATTTTCAAAACATATAAGGGTCAGATTTAAACTTTTAAGAATAAAAGTCATTCCCATTTGACAAATGGCTAAAGGATATGAACAGGAAGCTCTCAAGGGAAGAAATCCAACCTATCTATAGCAATATGAAAAACTGCTTCCAATCAAAACACAAATTAAAAGTAACCTTGCACATTACTACTATCAGACTGGCAAAGTCAACAAAAGAGAAAATTACAAATGTTGGAAAGGTTGCAGGAAAACAGGTACACTGTTGTACTTAGTGGAGCTGTGAATTGGTACAGCCATTCCAGAAAATAATTTAGGAACTATGCTCCAAAAGTTACTATACTTTGCCTGCCCTTTGTCTGACCCATCAATACTAACAAGAGGTCTATATTCCCAGAGAACTGAAAAAGAGGAAAAGATCCTATAGATATAAAAGTATTTATAGCAGCTATTTTGCAGTGGTAAAGAAATGAGGTACCCATCAATTAGGAAATGGCTAAACAAACTATGATATGTAAATGCAATGGGATGCTATGGTGCTGTAAGAAATCAGTTGCACAGAAACCTGGGAAGACTCACATGGGCTGATGCACAGAGAAGGGAACAGAACCAGAAAAATAGTTTATAAAGTAATATCATTGTAAAAATGGTTGATTTTGAAAAACTTATGAACTCTGATCAACCAGGATTCTAAAAGACCAATGATGAAGACTAGGGCAGCAAGGTGGTGCAACAGAATGACAGGCCTGGAGCCCAGAAGACTCACGTTTACACCTTGGCGTGGATGCTAGCTGTGTGACCTTGGGCAAGTCTCTCAACCTGTTTGCCTCAGTTTCCTCATCTGTAAAATGAAGGTAACAATAGCACCTACCTCCTAGGGCTGCTGAGGGGAATCAGATCAGGTAATAATTGTAAAGCATCTGACAACCAGTAAGTACCGCTGGTACTTTAGGACATTAGTTGTTTCAGTCATGTTAGGTTTTCTTGGCGGAGATACTAGGGCTGTTTGCCATTTCCTTCTCTAGTGCTTTTGACGTATGAAGAAACTGAGGCAAACAGGGTTAAATGACTTGCCCAGGGTCACTCAGCTAGTAAGTGCTGGAGGGCAGATCTAAACTCTGGAAGATGAGTCTTCCTGACACTAGGCTGTATTCACTGAGACATCTAGTTCCCCAAGCTCTATATAAATATTAGTTATTATTCATCAATAGAAAGAAAGGGATAGACTATTAAAAAACTGGACACACATTTTTTGGACATGGTCAATGTGGAAATTTGCTTTTCTTGACTGTTTATTACAAGTGTTTTATTTTTCCTTTCCCTGGGGATAGTGTTCAGGGTTTTTTTTTTTAAAAAAAAAAAACACTTTAATAATTTCTCTGAGGGATGTATGTGGAGCAGGAAGAGCCTGAAGTCTTAAGGACCAAGTCTTGAAGGAACTACATATAGTTGGGAGTGCTTGAGGGAGAAAAGCCATAAAACTCACACTGGTACTGCTGCATGTTTTCTCACTCAAGTTCATGTCCAACCAGTGATGTGGGGGCTATCCGTTTCCCAATTTTACAGATGAGGAAACTGAAATACAAAGAGGTTAGCTGTCCAGTGAAGTGTCTAAGGGGGCATATGGATTCTCATATTCTTGACAGTCCTTCACTCTATGTACCACCATAATGGTAACAGAGTTCCTGAAACCAAAGGAGTTCCTAGAAAAAGTGCATGAATAATGTCAAAAACTTCATACAAGTCAAACAATATGGCACCTGATAAAAGGATCTTCCATTTGGCTGGGCTCATATCACTGGTGACTTTACAGAAAAAAGTGTCATTGGTGTGTGGAGGCAGGAATAAGATCACAGGAGAATCCAGAAGGGATCAGGTACAAAGGAGACTTCGGCAGCAACTAATAAGCATCTAAAATTTTACTTTCTTTAAGCACTCAGAAATATTACTGGATTTAATGGGCAAAGGGTAAAGAAAGCGGCTGATGATACTACAGACAGAAATAAAAACAACTGAGAGAGGTGAAATGACTGGCCCAAAGGACAAGTGGAGGACAATAACTCAGGTTTAGTAGTCCAAGGCTTATTAGACTGAGCCTGTAGTCATAAAGACCAAGTGAAAATGTAGCCACAGACACATCACTTAATCTGTCTCAGTTTCCTTATCTGTAAAATTTGGGCAATAATGGCACATATCACAGTGGTTGTGATGATAAAATAAGACATTAGGACAGTGTTGTGCATACCTTAAAGTGCTATATAAACACTATTCTTATTCTAGAAGCAAACTGCTCTCATGTTCTAGGAATTAGGATCTATATCTTATTTCCTTCTTACTATATATACAAACAGCACTTCTAAACTAAGCAAAGGCAATAAATATACTGAGTGTCAGAGATGGTTGTAAGCAGTAAGACTGCCATGGGGGAAGGGATTGGGTGGGCATGGGGGTGTTACCTCGTAAGGCAGTGTCAGGTAGAAGACAGAAACAGATAGAGCCAAGTGCTTAGTCAACTAACACAACATCCTCTGCCTAGGATCTTCCTCTACACTTTTCTATCTCACAGGGCAGAACTCTGTTGCTTTTGATTTCTTGTGCTACCATCCTGTTTGACCTGTTCATTGTGTGCTTTCCCCTAGATCCTGATCTCTTTGTTTTGGATCCCTGCCTGGTTGCATGACCCTGACATCTAACTGTTCCCTTCCTTTACAATTTAATTTGGCCTTCCCCATTAGACTGTATCCTGACTTGAGGCAACCATGCAAGTCACCAAATAGGAATCAAAATAAATCTACAAACATTTATGGTGTACATACTATATGGAAGGTATAGGGGCAGAGGGGGAAGCCGTAAGACCAGACAGCAATAAGACAGTTCCTTTCCCCTAGGAGCTTATGGTCTAGTTTAGACAATAAAATATATAAATGTAAAAAGTTAACAAGAAATGGAAAAATATGATAAATTCCCCCTGGTGGTATATGACTGACTGCCAAATGAAAATGAGTGATATAAATTCAGAGGAGGAAGGAATGACTGTGGTGGGTTGAACAGGGTTTTAATTAATTGATAAGGGACAGAAGGACCATTTAGGCAGGTGGAAAAACAAGGACACAGAGGTGAAAGCTCAAAGAATGTTTAGAAGACACAGGAAGTAGCAATGGTAGAGCTAAAAGATTATGGAATATGGAGTCAGAACATCTGAGTTTGACTCTTGGCTCTGCTACCACGTATATGGGGGAAACTGCTTCCTGTCATGGCTACAGACTGAGCACAGCCGAGAAATTAAGAAAATTTCTTTCCTTGGAGAGACTATGAGGGACAAAGGGAAAGTTAGAAGACAACCTGAGAAATCGTACGTTCTTTAAAAGAAATTTTGACTGCCATTCTGAGAGCCGAATTTTTGGACTATCCTAAGCAAGTCCCCACTTGCTATTGAGAATTAGAGGTTAACTCCCTCTGGCCTTTCTCACCAACACATTATTAAAATATTAAAATAATGTCAGTTTATTTAAGTCTATTTAGAGGATTTGATAAATGTTTGCAGGAAAGGGTTTCTCTGGTTTATTTAATACTACTAAGCTAGGGTGGGGTCTTATAGTGAATTAATGAAGAGATTATTTCTGTTAATTTATGAATACCAGAACATACCCTTTGACTGCCTTAGAATCCAGCAAGAGAATAAGGTAATGAGTCAAGTAGGCAGCTGAAGGGTGGAGGTCTCATGTGTTGTTATTAGTATAGTGGGCAATACAACCCAACCAACACCCACTAACGCTAAGACAACCCTAAAATCTGTGACCTTGGGCAAATCATTTGATCTCTGTGGGCCTCAGATTCCTCAACCGTAAACAAGGGGTCTTATTTCTAATGTCCTTTCTGACTCTTGATCACATAGAACACCGAATAAATTTTAAGGGCAAGTTTATAGAAGAGAATATCCCAAAATATGGCTGAAAATGCCTCCCCAATCCCATCTCTTACCCTGGGACTCCTCTCTGCCAATTTGGTGAGTAGCTTTGTTTGGAGAGAAAATGTAGCATTACACCAAACATATGCAATCAACTCTCAGTCATGGATTTTGTAGATACACTATGCAAATACTTCCCGACTGTCCTATCTTCCCCTGATCCAGATTAGGTTTAACTGAACAAATGAAAACTTGTTTTACTATTAAACTGAACCGGACATCACAGAAAGGAATAATTGCTGTCTTCAAATCACGGGATGTATTTATTCAAAGTATGAGGCTAGGCACTAGATGAGATACTAAGACAATTAAGAGATGGTCCTTGCCCTCCATGGAGTTTACTACTGAGTGAAGGCAATGGAGGGTAGCCATTCTATGAAGATCCAATGAAGACACTGGATTTAGTCTTCAGAGAAAACTTTCAAAGGGCTGAACCATGGAAAAGGAATTAGACTTATTCATCTGGCCCCAGAAGAAAGAGAACTAGGAACAACAGGTAAAAACTGCAAAGAGAGAAATTCAGCATTGATAAAAGAACTTCCTACTGTAAGAATGGATAGTCCCGCCCCCCCTTACTAGGGGGCATTCAAATACAGTTTGAGAGATTATTATTTTTTGGGAGGGTATGTAGTTGAAGGGGATTCAACTACAATCACTGAAATTCTGATTCTGTGCCAGTATTTTACCTACAGGGGCAACAATGGGGTTCGAATGTGGAAAAGGAAATTTGGTTAGGAGCAGATGAAGATTGCATTTTTTCTCAAAAACATACCATAAAACTCCAAATGTGTATATGTGTGTGTGTGTGTGTGTGTGTGTATGTATATGTGTATATCTCCCACAGCTACATGTTGCTTCATCTACTTATACAAAATGTACCTTGTGCAGTCAGGGACATTATTTTAAACCTGAGATAGTCAATCAAATATTCCAGAAAAGGATCCTTCAACACTTTAAGTGGAAAATCTAATCTTCCTCCTCCTACTACAAGGCCCTCCGTAATTTAATGGCTGTATGACAGAAAAAGTTAAGTTACTTGAGAGTAAGGGCTATTTCATTTTTGTCTTTATATTCTGGTACCTGCTCCACTACCTGACACATTTAGCTTCTAAGTAAAAGTTTGTGAATTGGTTGATGGTATTCCAAGAAATCAGGTGACCAAAGGATCACTAGAAAACAAAGGGGGAAAAAGCTTTGCTGAAAACAAGTCCTTCCCATCCCATAAACATTCATATGATAAAGCCATATGGCAGTTTATTTTTATTTCTCTGCCTTGGAAACCACTCTAAGCACATAAAAAGAAATTCATTTATAGAATCTACAATCAGTGAGCAAAATCTTCTTAAGAAATATTTCAGAACTGGGACAGGATTAGAAGAGAAATAAGTATGCAGAGCATAAGTTAATAGTCTATGATGTAAGTAGTCATCACAATCACAGCTGACAGTTTATACAGCACTATAAGGTTTACAAAGGGCTCTAAACTACATTATCTCCTTGGAGCCATAAGGCAACACAGTGAGGTAGGGACTAGTCACTAATTTTAAGAATGAGGAAATGTAGGCATAGAGAGGTAAATCTACTGGCTATCGGTCACATTGTCAAAGACAGGATTGGAACTCAAATCCTAACTCCAGGATGAGCATCGTCTTCACTACACCACAACAAAAGCTCCTATGGTAAGGAGAGGGTGTTGGAGGTAAACCACATGGATCCCCAGATTTTGAAAAAGTGCTGCCAGTGTTTAGAATACTATATAGAATGCTATAGAATACTCCCAGAAGACACTGAACATCCAGCAAAGAATACGTAAATGTTTTTGCATTTTCTTTTCCAATAGGGCTAATATGGAAATGTTTTATATGTCAATATATTCCTTGCTATCTCAAGAGGTATGGGAAGAGCAGGAAGAAGAGAACGTGGCTCTCAAAATTAAAAAAAATTTTTTTAACTTAAATGTTAAAAAAATGTAATTGGAAAATATTAACAAAATTAAAAAAAAATTTTTTTAAAGGGGGAAAAAGCATGACTAGTAAGACTCACTTGATCTACAGCTGGCCAATTTTAACGCCTTTGATTTTAAAATGCACACAAAGGAAGCATGAAAGAACAGGACAATTTTGCAAGTAGAACTTATACTAAAAAATTAAGTGGCATGAAATAGAGATTCATGGTTTCTTATAAAATTCTCTTGTGTCTGCTGTGTACATGTGGGATGGGGCTTTTTTGGTGTATTTAACTTCAGGATTTTTAAAAAAGAAGTTGAAGAGTTGGTCTAAAAAGCAAGTGAAAGCAAGGACAAACTTAGTAAACTGGCTTGATTTAACTATCAATTTAGAAGGCTAAGGAATGAAAAAGGGTTGGGATTCACTTACCTTTGTTAGTACAGGGATCTTATTTTCTTTCTGCCATCCTCTTGCCACAAATATCGTGGACTGGGGAAATGGTGAGGGCATGGAAAAATCTGTTGAGATTATGCTGTTATACAGTCATATAATTGGTGAGTCTTCTGAAAAACTGTAGGACAATGGTTAGTATAAATAGGCCTAAATCAAGAGTCAGCAGGAGACAGAATGAAAAACTAAGTCCAGTGGCTTTCAGCCCTAAGCCATACCTGTGCAGCAGGCACTGCATTGTATACTGGTGCTACATTCAAAGGAAACACACCACAATCCTTCTCATTTTTGGTTTCTATTCAAAAGTTTTAGGGTTTTAGAGTAATCTTAAGTAATTATCAATCTAGACCAAAATAATAAGAGAAATAATGTTGATGTTATTTATAAATCAGACCATGAAAGATTATTAAGTTTCATCATTTGTAATTATATGTTAGATAACAGATTTTTCTGGTATTATTTGTATTAAGATACATCTTTGATTTACACAACTATTTAGAGCCAATAAAATCTTAAGTTTTGGGTAATCAGTGACTAGTTATGGGATCTTGGGTTAAAGTCACTTTACTTATCTGGGCCTTAGCTTCCATAGCTATGAAAATGAAGAAACTGGATGAATATAGGACTAAACAATCTCCTTTTCAGTTCTAACATTCTATAACTCTAATTACGAAAGTTTAATGGCCTCTACTAATTAAAATTTATAAAGAAGCATAAGACCAGTGAAACAAATGCATAGTCAAGTAAGAATTTAATGAAAAAGACTACCTTTGGCATCTTGAGCTCCTTGAAATTGGCAGCACTATACCCTTAATAGTATGTTGGTCCTCAGGTCAGAAAAATTGAAATTTATCACTGAACTTGTATAAATAATGACTGCTAGGGGAAAAAAGCCTAATTTCTATCATAGATGGGAAGAAGACTTGGGTTCCATTGTAGGACTGCCCATGTTAGTAACTAGCTCTGTGACATTAGGTGGGGAGTGGAGGTGGGGGGGGGGTTCTTCCATTTATCAAATGATGTAAAATAAAACAATACCTGTGCTACAACTTTACATATTTCTCAAGAGAATAGTTACGACCATTAAAATGTTGGGCAATTCTCTCTTGCTTTAGGAATGGAAGATTAACAATGAAATCTCAATGACAATACTTGATCATTTCAATTTTATCTTGTGTCACTTTACTTCTCCTTTTGAAGAAAGAATTGTTTCAGTAGATTCTTTTCAGTAGAAAATTCTTTTCTACATTTTCTGTCATCTCAAGAACAAACTGGATTCTGGGGAATAAACACAATTGATCTATTGTATTCTTCTGTGCAACTGTCCAAAACACAACAGTAAGGAGGATAAAGGAATAGGTTTGATCCCTGTATGGATCAATTCACTTAGTCTGGTTCCAGCTAAGCAATCAATGTGCAAAAACATCTGATGAAAAGACAGGGAAGTGAGTGATACTCAATGGTAAATCTATCCTCACTATTAGAAAGAAAATAAGACATATCCTAGCAATGGTAATTAATAATGCAGCATGTAATATTATTACACTTGTGTATATGTGTGTGTATACATATATATACATATATATATATATATATATATATATATATATATATATATATATATATATATATTAAACTATCGAAAATTTTTTTACATTGCAGTGTTGTCTAGTTAGGTGAAATTTCACCATTTAATAACATTCAATATGAAGCTATTGTCAAGAATCTTGCCTAAGTCTTGATTCTATGAAAAAAAAGATAGTATTCTATATAGTTATCTTGTTTTGTTAAACTAGTCATAATTTTTGCATATTTATCATAAAATTTGTGTTTCAGGATGCTTTTAATTGGTTACATCATGAAAAATAGTGCTAGGAAATTATTCATAAAACTGTATTCTGTATTTTTTTATTTTTCAAACAGCCAGTGTCCACATTTAAAATGCATAATTTGCAAATATAAATTATCAGACTAATAATTCAATTAAAAATAAAGCAAAACACAACTTCCCTTAGTATCACAATACAGAAAATGGTATTATAAAACCCAAATGGCTAAGTTAACCATATGAAAACAATAATGCCAGAAGCTGTGAAACCCATTAAGCCACTTAATGAATAAATCAGTTCAAAGAATACACGTCCATGTTCCATGACTATGCATGAAGCAAGCTTAGTGTATAGTAAAGGCTCAACAATTCATTTGTTCATGGCATAATGTTGGTCAAGCAAGATCTTTATTTTTACAATAACAAGTCAAATGAATTGGAACAGAAACCGTACCTCCAAACGGTTCAAAAACAATTCTGTTTGGAGGGGAAAACATGATCTTTAAAAATAGATCTGTCATCAAATTTCAGTTTTCCAAGTCTACTAACTAGAAATATTTTGTTTGTCCCCAATAAAACATCACACATTCTTATTTTTCAAATATGTTCAATTTGATAAATTTCATTGCAAAGCAATTTTCACCTGAGTGGATTATGAATTCAATGCTCCTAGGCAGTATTGAAAGAAAAGGCTTGCTTTATATTTGAAACCTAAAATGTTTGCAGTAAATCTTTTGTTGAATTCCTGGCAGGCTGTGGGGCAACTTGCCCTCACACTCCCAGCACACACACCACTCTACCCTCAGTCCTCTAGAACTCTCAGAAATTTCATGAAGTTTCAAGCAATTATGAGCCCACTCTATCATCTCGGTCACAAACTTAAACCCAATTCATTCAGTTTTATACAAAATCATCTATATTATGTACATTCTTAATTACCAATGGGAAATCAAATTTTACAATGATAATGAAAGGGTAAGAAAATGGCATAGGTAAAGTAATACTGTATATCCACTGAAATAACCTATTACCCTACCAGTTGAAAACTGATAGGGCTTCTTTTATTAGCTGAAATACAAAGAAGGCATATGGATCTCAGGAAAATAACACTATATATCAGAAAATTCACTGTATTTTACTATCTATTTACCAAGGGTTTCCATCACACACAATTTATTCTGTACAATTTTTATAAACTAAGTTCTTCCTTTTCAAAATCATCAGGTTTCCAGATTAAATTCAGCACTACACAGTATGCCCTTGAAATAAAATGAGGTTACCTGCTTTATTTGGATACCAAGTTCCCTTCCAGACAGCATTAAAATAAAGACAAGTAAGACTACACAGATAAAATCCAGTATAATTCAAATCCAACAATGAAAAAGTTCCCCCATATTGTTGCAAAATTCTTTCTACTGAAATGCTCTGCCACAATAATAAAAAGCATACATTACATATAAAAGATACCAGTGTACTAAAAGTGACAGAAGTGGACTAGCAAATCCTTCAAAGCACATATTATATAAATGACTAGCATTTAAAAACATTTCTCCTATAAAATGTAGGTCATATACATTTATAAACTGGTGGTTTTATTTCTAAAGCAGTGACATCTGTGTTCAAATAGTTACGCTGCTCTGTACAGTATAGTATCTACTCAATTCAAGCTATGATAGGTTTGTCTTTTTTGTATTTAAGTTGAATAAGTTCATCTCATCAGCTGAGAACTCACACTTGAAAAATAAGTATCTAAAAATCAATGTACAAATTTTATATTTTGTAACCATTTATGAAACGTCAAGAGACCTACTGTTTTTAGAATGGGGCTTAAGTCACCTCAGAACCTACGGACTTGAATCTAAAATGAAAAACAAAAATAAACAAACAGAAAACACTTCCCAAAGCAAACCAGAAGAATAGGTAGGAAGCAGTACAGAAGCAGAAAGATATACCCCTTCCTTCACTGTGATGGCTACTAAGTTTTGCGATCTTCCTCCATCTTGCAGAAGAGTGGTAAGGCCATTCAATGCTTACTGAAAGTGAGTACAGATGAAGTCAGATTTAAGCCTGTCTCCTCTGCGACTGAAATTAGGCTGTGTAAACAATGTTATGCTCCAACAGGAGGGCAATGGAATTTATTTATTAAAAGCTGATTAAAGATTAGTCATCATTAACTGAAATACGAATAATTATGAACTCCAAAAACAGTTTTTAGAACTATTCTGATGCTACTTGTAAAGTTAGCACTGCTATGGATTATTGCTTACATACAGTACAACATCATATGCCTTCTAACATAAAGCAGTACTGTGATTTGTTTGTACATATTTACAGATTTTTAAAAACAAGCTGTAAAAACATTACATACTTTCAGACAATACAAATTAGCACATTGGTACTCACTTTAAACAAATGGAATGCATAACATTAATAAACATCATAAAGGAAGACTCACATAAAAGTCCTTGATTGTCAAGACACATTTATATATAAACTCTAACTGTGCAGAATTAAAGATTCAATCATAGGTACATCCTTAATTGATAAACCATATTTACAGCATGGTATTGCATAAAAAAATAAAATAACGTTTATAGGGTTTTACCTTTCCATTCATTGGATTACAGAAAGCAACAAACACAACTAAGAAATGTTTGTCTGCTTCAGTTTGTTTCCTACCAAAAGTTAAGTGAAAAAGGGTTAACATAAGGTTTTTTATTTGCAGTGTATAGCAAAAGTAACAGGAAAATTCTTTCCCTGAAATAAAACAATTTGAAACTGAAAAAGTTTAAATTAAATTGAAAATTTCAAAAACACTTTTCATTGACTGTAATGGTGCTTCCTCATGAAATGCTCTGTGAAAGGGCGAATTCTAGCTAAATGCTTAAGAAATGTGAACCATAGTAACGTGAACTGTTGAAGTTGCCCAGCTTCTAGTGAACAGCCCTTTAAAAACCCAAATGAAGAATATTAAAGGAGTTTTATTAGGTCAATCTAACATTTCAAAATTTTTTTCCTCTATTCTAGTGAAAATGAAAGTATCCCTAGGACAAGGTGCTTTCTGCCTCTCAAATAGTTAGGATCTTGCTGCCTCCTGAGAATCCTTGGCAAAAGAGTATTATTTTTAGCAGTAATGTATTAATATACCCAGTAGACATTTTGCATATAGATACCCGAAGATTCATAACAGTCACTCAAATATTCCAAAACCAAACTGAATGTCAGTGCGTTGCGGAGAATTTTAGGCAAAATTAAACCACTAAAAGCTATATAACAGTTACTGCTTTGTCTAAGGTGAATGCTGACCTGATTCTCATCCTCAAAGGTATAGTGCTAGCAGAAGTGTAAAAGTATATCTCAGGGCTAATCAAACAAAAGCATAAACATATAGGAGCATGTTGTATCCACAATTTGTCTACAGGGAAGGCTGAAAAGAAACAGGAGCTTCAAAAGACAATCCCAAACCCCTGACATTCTGGCCCAGGGTAGGACACGAAGCTTCCATTCTACCTATGCACTGATATTTGCCAATAACTTTGTGAACAAAAGGGGACAAAACCCAAAGAACAGATATAATTATGGTGACAATATAAGGTAACTTTTGACTTGGGCTCCATATTTAAACTAAGACAGTAAAAGACTTAATACTTAAAGGGTTAGTCAACAACTTATAGTATAACCTCTTAGGGAAAGCCTGTATCTGAATTTAAAGAACTATGGCTATTTTAAAACAGGAATGCAACAACTTAAGTTTTACTTCCATATTATACTTATCTATCAAAGGCCTCCTCTAAGCTTACAATAATTGCTCAAACTAATGCTGTACCTTAGTATTAAACCAGGGATTCAACTGAACAAAAATTTTCAGCCCAGATGAAAAAAATTTTGACCAAGCCTGCAAATCCTTATTAAAAAGTGCTGTGGAATATTTAATGTCCATCTAGAATGGACATAACCCCAAGTTGTTCAGATCTCATCTAAAAGAAGCCTTCTTGCAAGCATATGACACTTAACACACCCAGTTTAAGAGGATAAATGGCTGAGCCAGTAATGGCAAGATTGAATCTCTGCTTCTAAATTAGTTCTTTCCAAAATTTGGCAGGAAAAAAACTGCCAAATGGAAATTTAGAAAATTTAAAAGTTACAGAGTAATGAATAAAAGTGTGGAGGACAGCACATTAAAAATAGTTGGCAGAATCCTTTGAATTGATGGTCCTTATTTTAAAACATCAATACGTTTAACACAAATATGAAATGTAATAAATGCGAATATTGCTTGCTCCCTTTTCCACACGAGAATAGCTAAGGGCTAACCGGAAAAAAAAAGTAAATCATTTTTACAGGAAGCAGTATGTCAAGGTACACAAATTTGTAGGGCCACTAAAGCTTAGGTTGGGAAAGCCATGTTAATAAAGAAGTGTCAGCTTCCAAGATTACTACTGGTATTTATATTGGTGTGTACATCAGTTCGAGAAAGAAGGACAATTTTAGCAAGCAAACCAAAAAGTTGGAGGAAAAAGTTTGGAAGGGGACACCAGAATTAAATAATCACTGAAGTTAGACGATGCAAAAAATTAAAAACTACCCAACATGTTATTCAAATCATGCCTTTTCAGGAAAAAAAAAAAAGATTCATGGTGTGAGGATAAAGTCTGTAGTTTATTTATGTTTTGAAATGCAACAAAATGCTTCCGATACTCAACTAGGCTGAAAATGAAATTGTAATTACTAGGATTAGTAAACACTTGGTTTGTAAAACTATAATGAACAGTGTTCATCAAGAAGTTGCTGAAGGTAAAATATGCAATTAAAATGCCCAGTTCTTTAGTTTCTCTGTATACTGTTTAATTATCTGATCTACCAAGAATCTAGAAAGGGAAAAATTAAACCAGTTTTTACAAATCCGAAGACATCCCAATTTCCTTTTATTGCCAAAAATTAAAACTGTCATTTATGAGATGATTAAGACACAACCATATCAAACCTAAAAATCTAAAATTTTTACTTTGAGAAATCAAAAATATCAAATAGATTCTAAGTGCTCTATGTTAAGTGAAAGTGTATATGTAAAGTAAAATACAATTAAGCTTCAAAACTTGGAATATACAGTCTGTGAAAGCATTATGTTCTTGGGAATGTAATCTACAGAATACTTTGACTAAAACCTCAAAACCTTGATACCTGCACATGAAAAAAATCATAAAAAATATCTAGGTACAACTGTACAAAGAAACTGACACCAATATGCATACTTCAGTCTGGAAGTAAATGCTTCAGCAGTTGTGTATTTTGGTAAATGTGTTGAAAGTATGCATATTTTTAAGTAATTAGGCTTTTAAATAGTGGAGTCTTAGACTATCAGATTTTTATTACTATTTCCCCCTCAGAAAACACAGCTCAATATAATGCAAAATGAAAATCAAGGGTATATGGCATATTGTTCTTTTTTTTTTTTCAAAAGATGGAAGATTTCTTTTTTCCTATAGAATACATTAATTTTAAGCCATAATCTCTTGACATTTAAACTTTTAAGTTCACTCTGTCTGCAAAGTATATTAAGATTCCCTGCTGAAGTGCAATGTCTATGCTGAAAAACTCATAAACAGTATGCGTAAATTTCACACAATTACTCATTTCCCAAGAATGTACAATGATATCAGGAAACAATTGTGCGAAAGTCTTATTTTTTTTGTTGCTGTTGTTTTGTTTTCTTTTTTTAAACTTGGTGTAGGTAGAATAGCAAGTTTCTGGTCTAAAATAAGTAATACATTGCTTCTATAAAGGTGGCAACATGTAAGGCAGTTCAATGAATGATGACTAACCAAAAAGAAAAAAAAATTCAGTTATTGGATTATCTTGCTATTCATATCAGCTTACTTTTGTTATAACACATTGCTCTTAAGTCTGTACAGCACTCCATCTTTTACAGAGCAAACCCACTCTTGATTAATCTGTTCTAAAGTGCCAATATTATTTACATTTTTTTAATTAGCCAAAAGTCTGGCCAGTTGTGGCATCAGGTGAAGATGTCATCCCAGCTCTATTATCATTTACATTCACCAAAGGAAATTCTGGGAATTCAGCACTTGTCCCTGGTCCCCGTAGGTTCACTTGTCCATTGGCAGTGCTAAATTGGGAAGCCATTCCAGCTCTTGTTCCATGGTATTGAGGTCGGAAGGGCTGTTCAAAGGAGCTCATTTGGTAAGCTTGATGGACAGGCTGTGCCTCAGCCTTCTTCTGAGAAGTCACTTGATCCAAAAAGTCCTGTGTTGATGTAGCAGAAGCATGGTTTGCCTCATCACCTGAAAAGGGAAATGAATGCTGGGAATCACCAACTATTAGTCCAAAGTGAGACTTGTCTGGAGTTGTTCTTAGTGGAGAATTCATTCCTGAACGAAAGCTATTGATGGGCATGGCTGCGTAGACTTGCTTGTCTATGGAAGAAAATGCTGGCTGACTTGCAAGGGTCTGGTTATCAGTCACAAAGTTAAGGCTCGGGTTGTTCAAATAGGCATCGTTTTGGCTAGTTCTGTCCAAAGCCTGCTGCAGAAATTTTGAATATTCCTGCAACATACTGGCTTTATCCGATGAGGATGCTTGGGAGCTTGTTCCAACGCTCTCTGGCTGGGTGACCTCAGGTACTTCTGAAGAATTAATAGATATGCTAGATGTCACCTCGGTGTCGGCCACATTGAATGCTATCTCATGCTGTCCATTAGCCTTGTGGGAATAATGGTCTAACAAAGTCTGCAGTACCTCATCTGGAATAACGTTTTTGTCATGATTACTCTTAATCTCTACACTGAGTGCCTGTGAATCCAATATGGACGCTGTGGTGCTTTCATCAATGACACTTGCCACAGCTGCTTGCGTTACAGACGGCTGGGAGGCTATGGTACCCACATTCAGTGCGTACTCTCTACTGTTATTACTACTTGCTTGCAGGTATCTCTTTTTCTTCAAAAACTGCATTGCGTCATCATAATTAGTGCTACTATGGACAGGTTTGCTGGGCCCCTCTTGTAAGGTATCAACCTGGTCAATGTCAGGATTGCCTTCTGAGTCTAGTAAGGCTTGTTTATCCACAAGGTCAAAGGCATACTTTGAAACTTTGCTGTCTTCATATGTGGATAAAGGTGAAATTGTTTGACTTTGCTCTAGTGGCTGTTTTAGGCTTCTTTTACTGTTAACTTTTTTGAGAACCAACTTAGGTGGGTGTATTTCTCCTGAAGCAGCATCATCTAAATGTGACCCTCCAACTGAAGAATGGGGCATCTCAACAGCATATTCTGCCACCATATATTCATCTTTTACTTTAGTGCTTGAGGAATAAAGAGGCAAATAATCATTCTTATCCTTTTTCTGGTCACACTTGTCCATCATACTGTCCTTGTCCATCCCAGATGATTTTTTCTCTGTTTTCTGCCTTTTCTTTTTTGGCAGTGAGCTGTCTTTTGGAGGTGTAGAAAAGCCAGAATCATCCTCAGATGTCAAAAGGCCACCTTTAGTGGCATTCCTGTTTGGTTTCTTATCACGGTTTTCATGGCACATACGTTTATGTTTTAATACACGGTCTGTCCGGGAAAAATACTGTTGAGTTGGGTAGGAGGTGATGATTTTTTTTTTAAAAGGAAAAAAAAAAAGAAAGTCTCAATAAATATAACAGCTTAGATAAGTACAAGAATATAAGCAACTTACTCCTAAACATTTTACTTTTCTATTGCCGACCTAATTATAATTGCAATTCAAATTGTTTTCATGAATGACTGATTACATTTTAAAATTTATTAGCTCAATCATTTGGGAGAGAAAATAGTTTCCAACTACCACCTTACCTGTAAACAGTATTCACACTGGTATGGTTTTTCTCCACTATGTGTTCTCTTATGCCTTTCCATGTGGTATTTCTGTATGAATCTCATACCACATTCATCACAGCGAAATGGTTTTTCACCTAATAAATCATGACAAGAAAGTTTAAAACAAAACATGGTCACATAATGGACTCTCCATATCAATCTTTAAATTCAGTAACTTAGAAAGATAATCTTTTCTTTTTATAAATTTAAAAAAAGTTTTTTCTATAAACTTCATATAAATCAGGAGGTAATCGAGGGTTCATGAATTTGTTTTAAAAAAACATTTTGATTCCCATTTCCAAGTAATTGCTTTCTTTTGCAATCCTGTGCATTTTGGTTCATACACTTACAAAGGTTATTCTGAGAGGGGTTTTATAGACTTCACTAGATGGCCGAAGTGGTTCATGACACAAAAAAGGTTAAGAACCTTTAATAAATGAAGGCTTGCTCTGTTTTATAAGAAATTAGAAGATTGGCATACATTTTTTCCAACCATAGATGGAAAGACAAAATTGGAAGTATGCCACATTTAAGTTTCCTTGACTTACTGATTATGAATGTGCATGTACATAATATTTCTTCATAAAACACACTAGTGATGGTTAGTATAACGAATTTCTTTCTGAAAACTGAAGTCATGAATAAACTAATTTGACCTGTCAATAATTATAATTTTTAATTAAGATTTTTTAAAATATGAATTTCTTAAAATGTTTCTAATATTCCTTTGTTTTCAGTTTTGTTTCCCAATCTGAAAGTGAAAAGCCAGAAGGTTTTTAATCCATTGATTAAAATGAGCTTTGCAGAAAAAGCTTAAATTCCAGATTATATTTCAGTAAGACATGTCTATAATATATTTTTTATTCTAATGCCTCAAACTAGTACCTTTCTTGAATTTAACTAATATTTCTTATAATAAACTGAAAATACTTGGTTAGAAAATGAACTTTTGTTTCATAAAGATTTATGTGCTATAAGATTGTTATAGAGATTAATTTTTACTTTTAAGTGCATAATGTAAGCAAAAAGGAGGGTATGACAATAGCAGTTTACTCCAATCAACACTCATGTCACAGAACTTACTTCTCTAACTTTTATTCTATAAACACATTATTTGTTAAACAAACTGTTCTCATCATAGCACCGTCAAGTCTTTGTCATGGGAAAGAAAATGTCTAAAACTCAGTCCTTGATTTTAAAAAAGCTCAAAATCTGGTAGGAGAGGTTAGAAAAAAAACAAAAGCATCGATGGTGGCAATAATTGACATTTATACAGCACTTTCAGGTTTTCTTTATGTTATAATGACACTCGATCCTCATTACAGTCTCCTGAAGAAGCAGTGACCTGCTCATGGTCACATAATTATTAAGTGTCAGAGGGTGAATCTGAAGTCAAGCCAGCCTTTACTTACTCCAAATCTAAAACTCTTAACAATGAAATTAATTATACTTCCTTTTTAATAATAAAGGTAGTAAATGACTGGCAAATGTTAAAGAAGTTCAATGAGACAAATCACTATGGGCTGATATATGGTCATAAAAAACTTCACAGTCAGTCAGTCAATAAACATTAACTAAGTACCTACTATATACACTGGGTACTGTTCTAAGTGCTACAGGTACAAAGAAAGGCAAAAGGCAGTCTTTGCCCCTGAGGAGTCATAAATCTAATTGGGGAGACAACAAGCAAATAAATATGTACAAACATATTTGTGGGATAAACAGGAAATAATCACCAGAAGGTACTAGAATTAAGAAGGACTGGGGAAGGCTTTCTATAGAAAGTGCAATTTTAGCTGGGACCTAAAGAAAGTCACAGAGGGAAAGTATTTCAAGCATAAAAGATAGCCAGTGAAAATGCCTAGAGTTAGGAGATGCAGTTATCTTGTTCCATGAACATGTACATGGATATATGTGTGGGAAAAGTACAGAAAGACTGGAAAAGTGTGTTCACGTATGGGGGGGATATTGATTCAAAGGATTTTGAATGTCAAAATAGATTTTATATTTGATCCTGTAGGTCACAGTCACTGGAGGTTTTTTAGGAGGATGACATGGAACTGAACTTTAGCTGCTGAGTGGAAGATAGTTAGAGTAAGGAGGGAATTGTGGCATACAGACTAAATAGCAGGCCACTGTAGTAGTCCAAGTATGAGAAGATGAGAACCTGCACCAGGATAGTGGCACAAAGGAGAGATGTGTATGTATTTAAGAAATGTTGCAAAGGAAAAATTATAAGCCTTGGTAATAGGGGGTTGGGGGGAGGGGGTGGGGAGTGTGGAGAATGAGGAGTCCAATGGTATCTAGGACATGAGACTGGGGGACTGGGAGGATAGTCATATCCTCAATATTTTGTTAGCAGGATGGGTTTAGGTAGATTCAGTTTTGGATATATTGAGTTTAAGATGTCTACTTACTGCAGGGCTGCTTAATCATATTCCATTTGCTACCCTCTTCCTGTTTCCATAGGGTATTTGCAATGCAAAGCATGTGTGCTTTATGCTCAGAACTGAGATTATAGTGAACTTGGCAGACACCTCAGATTCATTACACATTTGATTTTTAATTAATTTTTAGTTGTTGTGCATTCAGAAACCTTTTACTGTTGCCAAATTTTTATCAATCCCATATGGGGTCAAAGGCTACAATTTAAGATGTCCTGGTCTATCAGATATCCAGTTCAAGATGTCTAATCATCAACTGGAGATGTTTATGTCAGCACAACGGTTAGGGCTGGACAAGCAGATATAAGAATCACCACCATGAAGATGATAACTGGATTCATGGAACTGATATAATCACCATCAAGTAGCACAGAGCAAGAAGAGAGGGGGCGGAGCCAAGATGGCAGAGTGGAGGGATTCACATATGCTAGCTCCGAACCCACAGCCCATGGATTTCCTCTTAAAAAGAACTCCCAACAAATTCTGGAGCAGTGAGCCGCACAGCAACACAGTGAAGGAGATTTCCGTTCCAGAGAGCCCTGAAAAACCGATCCCAAAGGTCCGTCGCACCCAGGACGGGAGTGGAGCCCTGCCCTGTCCTGGCTGGTGGCACTGACAGGAGCGAGCAGATAAGAGCAGGATTCAGGGACGGAATCTCCAGCAGCCGCAAAGGTTTCTCCACCCACAGACGCACAGGTTAGTGAGAGAGACATCTGGACACACTGAGAGGGAGCCGAGTGTCTCCATGACTCGGGCCCCCTCGGGAGGCAGCAGCAAAGGCAGAGGCAGAAGGCAGCCAGAAGCTCCCAGAGCAGGCAGGAGCTCAGCAGGAGCTCCATTACCCAAGGTCTCTGCATAAACCCCCTGAGGGAACTGAGCCTGGGAGACGGCCCTGCCCCCACCTGAAAACCTGATTTAATCTTACCCTGAATAGCAGCCAGGCCTACCACTGAAAGCCCTGAGGCTGGGAAGCAGCATTTGAATCTCAGACCCCAAGCACTAGATGGGCAGACCTAGGCTGGGGTGGAGAGGACTCTCAGAAGTCAAGTAACTGGCTGGGAAAATGCAAGAAAAGGGAAAAAAACTAAGACCATAGAAGGTTATTTTCTTGGCGAAAAAATGATTCCAAGCTTCCTCTATAAGGAGGAAGAACAATGCTTACCTGATAAAGACATAAGAGTCAAGGCCTCTGTATCCCAAAGATCTGAAATAGATATCCAATGGGCTCAGGCCATGGAAGAGCTCAAAAAGGATTTTGAAAATCAAGTTAGACAGGTGGAGGAAAAACTGGGAAAAGACATGAGAAAGACGCAAGAAAAGCATGAAAACAGGT
>CM053771.1:283255827-283271855 GCA_028658325.1 Potorous gilbertii
AAAAAAAAAAAAAAAAAAAAAAAGAGCAAGAAGACAAGAAGGCCTGACAGTACTGTGAGACATGTGACTAGGGGGCATGACCTGGATGAAGATACAGCAAAGGACGCTAAGAAGGAACAGTGAAATAGGTAGGAGAACAAAGGTACAGCAGTGTCCCAAAAACTCAGAGAGAAGAGAGTTATCAAAAAGAGAGTGATCAACAATGTCAAAGCCTGCAGAGAGGTCAAAAAAAAAGGAGGACTGAGAAAATGAGGACTGGATTTGGTGATTAAGATAACTGGCAACCTCAGTTGGGCCTGGAAGAATGGGTAAGACTTGGGATGGCAAAAGTATGCAGAATATTACAAATAAGCTGAATGAGCTTTGAAAGGGGGAAGAGGAAGAAAAGGACAAGGTGTATTCATGGGATAGTAAATTATTGGGATGATTCATAGACTGTGAGTAAAGAATGAATGAGAAAAAATGAATTTTGGAAGGCAGGTTGAATTCAGATTGTGGAGAGCTTTGAATACTAAAGTAAGGAGTTTAGACTTCATGCTCTACAATGAGCTCTGAGTATTATACAGTCATAGAATTTTAACAAGGCAGAAGAGATCTTAAAGGTTACCTAAACTGACTGTTGCTCAAAATACTTAACCGAAGATCAACATAGAATCACTGATTCATCTTCCCCTCAACATCGGCTCTTTAGCTTAAATTTCCTTATTTCTAATAAACGGGAGAGAATTAGCCTGTTAATGCTTAGGATGGGCTGTTTTGCCTTCTGAATACACCATTAAATACTTTTCTCAAAGGTATTCAGTGATCTCCTAATCGAGAAATCCAATAGCCTTTTCTCAGCTTTCAATTCTGAGAAAACCATCTCCTTCTGCAAACTTTTTGCTCCCTTGGCTCATGACACTGCTAAGTCCAGGTTCTTGTATTTATTTTCTGTCTTTGGTTCACCATTCTCTTTCCTCAGCTCAAAGCTCTGCTCTTGGCTGTCACTTACCTCTCTAAAATTCTTTCTTGGGGTGGGGTGGGGTGGCGAGAAGATGGCAGAGTCGAAAAATGCATATATTCTAGCGCTTACCTCACAGCCAACAAAATAACTGTAAAAAATGACTCTCAACAAACTCTAGAGCAGCAGAAATCACAGAACAACAGGCTGAAAGAGGTTTCCAGCCAAAGGTAACGTGGAAGGCCAACAGGAAAGGTCTATCTCACAGAACGCTGAGCAAAGCTGAGTTCATCCTTAGCCACGCAGCACTGGGAGGAACAGAACCTGAAAAGACCTCCAAGGCAGAACTCCCAGTAGGGAGGGTCCCAGATCCTTCAACCCACAAGTGACCAAGAAAGCTCCAAAGGTCAGTATGGGAGGGCTTTCCCAGATGGGGGAGAGGGGAATGGGGTCCCAGCACTGGCCAAAGATGTCAACTAAAGTGGTCACATAAACAGCCTGGGCCCACTGTCCAGACAGCTCAGCTTAAAGCCTCTGGGGGAGTTGAGCAGCTGATCTGAATCTCAGCCTTGAGCACTGTACGGGGGAGAAGGAGCACTGGGACCCCTCCTCTTGACAAAGGATTTAGAATTCAAGTAACTGGCTGGGAAAATGCCCAAAAAAGGGAAAAAAATAAGACCACAGAAGGTTACTTTCTTGGTGAACAGATGTCTCCATCCTTTCAGATGAGGAAGAAAAAAGCATACTGTCAGAGGAAGTCAAGGCTTCTGCCTCCAGTACCTCCAAAATGAGTAGGAAATGGGCTCTGGCCATAGAAGAGCTTGAAAAGTGAGTCAGCAGCTTGCTAAAGGAGAAATGAAAAAATGCTAAGGAAAATAACAGCTTTAAAAAGAGGCTAACTCAATTGCAAAAAGAGGTCCAAAAAGCAAATGAGGAGAAGGTGGCTTTAAAAAGCATTATTAGTCAAATGGAAAAGGAGGTTCAAAAGATCATTGAAGAAAATAGTCCTTTAAAAGAGAGAGTAGAGTTCAGGGAAGCTAATGACTATGGGATAAACCAAGAAGTTAGAAAACAAAACCAAAAGACTGAAAAAACAGAAGATAATGTGAAACATCTCATTGGAAAAACAACTGACCTGGAAAATAGATCCAGGAGAGACAATTTAAAAATTATGGGACTACCTGAAAGCTATGATCAGAAAAAGAGCCTAGATACCATCTTTCATGAAATTATCAAGGAAAACTGCCCTGATATTCTAGAACCGGAGGGCAAAATAAATATTGAAAGAATTCACCAATCACCTCCTGAAAGAGACCCAAAAAGAGAAACTCCTAGGAATACTGTGGCCAAATTCCAGAGTTTACAGGTCAAGGAAAAAATATTGCAAGCATCTAGAAAGAAACAATTCGAATATTGTGGAAATATAATCAGAATAACACAGGATCTGGGAGCTTCTACGTTAAGGGATCGAAGGGCTTGGAACAGGATATTCCAGAAGTCAAAGGAACTGGGATTACAACCAAGAATCACCTACCCAGCAAAAATGAGTATAACACTTCAAGGGAATAAATGGTCACTCAATGATATAGAGGACTTTCAAGCATTCTTGATGAAAAAACCAGAGCTGAAAAGAAAATCTGACTTTCAAATACAAGATTCAAGAGAAGCATGAAAAGGTAGACAGGAAAGAGAAAACATAAATGACTTTCTAAAGTTGAACTGTTTACATTCCTACATGGAAAGATAGTATCTGGAACTCTTCAGACTTTACTCAGTATTTGGGTACATTGAGGGATTCTACACACACACACAGTACAGGTTGAGATGAATAAGAAGAGATGATATCCACAAAAAAATTAAATTAAATTAAGGAGTGACAGAGGAAAATACTGGGAGAGAAAGGGAGAATGGAATGGGGCAGACTATCACTCATAAAAGAGATAAGAAAAATCTTGTTCAATGGAGGAGAAAAGGGAGGAGGGTGAGAGGGAAAAAGTGAAGCTTACTCTCTTCACATGTGGCTTAAGGAAATAACATCCTCACTAAATTTGGTATGAAAATCTCTCTCACACTAAAGGAAAGTAGGGGAGGAGGGGACAAGTGGGGTGAGGAGATGATAGAAGGGAGGGCAAATGGGAGAAGGGAGTAACTAGAAGTAAACACTTTTAGAAAGGGACAAGGTCAAATGAGAGAATAAAAAAAAGGGACAGGGTAGAATGGAGGGCAATATAGTTAGTCTTACACAACCTGACTATTATGGGAAGTCTTTTGCAAAATGACACATATATAGCCTGTATTGAATTGTTTGTCTTTTCAGTGGGACTGGGGAGGAAGTGGGGGAGGGAGAGAAGTTGTAATTCAAAGTATTAGAAACGAAAGTTGAGAATTATTATTGCATATAACTGGGAAATAAGAAATACAGGTAATGGGGTATAGAAATTTATCTTGCCCTACAAGAAAAGAGAAGATGGGGATAAAGGAAGGGTGGGGTGTGACAGAAGGGAGGGTACGTTGAGAGAAGGGGTAATCAGAACGCAAGGTATTTTGGGGAGAAAAATTGGAACTCAAAATTTTGTGGACATGAATATCGAAATCTAAAAATAAACATGTGTTTTAAAAAATTCTTTCTTGGTGACCTCATTTGATCCTGTGGGCTTGAGTATCACTTATATTGAGATGACTCTCAAATCTATATATCCAAACTTAACCGCTACCTTGAACTGCTATTTTGAATCACCAATTGCTAGATGGACTCTATCTCAAAAATCAATATAGTAAAACCGTAATCCATTATCTTCTCCTCTAACCCTTTATATTTTTTTAAGAGTATTACCATCCATCTAGTCACCTCAAGGCATGAGGATCCTACCTCCAATCTCATACCATTTCCTCTCCATTTGTACATCTATCATTCTAGTTCAAGCACTCATCTAGAGACTATTCCAAGTGTATGTTAGAATATAGAATATTTTCCAACCCCCCACATCTCTACCTTTCCTTCTCTTTCTCTCCCCTCTCAAAATGCCTTGTAATAATTTATCTATATCCCCCATTGAATCTTTCATTGAAAGCATGCTCCAGGGAGATGGGGCTGACTTGCACACTCATTAAACTGAAACTGAACTGAAATCTACCTGACTTGCCACCCAACCACCTCATTTTAGAGATCAGGAAATTGAAACACAGAGAAGGGAATTTACTTATAGAAGGTCATATTATTTTATCTAATTTCTCTAAAGGTTTCTTCACTTATTTTGTGTCAAGGATCCCTTTAACAGAGTGGTGAAACCTACAGATCTCCTCAAAATAATATTCTTAAATGTATAAAACAAAATACACAGGACTATAAAGGAAATCAATGATATTAAATATATTAAGTATATTTATCCAATTTTTTTAAAAAATGCAAGCTCATAGACCTCAAGTTAAGAACACCTGCTCTAAAATAGTTCCCTTTTGCCCCTTCCTAATTTTTGTTTCTTTCTCCTCTCCTCTAACACTACCCCTCTCTGTCTAATAATGCACCCATTGTAGAGTTCACAAATGCAGGTCTCCCTAGTCAAGGTTCATCCATCTTTATTTAGTACAAACATTGGAAGAACAAATTCACATTTATATCTTATAATTCTGCCTAAACAAGTAATACCACATGGGCAATGGTGGGGCATTTCTTCACAGATCTGATCAGCTTTATTGTTCCTATATAAAAAGATGTTTGGTTTGGTTTTTAAGTCAAGCCCTTATCTCTCTCTAACAGTGCAATATTTCATGTAAGGAATCATGAATAGGAGACTACATGAGAGCGAGGGTGGGGGGGTAGATTGAATACAAATATGAGTAGATAAGTACTAACTAGATATAAAATCCTGTATTCATTTGAGAGAAAAGTCTGAGGGGAATACTGAAATAAATGCGAGTTCTAAATGATTTCAGATGTTATTAAATAGGATAATACTACTCTCACAAAGAACAAAGAAAACAGCAATTTTGAGAGCTCTGAGAGCAAAACGGACTTTTAATGAAATAACTAAGTAAATTGGCAAAAGTAAATTTCTAAGACCTAACTGGTTTACATGCTTTTAGAATCCCATGAAAATGAATCTTTTCCAAAAATAAACACTAGTTTCAGAGTCTCTAAAAAGCCTTAATTCTAAAGATGAAAACTAAGAGATAACCAGAATATCAAAGAGCAGAAAGCACGACTACATAAATATTAGTTACATACTTCTTGTATAGTTCTAAACTACAAGAAATGACAAAATACGGTTTACCCCCAACTTACATCTAGGTTCCAATAAAAATGAAGAAATTACTTATTCACAAGTCCAGGCATACGGATATACTAAAATAAAGTGGTAGATGACTGATTTCAGTCACCAGAATAAAGGCCACAAAGTGAATCCACGTAAAACAAGGACCAACATTGCACAGTGGAAAAAAGTTGTAATTAACACTTTATTGTAAAAAATGAAATAAAAAACTATGAAGATAAACGTATTTATCTTATATTTAGCAAAAACTTGGTTATAACTGCAATTACATGCTAATTCTTAGAATGATCAAAGAATGAAAAATCAAAGCGTTAACTTTTTTGAGGTGTAACTTTCAATAAAAGTATGATAGCTTCATATTGGACTCATCAAATATTTCAGGACTTAATCTTTCCAAGGGCCTCCCTTATTTCTTTCATATTCAAATCATTACTTTTTTCACGCCCATAGAAAAGGACAATCAGTAAAGAGTAATCACTGTTAAGTGTGAAACAATTTAAAGTGGGGGTTTTATTTTATAAGTGGTGAGTTAATTTTTATGCTTCATCATAAGAAGGAAAATGGTATGGTCAATAAGTTTCCCTTAGAGTAAGAAAGGTCTGAATCTACTGTGACTGAAAGACTCATTAGCTATTTGACCCTGGACAAATCACATGAGCACCCCATGCCTCAGTTTCCCCATTTGTAAAATTAGGGAGTTGGACCTCATGGCCTCCAAGGTCTCTTCTGGCTCCAAATCTGTGATTCTACAATTTTCCAGGTAAATCATCAGTAGTCATTAACTACTCCAGTTCTCTTATAAATCTTTCTAAGATATTAAGTTGAAGAACAGTTGCTGATCTGCCATGAAAGAGGGAATTTCGTCACCAAGAGTCCCCTGCACAAATGAAATCACAAATCTGAACCAAAACAAAATGTAACCTCATAAATACAGGGTCTTGAATAATAAATATTTGGATAACAAAGACCCTCTGTATACAACGTTTGTAGTTACATATGATAGTACAAGTACGCAAACGGATCTGTGATCCCATGCCTACCCATCCTGTGTACCTCTTCTCCTTCCCTAAGTGAGACAACTACTGTCCATCCTATGTGCTTTACTAAACCTACATAACCTTACTGAACACCTTCTCCTCACATCAGGAGGTCACTAAAGGACTATGCACTTTTGTCTAATGGTTATCCCTTGTTTTCACCATATGACTAACCCATCTTCTTTCATCTGTACTTTTCTTTGGCAGAATATTGCTCTTCTTTCCTAATTCTTTATCTGTAAAAGTGTTACAACCTGCATATATTCACCATATGTCTCTCTACTGCTATTTCAAATCTCTGAGCACCATGACTCTCAGTCATACAACTCTGGAAGAATTGGAAGCCTTTGTTTCTAAGAAAAGCATGAAGTTATTAAAAGAACTTTTCAAATCAGCCTGGCGCCATCTCACTACCCACTTACAGTGTCTATCCCGTATACATTACTCATAGCTCTATGGGCTGCCCCCTCAGCTACATTTCATTATCTGGACAAGAGGTATGTATGTGTGTACATATATGTATACACATGTATAAATGTATAGGGACAGGGGAAAGTGAGTGAATATGCACTTAGTTTTTCCCCATGTTGACAGTCAAATCAAACGCTTTGGGAGTGATTACGGATCTCTCATTTCAGAGATATAGACTGTGATTAAAATCTCATATAGCTGACAAAGCAGGTATATGGGCTAGTAGTTATTGATGTTCTTCTAGTCACCTTTTTTGGGTAATGTGGTTAGAGATTTTTTCCAAATCTTTGGTGTCTCCTTTGATACCTTAATGGACTTTTTCTGACTCATCCGATAACGGTTCACTGATTCCTGACTCTACTCTCTGTTTAATCTAGCTATCTCCCCTCTCCCTAACTCCCCAGTTTTCATCAACATCCTTTCTACTTTCTCCATAAAAAGATATGGCACTTTGATGTTGGTAAGTCAACTGCTCTTGAGTAAGTTTGGCTGAAAAATCTTTACAGAAATCTTTCTCATCTTGTATCTGTTCATTGTTCTCCTAGTTTCATTCTTCAAAAGAATGTTGTGGAGACGATTTTGCCTATTTTGGTATCTCTCCAAGTTTTCTTTAAATGATTTCTTCCTCTACCGCTCCTCACTGGATTGGGAGACAATACTAGTCCTTCTTTGTAAGCCTTTTACAAGTGGGTTTGGATGGATGCTTTTATTAAGAACCTAATATGTGCTAGGTACTATGATAAGAACTTTATTGTTTCATTTCAGCCTCACAACAACCCTGAGAAGCCTGACATCCTACTGCTATCATTCCTGTTTCACAGTTGAGGAAACTGAGGCAAAATGTAGCTGTTTGCCCAGGGTCAAACAGCTACTAAGTTTCTGAGGTCAAATCTGAACTTCCTGACTCTAGGCCCAATGTTCTATAAACCTATTTGCCTCTATTTTAAATCAGTACTGCCCTTAGCTGCCATCATTCTCTACCCAGCAAATACACCAATTGTTTGCTGAGTAATGTAATTTTTAATCTCTTTGGTGTCAACATCTTTTCCTCTCATTTTTAGGCTGGAGTTATTTTAATTCACTTTCCCCATAGCTCTGAATTAATTTTTGTCTTTGTCTTAAGTTGATGATTTGACTGTACATAGCTGATTCAAGAACAACTAAACTTCAGTAACCAGTTATTTATCATAAAAATGTTACGATTTTCACTGTTATTTCATGCAAACTAAGTCTAGTGATTTCTGACTCTTTTCTCAAAGAGAATATTCATAATATATAGATATGAAGATTCTGTATACTTTACATGTCTTTGGTCTTTCATCCCTCACTCTTCATGGATATGCTGACTGGTATTTTTGAACATTTTTCCCATATTTTAAAAACATTTCAAACATAATTTTTTGCATTTAAGTATCAAAGTATTCTTCATACCAAGCTTCAAAGTATATGTGGATTTAACTTGAAAAACCTTAACAATTCTTTGCAGTATTTCCCTTCCCCTTAATTCCCTCAGGGGGCTAGCTGGCACCAAGGACCGAGCACTAAGCCTGGGATCAGGAAGCCCTGAATCCAAACCTGGCTTTAGACGCTAGCTCTGTGATCCCGGCCAATCACATGTCTCATAGCCCTCAGCTTCCTCAACTATAAAATGCAGATAATAACGACAGTCTCCCAGGTTACGATGAAATAAGACGTTATTTGTAAAGCACTAGCTTTGCACACAGCAGGGGCTTAAAGATCCTTCCTTCCCTACTTCTTCCTCCCTCCTGCACTTCCTTACTGGAACAGATGCTGGCATAAAGACTGAAATTATTTTCAAGGTAGTCATCTGAAAATACTTATTATGAACAATGCAATATAACATAGTCAAATGTCCCATAAAATATTCCATACTACCTTTGGATTCATAATAAACTCAATTCTGCCAACTCCTTTAACTGTCCCTTCGAAAACCTGTGTGAACTAAAGTGAAGGATGCTTCAACTGAGCTGCAATTCTTCTTCACTTCTGCTTTGTCTATATCAACACTGATCTGATTCATTTCCTCTAGTAGGGTGTCTGCTTAGTGGCTGAATACCAACAACTAAATTAACAATTTACAGACAACCTAAAAACTTTGTGATTCTTAGCACTCTCTTTCCATTTTTCTGCTGTGAATAAATTGGGGCAGGAGATAGAGGTGAGTTATTGAGAAGCATTACTACTGTTGTTGCTTTTAAAGAACACCAATATAACACTTTTTAGAGGAGGAAAAACAGGAGGGAGGCCACAGAGATTGAAGGCCATTTTGCCTTTTTTTTTTCATCATTGCCATGACCAATAAATTTATTACCCTCCTAGTATGGAAGAAGTTAGGTGGATAAAAATATATATTTTACCAATCTAAAAACTTAAGGGAAGAAAGAATTTAAAGAATTCAAAAAGCTCTTAATAAGTCAGCTTCAATGCTTCTAATCAGTACAGGAATCCCTTCGGCAGCATTTCTGCAGATCTGCCATATGCCTGAATATCTCTAGTGAAAGTAAATACATTCCCTAAAGGAGTCAGTCTAATCAATCAGATAATCTTAATTATTACACAACTCTTCCTTTATACTGAGAAGAAATCTATTTCCCATAGCTTACATCCTACAAGTCTTAGCTCTGCCTTCTGCAGTTACAAAGAACAAATATAATTTCTCTTCTACTACATGACAGAAGTTCAAAAAGGTCAAGGGTCTTTTCCTTAGTCTTCTCTTCTCCATGCTACATGTGCCAACTCCCATTCTTCTAAACATTCCTCAAATAAAAAAATTTCCAAGCCTTACACTATTGCAATCTCACTCCTCTGGACAAACTCTAGTATGTCAGGGTCCTACTTAAAACATGATAGAAACTGAATAGAATTTTTTTTTTTTAATATGACCTGGCAAGCAAGGAGCAGTGAGCATATTATTTCTCATGTTCTGGACACTAAAATACATTCCTGGATACCACACACACTCACACACACCCATACACACAACTAATACTTCTGTAACTTTATTGCAAAGAGTCCAAACAATTATAAAGATTCCTTAATAATGGCAAAGTTCTCCAAATGTTATTTGAAGAAGACATTAAACTAAATGCACAAGTCCCAAAACACTGCAAAGTTATCTCAAAAAAATACCTAGTGATGATTGTTCTATATGGAAATACAAAGTGAACGGAAAATGCTTATGGCCCAGATTATGATATGTGGTTAGATGACCACCCTCTTCAAGCTGGCACTGCTGATCATCACAGATTGAGAAAGTTCAGAAGGAAGTGACTGATCTACTGAATCTAAGAAATTGTACATTATTTTCAGTGACCTCAAACTGATGCTACCAAAGGCCTTCCCTTAAACACCAGTATTCTTAGGACAATGTTAAATAGCTGTAAATCACACACCATAACAATTTTAGTAAAGTAAAAATTACATATAACTCAAATGGCATGAAAAGGTGCATGGTGGGTAAGCTGTAGATTGTTATTGATGGTTACTTGTGTATAAGAAGAAACAAGTCCTCTTTTAATGAACAAAGAAAAAAGAAGGGAAGAAGGAAGGAAAGGGATAGGGAAACAGGGAAGGGAAAAGGATTTTGTTTTAACTGAATAACACAGATCTATCAAAAATTATATTGTATTAGCTTTTGTAGGATCCTTAAACACCATTTACTTCTTTTGATCAATGGAAATACCCAGATATTTTTCATGTGAATGGATGCCAAGTCAAGTTTCTTCCATTCTTATTTGTGTGACTGTTTTTATGAATTTAAATGGAAAAGATTTTATCATTTAATCCTTTAACTTTACCATTTAATTTTATTTTACTATTTAATTTTATCATGTTGTTATACGATCTAACATTCCAACCAATAGAATAATTTGGAATATAGAACCTTTCATCTATCATACTGCCAAGCTCCCAGTCAGTCAACTAGTATTTATTAATCACTTACTACATGCCAGGCAATACGCAAAATACTGGGAATACAAAGAAAGACAAAAGACAATCCCTTTAGGAGCTCACACTCTAATGAGAGAGATAGCTTGCAAATAAGTGGGTACATACAAGACATGTACAATAATAAATGGAAAGTAATCGTGGAGGGAAAGCACATCTATGGAGGACTGGAAAAGTCATGTTTTTGAAGATGAGCTGTCTTGAAGGAGCCCAGGTAAGTCAATAGGTAGGGAATCATGTATGGGAGAGAGTGAAAAGGAAGAGTCAGGGGATGGAAATATCATATGCAAAACAGTAAACAGGACAATATAACTATATTTTAGAGCACTCAGAGGGGATAGGGGAAATAAAATGCAAGAAGGAGCTAAGTCCTTTACAAGGACTTTAAATGATAAACAGGGTGTTTTATATTTGATCCTGGAGATAACTCAGAGTCACTGATAATATGTGTAAGTCCTCAGCACAAGAGCCAGCACAGGATAGATGTTATATATAAATGCTTATTTCCTTCCCTTCCCATCAAAATTTATTGAGTAGGAAGGTGACTTGGTTAGACCTGAACTTTAGGAGGATAACTTGTAGCTATGTGGAGGATGGACTGGAGAGAAGGAGACCAACCAGAAGGATAATCCTGTAAACTAGGCATGAGATGATATCGGTCTACATCAGAGTGGTAGTTGCGTAAATTAAGAGAAAAGGGCATAGTTTAAGAGATGCTGTAAGGTAAAAACAAGAAGACTCAGTAAAAGACTGGATAATGTGGGGTGAGTACAAGTTAAAAGTTGAGAATGACATCAAAGTCATTGAGACTGGATGACAAGAAAAATGGTGATGCCCCTGACAATAATCAGAAGGTTGGAAAGAAAAAAAAATTTTAAATGAGTTTTGGTTTGGTCATGTTGACTCTAGATATATATGTGACATCTAGTTCAAGATGTCTCAAAGGCAGCTAGTGATGTGAAACTGGAGGTCAGGAGAAAGAATAGGGCCAGATATAGATCAAAGACGCATTAAAGTGGAGACAATAACTGAATCCATGGAGATGATGAGATCACCAAGCAAGATTATAAAGAGGAAAAAGAGAAAAACACCTAGGTCAGGTCCCTGTGGGTATCCCTAAATTAGTGGACATGGGCTTTATGAATATTCAGCAAAGAAGTCTGGAAAAGAGTGTTCAGACCAGTAAAGAGGAGAAATGAGAACAGTATCCCAAACACCCACAGGAAACAGCCTCCAGGAAGAGGTGATCAATAATGTCGAAGGCTGCAGATAAGTCAAGAAAGATGGAAAAAGATGATGAGAAGTAGCACTCAAAATATCACTGATAACTTGAAAGAGAGCAGTTTCAGTTGAATCAAGGTGCTAGAAACCAGACTGCAGAGGTTTTATAAGTGGAAGGAAATGAAGTAGAGGCACCGAGTACAGAAAGCTTTCTCATGGAGTTTAGTTTAGAAGGGAGAATAGAGGTTAGTATCTAGTTTTGACGACAGGATAAATGGGCAAGAGGTGGCTGTATTTGCAGTCATATGCTGAAAAATGAGAGGGGAAAGGACCAAAGGTGCATATAGAAGAGTTTGCCTTGGCAAATGAAAAGAGCCATCTCTTCATGGGAAACAGGAGTGAAGGAGAAGACGATGAGGGAAGATGTCTGAGAGATATGAAATGAGGTAGAAGAGGTAGCTTAGTAAAAGGCAAAATTATATTATATTTTCAGGAAAATATCAGGTGAAATCTTCAAGTGAGTAAACAATGGAATGGAGTGTTGTGGGAAGCTGGAAGAAAAATGAAAATGTCTGAAACAGATGCTGTGGTGAATGGCATAGAAAAGTGATAAGGGATTGCTTTGCTACAATGAGAGCTCAAGTGGGATGAAATAAATTTATAATGCACCTAGTCAACACAATTTTGTGATTTTCTTCAGTTCCATTCAGCAGTGAGTAGGAGTGAATTCTGTGGACCATGGGGTAAAACACAACTGAGGTTTGGGCAAAGCATGATGAGCAACAGGATAAGCGGGCAGGGGATTCAAGTACAGAAGGCAGTGAAGAGCTGAATGGATTAACTAAAGGGTGAATTAGGTAAGATAGAGGAGGACAGAGCAGATAGCATAGATCTGATGGCCTGTAACACAACTGAGGGATGGCTAGACATTCTAAGGCAAAGATAAAACAGAACAATAAAAGAGTATGATGAGATAAAGGAATTTTGTAGTTCATACAAAAGAAGTAGAATACTTCTGGATGATGGCAAGTTTAACAATATCATTATCTCATTGTATAGCTAAGGTGAAGCAGATCATGGGAAATGAGTAGGCCAGAATTACAGTTAGTACATCCGAAAGTTGTAACTGAAGTTGTCCCCTTCTGATAAGGGTAGGTGGGTAGAGAGAAGGACCCTATGTCAAGTTCTGAAGTCACTGAGGAGTAAGAATGTCTGAGGGGGTCCTTATATAAAAGTCACCAAGATATGGATTGGGCAATATATTTGAAGAGCATGGATCTCAAAGGAAGAAAGATTGCTGAGTGATAGTGGCATAAGACGAGGCTGAAAAAGAAAACAGGGAGTAAGGAGTATTTCAACTTTCCCACCAGTAGAAGAAAGGGAGCTCAGAGACACACTTTCACTAGGAATAAGTCAGATCTCAGTGAATACCAGAAGATGGAAGGAATAAGAAAAGGTTTAAAATGAAAGCAAACTGGGGCGGAGCCAAGATGGTGGAGTAGAAAGACACACATTTGGTAGCTCTGAACTCACAGCCCACAGATTTCCTCTAAAAAGAACTTCCAACAAATTCTGGAACAGTGGAAGCCGCACAGCAACACAGTGAAGGAGATTTCCGTTCCAGAGAGCCCTGAAAAACCGATCCCAAAGGTCCATCACGCCCCGGACGGGAGCGGAGACCTACCCTGCCCCGGCCGCGTGGCACTGAGAGAAGCGAGCAGATTCGAACAGGCATCAGGGACGGAATCTCCAGCAGCCCCGAAGGTCCCTCCACCCACGGACTTGCAGGTCAGTGAAAGAGATGCGGGCTAAGAGGGGAGCGGGGTGTCTCCGGGACTCAGGCCCCCTTGGGAGGCAGCGGCAAAGGCAGAGGCAGCGGCAGCAGGCGTCCAGAGGCTCCTGGAGCAGGCATCAGCTCCATTACGGAAGGTCTCTGCATAAACCCCCTGGGGGAGCTGGGCCTGGGAGGCGGCCCTGCCCCCACCTGAGCACCAGCAGATACACTCCCACTGAATAGCAGCAAGGCCTGCTGCCGAAAGCCCTGAGGCTGGGGAGCAGCATTTGAATCTCAGACCCCAAGCACTAGCTGGGCGGATCTAGGCGTGGGGTGGAGAGGACTCTCAGAAGTCAAGTACCTGGCTGGGAAAATGCCCAGAAAAGGGAAAAAAACTAAGACCATAGAAGGTTATTTTCTTGAAAAAATGATTCCAACCTTCATCTCTGAAGATGAAGAAGAAGAAAACTGCTTACCATCAGGTAAAGACATAGGAGTCAAAGCCTCTGTATCCCAAACAAGCAGGAAGATTTCAGAAAAACCTGGAAAGACTTATATGAACTGATACAAAGTGAAGTGAGGAGAACCAGAACACTGCACACAGTAACAGCAATATCATATGTTCATATCGACTAGGAATGATCTAGCAATTCTCAGCAATACAAAGATCCAACACAATTCCAAAGGACTCATGATGAAAAATGCTGTCTACCTCCAGAGAAAGAACTGAAGGTGTCTGAATGCAGATCAAAGAAGACTTTTTCAGTTTCTTTACTTTTCCCATGATTTTTTCCTTTGGGTCTGTTTCTTCTTTCACAGCATGACCAGTATAGAAATATGTTTTACATGATTGCACATATATAACCTACATCAAATTGCTTATCATTTTAGGGAAGGAAGGATAGAGAATTTTTGGAACTCAAAAAAAGTTTTTAAATGAATGTTAAAAATTGAAAAATGAATTGTTAAAAATTGTCTTTACATGTAATTAGGGAAAAATAAAATACTATATAAAATATGAAAAAAAAAATGAAAGCAAACTTTACCCAAAAGAGTTGAATATAATCCTCAACAACAATAACAAAAAAGGACATTTAATGAGCTGAAAGACTTTCAGGTACTTGTGCCAAAAAGACCAGAACTTAATAAAAAAATTTGACATCTAAGATCCAGGAGAAAATATAAGGTAAACATTAAATCCAACTCTAAGGGACTCAATAAGATCAAACTTTTTACTTCTCATATGTGAAAATGTTATCAGTACTCTTATCACCATTATTTGGGTAGTTTCAAAGAAAGGCCGGGACTGAGCTGAATATATGGGTAATTCTAGAAAATAAAACACGTTAGAGTGAGATAAAAAGGAGCAAATATCTCATACAAATGAGGCATGAAAGGAAGAAATGATATGGAAGAAGCAAGGAGTGGTGTATAGGGCTGGTAGTACTGAAACTTTATTCTCTTTGGAAAAGGGTTAAAAAGGGAACAACATGGGGGAGGAGCCAAGATGGTGGAGTAGAAAGACACACTTATGCTAGCTCTGAAACCACAGCCTAAAAAATATCTGTAAAGAAGAACTCCTAACAAATTCTGGAGCGGTGGAAGCCACAGAACAACAGAGTGGAGGAGATTTCTGTTCCAGAAAGACCTGAAAAACCCTTGCCATTGCGCACAGGGCCAAAGCGAAACCCAGCCCTACCTTGGCCACGCAGACCCGGGAGGAGCAGATCTGAGCAAGCTTCAGGGACAGAATCTCTGGTGGCCGCGGGGGTCCCTTCACCCACAGGCACTACACGTCAGTGAGAGAGACTTCTGGGCTGGCCGAGAGGGGAGCGGGGTGTCTCCATAACTCAGGCCCCCTTGGGAGGCAGCAGCAAAGGCAGAGGTAGCAGGCAGCCAGAGGCCCCTAGAGCAGGCAGGAGCTCAGCAGGAGCTCCATTACCCAAGGTCTCTGCATAAACCCCCTGAGGGAACTGAGCCTGGGAGACGGCCCTACCCCCACCTGAAAACCTGATTTAATCTTACCCTGAATAGCAGCCAGGCCTACCACTGAAAACCCAGAGGCTGGGAAGCAGCATTTGAATCTCAGACCCCAAGCACTAGATGGGCAGACCTAGGCTGGGGTGGAGAGGACTCTCAGATGTCAAGTAACTGGCTGGGAAAATGCCCAGAAAAGGGAAAAAAACTAAGACCATAGAAGGTTATTTTCTTGGTGAAAAAAATGATTCCAAGCTTCCTCTATAAGGAGGAAGAACAATGCTTACCTGATAAAGACATAAGAGTCAAGACCTCTGTATCCCAAAGATCTGAAATAGATATCCAATGGGCTCAGGCCATGGAAGAGC